>JADDOH010023975.1:0-291925 GCA_016648135.1 Agrypnia vestita
ATTATCAATGCGATCTTCTCAGTCCACGACAGATGAAACAAATATGGCGCGTTGGGGAGATGATAAAACATTACTTTCGTGACTTATTATAGGAATCACGAATGTCTGTGGAATACTCGGTCACCGTTGTGTAAAAATAATATAGTGAGAAATAATGTTTACGAAACTTTATTAATAGGCATGAATGATTCAAATCTTTCAATAAAAATTATATAAACTAAAATCAAAAATGTGCGGATGGAAACTCGGGAACTTTTTTGATTTATTGGTTCACTTGAATTTTCTATTTCAGTTTGCAAAGTTTCCATTTTGAACAAGAGCGTCTCTATTCTATGACAAGAGCATGCCACTAATAAGCATGTGTGTTTGATTGTTAGCTTTGGGCATGCTTATTTATGAGCATGCCACTAATAAGCATGCCAGTAATGAGCAAGTGTGTACAGTTGTTAGGGCATGCTTATTAGTGGCATGCTCATTAGCATGCCACTAAAGAAGCATGTGTATCTGTACCTTAAGTTATCTAGATAAGCACTGATAAGGTTAGGGAGTAACACCACGTTGAGGCATCAAAAATACAATCAAATTCAAAAATGATTTTTGACCAAGTCTTCTATAAATAATTACTTAGAAATTTGGTTGTATTATCATTATTTATGGCATACATTGGTTGAAATTTTTCATTAACCAATTGTTCCAAAAATGTCCTTCTTCGAGACGCGCGTACCTGGTGGAGATAATCATGTCGCCAGGGTCTGAGTGAAATAAAAAAGTTAATCATTTACTTATTAAATGGTGTAGGTACTGAGTATTATTTAGCGTGCCGAAAAAATATTACATTATTATGTTCAAATATGATTATTTTGAAAATGATTTTCATTTTTTTCTAAAAAAATCGAATATAAACCGCAGCTGGTAATGATACCTCATTATTTTTAAAGTGGAGTGTTAAGCAATATTATTTTTAATGTATATATGATATTCTTCCAAATTATTTATTTATTATGTGCCTGAAAATTATTATTTTCAATTTTAATTACCAGCTACAAATTCTATGTGTCTGTGTCATGGGAAGGAACATGTATCTAGCGTAGTGTATATGAATATATGAAAAAAACTGATCTAGAACATAATCGTACAAACAACATTTTAAAAAATAATAATAATGTGGGGATGTTTTTATTGGTGAACATTGCATTATGTGAAGTGATCACTTAAGTCAGCTCATACAGGTTATAAGCCCTGGGCCACCGTATAAAGACTTCCATACACGTCTCCCATATACATAGAATCGTCTCTGTGAGATTACTACAATTTATCTTAATTAACAATTAATTTCACTTCATATTTAAATTAAAGACACTCAATTCTACCGAAAAGAAATATTAGGTTCTTACATATGAAATTGGCGTTTAGTATGGTAGGAACATAAAGCCGATTTTTTTAATTATAATATATTTATTTAATCAAAGTATGTACCATTGCTATCTATGCACTTTTGCCATCTCATAGGTAGTTCATCGATCCCTTTACTAAAAAAACCATTCGGACGGGAATCAATAAAATCTTTGAAGGCGGTTTGGACTGCCCCATCGGAGTTGAATTTTTTCCTTTGCAAGAAGTTATCCAAATTTCGAAAAAAATGGTAATCTGTTGGGGCAAGGTCCGGAGAGTACGGTGGATGTCTTGGACATTCCAATTGAAGCTCATCTAATTTGGTAGCCGTCTGTTGTGCAGTGTGTGGTCTAGCGTTATCATGAAGCAGCAGTGGCCTAGAGCGATTAACCAGCCTCGGTTGTTTAGCAGCTAGCTTTTCCATCATGGTTTGCAGTTGCTGACAATAGACATCTGCCGTAATCGTCTGGCCAGATTTAAGAAAGCTGTAGTGAACGACACCAGCACTAGTACACCAAACGCTCACAAGTAACTTTTTTGGAGTCAATTTTCGCTTGGGGCATGGTTTGGCTGGTTCGGCAGAGTTCAGCCATTGCGATGAGCGCTTCCGATTATCGTACAGGATCCACTTTTCATCACAGGTAATGATTCGATTTAAAATCCCTTCATTATTGTGCCGGTTTAGTAATGCAACGCAGCAGTCAACGCGCGTTTGTTGATTTGCTTCACTCAATTCGTAAGGTACCCACCTTTCAAGCTTTTTCACCTTACCAATTTGCTTCAAGTGGATTAAAACAGTTTTATCACTAACACCGCAGCCTGCAGCTAACTCGGATGTGGTTTGCGATGGATCCGCTTCCACAATAGCCTTCAATTCTTCATTATCAACTTTGGTCTCCGGCCGTCCACGGGGTTTGTTCTGCAGGTCGAAATTTCCAGAACGAAAACGTTGGAACCAAAAACGCACTTTGTTTTCTTTTGCGGCACCGTCGCCATACACATCATTAATCCTTCGAGCCATTTCTGCAGCACTGGTGCCACGGTGGAACTCGTACTCGTAAATAACGCGATATTTCAAGTTTTTCATTTTGTAAACTGAATGACGCAAAGAAAAAAACAATTGAGGAAAAAACAAATGAATTATAATTTTCAAAACACAAGTACATGTATAAATTTGGATTTGGAATTCCTAACCAAAGAGAAGATATTTGAGATCAAATTTGCCAGTACGGCAAAACGCCAATTTCATATGTAAGGACCTAATATTTCAAAATCCCAATAATTACATTATATACCGTACAACGCCAAGATGATTTTTAAGTTTAATAGGATCGGTGCGATTATTCGTAGATTTGACGATGCCGATCGATAACTTCTACAAAATAGTTATTTTCTTTGTTGTTTTTAGACTATCTTATCAAGTATCTAGGACATTTTAAGGTTCATCATCAGGGCTGATGATAGTCTAGAGTTTTGTAAACATCCACATATAAAATAATCTCATTTACAAATGTTCGCGATACTAAAACTTCAACTTGCTGCTATTTTGTATTTTTGAGTCGAGACAAAGGGTAAGAAAATTTTATCTCCGACCCGTTATACTTATTCCATGTCTCTATCTTGGCGTATTAATAAAACACGTACATTTGTGCATCAAAAGACGTGGGTTTACGGCGCCCATAAAGTCACAATATTTGCCTCGGTGAACTCTGCTGCACTACTGCAGTTTGATGCATTTTGACCAGAACGTGTCATATTGGATACTAAACTGAACACCGAGTGAGAATACAGATCAACGCCATTTTATTCAAAAATTTGAAAGGATGTCTTATGAGGAGTGTCTACTGAAAAGCAACTATTTCCGCATTTAAAAAAAACTTATTACAGTTTCAAAAATTAATAAAAATATGATTTTATACAAAAAGGGATATTTTTATAGCCGCATGGGATAATACGTGGAATTTAAATAAATAATTTATTAAATTTAATATTAAATCATGCAACAACAAATTTTAAAGTTCATTTTTAAACAAAAAAGATGCGGTTATTTACAATATTTAATTTGTTATTAAATTTTTTTTAAATTTCAAATGAGCAAATAAATGATTTTCATCTTCAAAAAGAACAAAATGATTTAAAATGTGTTTAATTTTAACTTTGTAATATACATACACGATAAGAGTTCTTAAATTACAACTATAGATTCGAGAGGAGTAGTCCCTCTCATCATCAGGTATAGATAATAATTAACTTACCTGCCTGATGATGAGAGGGACTGCACATCTCGAAACTATAGTTGAAATTTAATAACTCATTTTGTGTGTAACAGAATGTTAGTTTACTTAGTAAAAACCACTACCAGATTTAAGGTCTACCGGTTTCGAGACGTACCAGTCTCTTCGTCAGGATCAACACTACACTACATGTTCACAACACTATACACCACAACCAAAGTATTGTTAAACTTTCACCAATATTTATCAAATGCGTGTTAATCTTGTCAGAGACAAGCATGCACTAACTACCCTACAGAACAATCAGGAATCTGACGGGAGAGAGTGAGAGGGGAGAGAGTGTGAGGGGGCGGGGTCTAAAGTAGGTTTTACCAAATCTTTTGTGAAAGTTAAATTAAACAAAAGGGCTATACGAAACATTTTAAGCATAAACAACAACGGTATATTATGCATGTCTACTCACTACTCCAATATGGAAGAATAGGGTGGGGCGGAACTTATAATAATATAATAAATCGAATTTAAGTAATTCAGAGAACAATTATTAAAGTCATACTATTCAGAAACTATATTTTTAAAAAATCAATTACGCAACTCATCAAAGAAAACAACCATACAAAATTCGAAAAAAACACATCACCAAGATTACAAGCCAACTTTAGACATAAATTTTTTTAACAAACTTCCAATCGAAATAAAAAATATACAAAACAATTGAAAAACAAATTAAGAGAACATCTCAATAAACACAACTAGACACCATTACCCTAAAAATCAAAAATATCCCATATATATAAAGTAAAATAGCTATATGTAAAATAATTATATGTAACAATGCAAAGTACCTCGTCTGAGCACAAAAGCAATGCTCTTAAATGGAGAGGTACTATGTATAACACTAATAATATGTAATAAATGTTGTAAAATTTTTAAAAAAATTAACAGGGAGCCCTGGCACCACCTAACAGGTTTTATTCAAAGGTTAATCCGAGGAAACTTTGCATTTTAAGATATTTAGTAAACGTCTCACCAAACTAGATTTTTGTAACAATCTTATAAAGCCAGTTATTCTAAAATGTAATTAGTCCAAAACAGTACAAAACAGCAATTAGGCGTCAGTTTACTGCCAATAGAAAGGTCCTGGCTTCAAGTGCCGGTGACAGCTCTCGTCCACCGCAGTTTTTCCGTCATATATTTTAGATTAGTTTGATGATTATTATTTAAAGTATATATTTAAAATAAATCGGAGGATAGACACCACCCCTAGTCTTAGACTATGATATGTCAAAAAATTGCTTTCTAAGATAATTAGATTCAATCTTTTATTTCTTAGAAAGAAATCGAATATTTTGTATTTATATTTCAATTAATCAACAATTATATATTTCTTATTGTGTACCATAATTTGTATTCTTCATGTAATATTTCAAAAAGTAAAATATAAGAAGGAAATCGTGTTTTTAATTGTTTTTTTTAGATATCTCACAAACAAAGCATTTTGAGGCAGTTAGAATAATAAGGAGAAGATAACAATAAAAATAATTTTAATAAAAGGTAATGAGAATAAAATTAATACTAAGAAGACAACTCATATAAATTATTATTAATCCTACATAAGCTTATGGCTAGATTAATTTTTTTTGAGAGGGCATTTAAAATAATTTATTTTTTAAAATATTTTTTTTCAATATAACTGAAATTAAAGAATTTTATATACGAGCGGGATTAAATAACGACGTTTAAATTCATTTTGGATGTGACCTGTGATTAAATATGTTTGTGTGATAGACTTTATACATCTTCTGTTGCTAATTTTACATGGTATATTAATATTAATAAAACTATATATAAAAGACTATATCAACTAAAAATTGCACTATCTCCAAATCTCACACGTTATATGGAGTATAAAAGCAAAGGTAGCAATATGCAAAAAAAAACAGTTATTGAGGATAACTAATCTATAATGTGCTAAATTCGAGATTTTATAGGAAATGTAGCCTACAAATTTCTAGGAACATGATTTGGAAGAGATAGATATATACTCTAATTCAGTTCATTCATATATATATGCATATTCAGTACATTCTAAATTAGTAATCCTCGGTGACTGCATTCAAAACATTTTTTTTAATTTTTTTTAATTTTACCGTCTTTGCTTTTATACCCCACGTATTATTATGAATTATGATAAGTCAAGACTGTATTTTCTGTTTTACAAATTTGTAGAGTTCGTTTAGAATTATTATATTTTTTGACCAAGAAGTTAATCTATACCTATAAAACTCAATGTCTGTCTGTCTGTCTGTTCTCAATACAAATCCACACCGTTTGTCCGATTCGATTCAAATTTTGCATACTTATGCTTTGAGACCCGGCAGGTAACTAAGGCAACATTTCCTCTCTATTCTCATACCCCTTCCCCTCCCCCTGCCATATTTTCGATGCAAATCTGTACTGTTTGACCGATCGGACTCAAAATTTGGAAACTTATTCTTTAGGACTCGGCGAGTAACATAAGCGATATTTCCCCCTATTCTCATACCCCTTCCTCTCCCCCTGACATATTTTCGATGCAAATCTGTACCGTTTGACCGATCGGACTCAAAATTTGGAAACTTATTCTTTAGGACTTGGCAGGTAACATAGGCCATATTTCCTCCTTCCCTTTTTACCTTTTCTCTTTCCCCTGATATATTTTCGATGCAAATCTTTACCGTTCGAATCAAACCTTTGTTTCCACCCACAAATTTATTTTCAGCTTAATCCTTAACCCGTGCAACGCCGGGTACGAACAGCTAGTAAATAATGTTTTCAATGTTTCGGAATTATCCATTTTAAAATGAGAATCTTCATCATATCCTAAGACTAGAGGTATCTACGAAATGCACAGGATCCAAATTTTATTTTCATAAAGAATTTTCATTTCCGCAATTTCTTTCTTCGCGTGGTTTTTTCATCACAATATTTGACTTCTAGATTTGCGTAACTTTTTGGCAATGATCTCTGCGCCTCTATCGTCACTGCGTCTGCGTCGGTGATGTTCACTAGGTTTATAGTCCCCGTGTACATCATGCAGCCTCCAGGAAGTGCGGGGCAGGTCTGCTGGCTTGACAGCCGACCGCCTCCTCCGAGTTGGCGCTGACGCCAAATATTTGACGGCCTTTCGTTTACGACGTTTTTATTTTGGAACTCTCCACCCCTGGGGTTGTCAGTGGTGCAAACTCGCGATAAAATTGTGTTCAAAGGTGTTATTGGGCTAAACAGCAGTGGCGCGCGGGGTGTAAAAACAAATATTGTTTGAATAATCCGTGTATGAAAAAGAGAATTTGAAATTTCAGCCGTAATCTATGACAACGCAACGGCTAGAGTTTTTATTTTCCACTGTTTCTGTGTACAATTTCACCTGTTCTTCTCCAATCAATGCGTCTCCAATTTACTTGTTTGCGTGCATAGTGAAAAGAAACGTACAATCGAAATAGGTCTAATTCCGATTTCAAAATATATACAGTGTCTCATAGCTAGTAGCAAAAACTTCGGGGAAGTTTTCTTCATTCATTTTTTAATAGAAAATATGTTTTACTCTTTGGAAGAAATGTCAACAGGTACGGAAATAAGCGACATAAAAGCTTGGATTTTTTTCAATATTTCTGACTTATTTTATGTAAAATGTTGGACTATCACTACAGTAACTTATATAAAATATTTAAAATTCATTCGCTTTGATACAAATCAAATAAAATTACTAAAACCTAGCTAAATAAATATTTTTCAGATTTCCGAATAGCTCTAATCATTTTATTTGACTTGAATCATAACGAATGAATTTTTAATATTAAATATAAATTACTTTCATGATAGTCTAACCTGTTATAAATGATAAGGCAGAAATATTGAAAAAAATATAAATTTTGATTTCGCTTATCTCCGTAACTGTCTATATTTCACCCAAAGTGTAAAGAATATTTTCTATTCAAAATTGAACGAAGAATACTCCCCCAAATTTTTTACTACTAGCCACGAGACACCTGTGTGTAATCGATAACAGCATAACCTACATATATATATGCCTGCCGCACGCCACTGCTAACAGTTATTTGTATTTTACTTGGGACGCTACACGAGACAGTGAAGTTACAAACTACACACATTGTGTTTATTAAATTTGTAATGTACCGCAGCGCGCGGTGACCAAGCCCTCCGTCCAAGTTGAGACGATCGTGGTCAGTGAAATCTGATAGAGAGGGCATTGTCAGCGGTTTTGTTGTGTCCGGCCCGTATGGATATGGCGTGTATGGATTTTAAACAAAATCCTAGTGACAATTTACCAAAGTAAGTTTAGTATCAATATATATGTATATAATTCTCTGTGTAACAATAACAACGTCACTAACGGAAACAAATGGCGGCGATGGTGATGATGAATGATGAGATATACTTAAATAAAATAATTTGATATGAAAATTTTAAAAAATCTCTACATAATAATGTCCGTCACTGACGGCACCAGATGGCGCAAATAATAATGAGGTAAAATAAAACAAAAATATCTGCATAACAATGTCCATCACTGACGTTACCAGATGCCACAAATAACGATGCGATACATAATATAATGTGATATATACAGGGTTATTTTTAAAACATTAATAACCTCGCAGGACTATACTCCTGCCTTGATTATGAGTCGAAAATGTTCAAGCTATCATGATCTAATATCAATAGTTATGGAGAGATGTGACATCAAAGTTTGCATTTTTTTTTTCAATATTTCTGACTTATTTTTTGTAAAACGTTGGACTATTATTAAAGTAACTAATATCAATTACAAAAAATTCTTTCAATACAAGTTAAATAAAATGATTAAAACCCTGAAAAAATTCCATTTGGAATGTTTTCCAATTGGACTTTGAAGGTTTTTATTTTTTTTATTTGACTTGTATTAAAGGGAATGAATTTTTCATACTCGATATAAGTTACCGTAATGATAGTCCAGCGTTTTACAAAAAATAAGTAAGAAATATTGAAAAAAATGCAAACTTTGAGGCATACCTCCATAACTATTGATATTAGGTCATGATAGCTTGAACATTTTCGACTCATAATCAAGGCAGGAGTATAGTCCTGCATGTTCTTAATGTTTTACAAATAACCCTGTATAAATTGCAAAATAAATGCATAATTCTCTGCGTAACAATGTACCTACGTCGCGTAACTAGGTGGCGCAGATGATGAAGTATAAAATAATACAGTTATCTTTTAAAATTGTTTTGTTATTCATGTTGTTCATGTTAGTACTTAATTATTTATTCGTTTTTAATTTGTTTACTTTAAAGTTATATAGTGAAAAGACTTGACATGGACATCTAAATGGGTAAGCACTTTACATTTCATTTTATGTTTTATTATTGATTATGGGTTAATTGGATATATAATATAATATAATAATTAGTTATAGAACACGTTATAAGTAAAATTGTTATTTTTAAAAATAAAAATAAAGCAATTTTAAATTTTGTCTTTATTATTTTTAATGTCTTAAATTGTATTAAAATAAAAAATATTTAGAATATTATATTCATTTTAAGCTTTATAGATTACTATATATGTGTGCAAAATTTTATGAATATACCTTTAGAACTAAAAGAATACACATTTAGAAATAAAAATAATAAAATATTGACGTTATAACTTTATTTTATGGCCTATCATATATATTACAGATAAAATTATTGAAATGTCTAAACGTATGGAAAATCTCCAAAATTTAAAGTGTAATAACTTTTTAAATACTTACGACCGCCAAATTTTGATTTCAGTTTTGCCATCAGGGCACTAAGGATTATGATTATTTTTAAGAAAATCGAGTGAGGCCATAAAATGAAGTTTAGCCATATTGACTCTTCTTATCCGAAACAGACCTCGATTTTCCATAGTGCGGCGCGGCAACAATAATAATCGATTTACTCGGCTAACAGCTTGCGTCCCAAGCCGAAAATTTATCATTACTGAGATACGTTAATTAATCATTTCTATCTTAATATTAAATTAATTTCACTCACCATTTCCTGACTTTCTTCTCTGAAATCTGACGTACAGACTGTTAAGTAATTCACTCACAAAATGAATCGAAACACAATACAACCCACTCCGGTAGAGTAGCGCTAAATCTTTTTCAGCTGAAAATTTTTATTTAACTTTTTGAGGCTTTTTTAGTTTATCGAAGCATTTCTTTTTCATTTGCAGAGCAGGTGCTACGTGAAAACAGCCTTTAAAACTAAAATTCGTATACAGAAAGCCGCCTGGATGTGGACAAAACTAGAGCAAACGAATCGCAAAGCCATTGTTCCCCTCGTGTTCAATTATTCGCGCCGCACTGACTATTGCACTCGTCGATGAAATTATTTTTGACGTTTTGTATTTATTTTCTCTTCTTTCTCTAATAATGTGACTGGCTATTCACTTTATCCTTTTAACAAGAGCACAGATCCATTTTAAGTTCCTATATATTTTATTAGTTAGCTGATTTAACGTTGGTTAACGATTTTGTTCTTGATCGTCGATAATCTTGAGGTCGACGATAGTGAAAGTTTCCTTAAATATTGATTTTAGGTTAAGGGAAGGATTATTTATCGTTGTAATTCTGTTATTATCAAATGTACATATCACGTAAAATAAATATTTTTAAGAATGTGACATTCATATGTGTTTAGAATTTCAAGGTAAACCTTGTGTATATGTGTACATGTATTAAAAACCATTTTAAAAAATAATTTTTGTAATATTATTTTTATTATGAAAATAGCCGTATAATTACAATATATCTTGAGACTATTATAAAAAGATTGCATATGTACATAAACCTACGTTTATATATATTTTGGGGAAGGAAGCGAAATTAAATATTTTTTAAATTAAACACAAATTCAGTTGGTTTAAACCGCTAGATTTTTGGTGAAACCAACCGGATTCGGTACCACCGTTTTTATTCTTTAGAGTAAACTATAAATTAAACAAAACAAAATATGGGCCATTATATATTTTTGGCAATTTGGCAGGCAGAAATATAAAATAATTCTCTATATTTTTTTATGTTTAGTTTATAGTTTACCCTGAAGAATGAACGATGGTTCCGAAACAAAAAGGTATTACCAAAAATATAGTGGTATAAACAATGTCAATTTTTATTTTCAATGAATAATCACAAAGCAATAGCTAATTACAATAGTATTAACTGTATATCTTCAATACGAGCGTGACAGAATATTTTCAACTAAGAAGTATCCTAATTTCGAATGTCCGTCAGTAAGTTGCTGGAATTACAACAATAACACTGACTAGTCGCATCAACAGACTACACGGTCGTGACATTTATATTAATTTAATTGTGTCCCGTGATTTTTCACGAGTGTACAGCTAGTATGACAATAATTTTGATTCGAATATTACGAGAAACACAACGTATTTTGATTTATTTTGTGGAAATTCTAGATAGTAGAACTTTTTAGTAGGTACTGACTGCATGCCGCCGATATGATATAAAGATTAACCTTTTTACAAAGCCAATGACAACTTATTTACATCAAATTAAAATAAAAAGTAACCTAAATAGTACCCGTTTTGCAATAAATTACTACTAGGCGCAGGTAATTATTCAAAAATGTATTTGCCCCGTTCATTAATTTATAGAAACAGTGATTGTTTCATTCCATTTAATTTCAGTCTCAGAAAATTGGTAGATACTACTTTTCTGTTAGTAAAGGTACAGTAGCCGGCAAACATCTTGAAATTTTACGGCGTAGTGGGGGGAAGTTTGCGCATGTACCATTCCACCAAAGAGACTCAAATTTTGTCTTCTGCGCACTCCCCCACTACGCCAGAGAATTTCAAGAAGTTTGCTGGCAACTGTACACTGTTTTTTATGTGAACATCACTCGATGCACCGATCTTTTATTTTGGTGTGACTTAAGTTAGGTTGTGTTAATTTTGGAGTATTATTAGGCTTCATTTTAAATGGTTTTATCAAAATGGCGAACTCCAAAACGTTTCAAATCACAAACGGCTTGAAGCAAAAAGGATCAAAATAGCGACATCAAATCATAAAATATAAAAAATTTACCAGTGGCGATCTATAAACAGTTTCATGGGAATGACAAATTTTCAACAAAAAAAACATAAATGGCGTTAGCATAGTGGTTATGAGAATTCTAAACAAGATGGATGTAAGATATACAACTTCCAAAATTTTTTGGTGGAATCGTGAACGTTATATCATATAAAGTGATCACTTAAGCCAGCCGTATGATAGGTTGTAAGCCCTATAAATATCCAAAGATCTCCATACCTACCTTCCCATATAAATAGCTTGGGCTCTGTGAGACATCTATAATTTAAAATAAATAAAAACACTTTTCTTTGTATTAAACCACGATTTATTATTGTGCCAACCGGTTTCGCTTAAACTTAATCTTCATCAGGGCAACTTAATAACTAAACAATAAATACAAAGCAGTGCACTTATATATACATAATAAGGGAGACAAAATATAAAATTACCTACAAAAAGGAGAGACAAAAATATACGAGTACATATGAAAGACACGTAATATAAATTACACGGTAATGACAACATATAGAGAGACAGAGAGACAAATTACAAACAAGTGAGACAATATACCAGTAATTATGAAAGAGAATATGTCATTATCATATAATCTATCTATCTTTTACCATCGTGTAATTTTATATTATGTATATATAAGTGCACTGCTTTGTATTTATTGTTTAGTTATTAAGTTGCCCTGATGAAGCTTAAGTTTGAGCGAAACCGGTTGGCACAATAATAAATCGTGGTTTGATACAAAGAAAAGTGTTTCTATTTATTTTAATATGTCAAACCACAAAGCTATTGCTTTCTATCAAAGTGTCTTTAATTTATCAATCAAAATAGGCACTCCAAAATGCTCCAAGTCCCTATCCTCGGGTTCACTAAAAACTTTCCACCCCGTTTTGGGTTTGCTCCACCCCTAGCTTGACTGCATTCTTCGGGTTGGGTGAAATCTTCAAGAAATCCAGTGGAATTAAAAGTGGCCTAAAAAGGTGGCACCGATAGTGCGGGACGCGGGACCTGATAAGTCACGGTTGTTTAAACGACCCCATTCCCGAATCCAATTTCACTCGAACGGAGCCGATTGTTGCAGCATCTTTATGAGATATGATCCTCACAAGATGCGGGGGAACGTTCTTCCAAAAGGGCTTGACCAAAATCAGAAGATGCATTTTTTAAATTTAATTTTTCTTACTTTAACTAGAAATCGTCGCAGTATGCTGATATCTACTTTTTTTATTTCTTCGAGTTTTGGTTAAATTTTTTATAAGTATACTTCACAAACTAAGTTAAAAGATGTACAAAAAATAATGTCAGTTAGGCCCGGTTGTTTCAAGTTCGATCAAAGTAAGCGGTCGATCAAAGCATAGATTTTTACGAAAACGGATCGTCTGATTGGTGGAGAACGTAAAAATCTATGCTTTAAAAGAACGCTTACTTTAATCCAACTTGAAACAACGGGCCCCTAATTGTATATATCAATAGTCAAGAATATTCATATTGATTATTTAGGAAGTAGGTTGATCCCGACGGGAATCGCCGGGAAACAAGGAAGAAATGGGGGTTGTGGATGAATAATGGGATGGGGGTGTGAAGGGGTAAGACGGGGCGATTATAGACTGAATTTTAGGGAGTGGGAAGGAACACAGGTGAAATGGCCAAACTCACCACTAAAAGAGTGTTGCTTGTCCAGGTCTGTTTCACTACGATGGTCGATGAATTTTAAACGATCACTTTATAGGTCTTCCAATCTGAACACTCAAATTAATTCATTCGACAATTAATTTGATGTCTATTGCGACAAAACAACACTACACTTTCAACAGGTATATTTCGACTGTGTCAGGTGTAGGCAGGACGAAAAAGAGGGGGAAGAGGGTCGTGACGTAAATGCCAGATTCGTGTTCGCGAGAATTAAAACGCCTATAAATGCAAAATACCGAACATCTGTATATATATATATATACAAATATTATATAAAATACGATGTTCTCCCGAAAATAAATTAAATTAGTCTTTATATATAGGGTTTCGTTTTAACAGGTTAGTTTTTCGAACCGGCAACACTTTTTCCAGCGACAGTCAATGTGACAGCATTAGCTGTCACATTGACTGTCGCTGAGCTGAGCTGTCGCTGTCGCTGACAAACTGAGCACTAATCGGCTATTAAGCTGATTAGTGCTCAGTTTGATTTGCCATTTCACCATGAATAGATTTACGCCGGAACGCTTGCAAATTGTGCTAATTCATTTCAAAAATCGTGGTATCATAATCATATTTAAACACTAATGACATAAATTATCTTTGAAATAAAGCCAAT
Organism: Agrypnia vestita; assembly: GCA_016648135.1. NCBI lineage: Eukaryota > Metazoa > Arthropoda > Insecta > Trichoptera > Phryganeidae > Agrypnia > Agrypnia vestita. The sequence continues at coordinate 14,054 of JADDOH010023975.1, forward strand.
ACCATTGCCATTTCCACGGTTTTTAAGTGTTTTATTTCATTTTAAAGTTTTATCCTTTTAAAAAAACACACTATATAAGACGTACCGGAAAATAAGCACTACCGTATTTTTCTTAAGATAGTTCGTCGGACATTTCAGAGATTTCGATAGCGTCATACTTATCTGTCATTATTTTATATTTGTCTGCTTTTCGTAGACCAATATTCCTTACTAAACTAGATTATCCAGACTTTTATACATAGCGCAAAGATACTTATACTCATTTCTTGAAATATTTGGTTTACTCATTAAATAGACAGGTATTAATATTACGTGAATACGTTAAATTGATTGATTCATTTATTTTAATTAATAAAATTTATATTGTTTAGATTCTGCTGTTGGATACAACCAACTGTAGGTATGTGCCTGTCTCCTTTAGCACAGACCTCGGTCTAGTTAAAGAAACGGTGATCATTTTTTATATAATAACATTCCAACACAATAATATAGTGTTAACATTTGAAAAATTAAATGTAAATGTTTTTATTGTATCTTATCTGTTGTATATGTCTAAATAAATAAATAGAAAAAAATAGATCCGCCTCTACAGAGTACAAAAATAAACTTTGTTAACGAACGAAGGAAAAATCCTGAAACACTTCACCCGCAAAGAAAATGATCGTCTGAAAAAGAACACGGGATGATAATCTTATTACTGAAAGAAAAAGGGTAATCTCTGATTCAATGGACCGATCAAATCATAGATGCTACTGGCTCTCCTGCCATCCTGAATCTTCAAGGAAATCAACAGGTCACATCCCAGCAGCTACGATAACAGTAGGTATGTAACTAGAAAACTCATTTGATTTGTTCAATGACTTTCTTTGCCATTTAAGTGCAACAATATGTTGTACTTAAGTGATTCGAAGTCCTTAAAAGTAATTAATAAAGTTTTCATTTTAGACACCTGAATCTGGATTAGTTTATTCCAGCATCTGTATTCCATAAAATTTATATGTTTTTGGGAATTTACAGGTATCAAAACCCAAAACATGAATGTTTTGCGTTAGATTGTTAGACGTATAGCAAACATTTCTTTCATTTTCTAAAGTTACACTTCTAAATCCACGTAAACTCTCATCACTTGTTCCCCATTAATTATATACAGTTCCCGATTTATTTACTTTGATTTTTTACTTTGTTATATAATTATATTACTTTGATATTTTAAAGTGTCCTAATTATTATTAATTTCCTTATTAAATATGTTTTAATTCTATATATTTTTTTTGTTTTATTTTACCTTCTTATCTTATTTATCTGGTATATTGGTTTAATTATCTTTATTTTTCTTCATTTAATTTATTGAAGGTTTCTAATTATTACTCTTTGCGTTCGTATTAATTATTGTTTATATATATATTGTTCATTTCTCTTAAAAAGGTTTTATTTCTATTATTTATTTTTTAATTATTTATTTTATAACGTGTTTTATGTTAGGTATATAAAAATCATTGTAACTCTCTTGTACTGTAAAAGCCCACTAGGGCGTTGATAAATAAATAACCTTGGGTAATATTATAGCACAAAATATGGCGCATCCTATAGTTTGATCGGCCCGCTCCCAATTCCCTCCACTTTCGAGGTCCTCCTCTTTTATTGCGTCATAAGAGAAAATTACTAGTGGAAACGTACACTTGGTAAAAATATAGTACGAGCCTATTCAGGTCCTAGTTCCACGCCGTAAACCCTGCCAAGAAGTAGCGAAGTGGAACAAAGTTAACCACCCCTAAAGTATACTGTCTCACATAACTTCATATTTCACCCCCGCGGTACCCACTTACCTGTGCTTATGTTTTCATTGCCTTGTCTAGGCTCAGTGTGGAAAATTTAATTTTCCTCGGATAAGTTTGATGAGAAATTTGGAGTTGCAAGATGAAATTGAAATTTGACGCCTACGCCTAACTTACGAAGCTGATGAAGACGAGGAACATGCTTTTCTTGAAATACATCATTTTTACTCTAACTTTTCTCAAAGCATTTTTAAAACAGGTTTAACAATATTTTCCGCAGTATTTTAGCCTGAAATACCAGTCAAATATTTGAATGTATTATTTAGGTACCTACTTTAAAAATATTTGCTGTTAACAACATGACAATACATTGTGATGGCTCCTCTTCTTCGCCTTTCAGCTCGATCCTACTCCTAACTGAGTTTACGCCTTGTTAGAGGCAAACAAGCTATCTATCTACGTCGGGTGAAGGCTCTACGGCTTTTAACGTAGTATTTCCAAACACCCTCGCTTTATTCAAGACCTCCCCAGTTCACGTTGTGTAATTTTTTGTTTCGAACTATAGGGGATGAATTGGTTTAGTGGTAACCCTAACGCAAGCTTTTCTTAAATTAAATACTGGGGTATGAAGTTCGTGAATGTTCATGGAAAACGCAAACAAAACTACCTAGCACGTCAATTAAGCCCTACGGTGCAATTGCTAAACATACTATGTTCCGTGGCCCTATATTATTTACCTATCATTCCTACGGACTGAAACCACTGCATCTGGTGTAGCTGCGCTTCCAGAGTGCGCGACCCTCTGCTCCCACGCCCTCTCCGCTCGATCCCCCATTGTCCTACCTGTATGGGATCGACCGCCATCCACTGGAAAGGTTAGTGACGTGCCGTTATCACATGCGCATGCACATATAGAGTACATAGATCCCCTGAAAGCCCTCGAGTCCTTCGTAGCCGTTCCTGTGGATGATTCCGTCTTCGACGCCCTCGCTGATTAATAACTTTATCTCTCGCCGTTATCTCGCTGTGCTTATTCCTTACGATCTTTTATATTTACTCTGCATTATCTTTATATCTATTACATTGTTACGTTTATTTACTAGCCGGCCTAAGTTCCGTTACCTGTATCTGGCCCTATGTCTCATTCTAGTGGTACGTTGGGTTCTAATGGATAAGGGGTTTGTAGAAGGGATGTGTAAATGTATGTGTACGCGGAAACTGTGGTTGCTTTAAATTCGGCCCCTCCGTACCCAAAGGCTCATCGGTGACTGATCCCATCTTCCTTCTCCCGACACGAGTTCCGGATACGTTGACCTGAGCCTGGATGCGCCTTTTCATGTTGGGCCTCTTCTGTGCAAAGTACCGCACCATCCCTCGCGTCAGTGTCTGGCGTCCGGGCTCAGAGCCAGTTTGCCCCCCGAATTCCAACTCCTCCAGGTTAAACTAAGTTAAACTACGGTATATATACTGAAGCTACTGTAAAGATGGTCCCGGGCCACCTGTCAAGTCAAAAATATGCGAGTGGGGAAGGGGAGTTTCCTAGGCTCCCCAACCCTCGCCTGTGAGCAACTGCAGCCCATTGGCCATTCGCGACACTACAGTGACTGCAACCACCCTCCCAGGTAGTACTTATTATAATCTGATATGCATCAATACGTTCAATCCATTCCAGACGAGGGAAGACATCCGCACGGGTGTTGTGCCACCCGTGAAGAGCCCCCTCATACACTACGTACGAATAGATACATACTAATAAAATATAATATACATACATATACATACATATACAATACATAAATAAATACTTGTAATGGTTGGTTGCCATGTGGTTTCACGAGGCCATGACCCCTCGTATTAGTAGATGGAAAGGTGGATCTGGACAGTAGGGATATGCCTAGCCCCTGGCCAGGGATGTCGGTGTATTTTCTCCAAATGGTGTACAGCTAGAATCCTGCCATCGATGATGATGGGATCTGCCTAATTATCTCCGACTGATGTGTAACTGGAACCCTGCCATCACTGATGAAGATGATGATGTCACTATCGAAACGTCACCTGATGACATTTAGCTGAACCGCCGCTAATGATGATGATGATGATGATGATACTATCGTAACGTTTCCTGACGATATACAACTGGGACACCGCTAATGATGACGTTGATGATGCTATCGAAACGCCTCCTGACGATATATAGCTGAACCACCGCTAGTGATGATGATGATGATGATGATACTATCGTAACGTCTCCTGACTATATATAGCCGAAACACCGCTAATGATGGTGATGATACTATCGAAACGACTCCTGACGATATATAGCTGAAACACCGCTAATGATGATGATGATGATGATGATGCTATCGAAACGCCCGCTGACTATATATAACTGGGACACTGCTAGTGGTGATGATGATGATGATACTATTGAAACACCTCCTGACTATATGTAACTGGGACACTGCTAACGATGATGTTGATGAAGATACTATCGCAACGCCTCCTGACTATATACAACTGGGACGCTGCTAACGATGATGTTGATGATGATACTATCGAAACGCCTCCTGACTACATACAACTGGGACGCTGCTAATGATGGTGATGATGATGATGCTATTGAAACGTCTCCTGACAATATATAACTGGGACACTGCTAATGATGATGATGTTGATGATACTATCGAAACGCCTCCTGACGATATAAAGCTGAACCACCGCTAGTGATGACGATGATGATGATGATACTATCGCAACGCCTCCCGACGATATATATCTGGAACACCGCTAGTGATGATGATGATACTATCAGAACGCCTCCTGACTATATGTGACTGGAACACCGCTAATGAAGATGATGATGATGATACTATTGAAACGTCTCCTGACGATATACAACTGGGACACTGCTAATGATGGTGATGATACTATCGGAACGCCTCCTGACTATATGTGACTGGAACACCGCTAATGAAGATGATGATGATGATACTATTGAAACGTCTCCTGACGATATACAACTGGGACACTGCTAATGATGGTGATGATACTATCGGAACGCCTCCTGACTATATATGACTGGAACACCGCTAATGAAGATGATGATGATGATACTATTGAAACACCTCCTGACGATATGTGACTGGAACACCGCTAATGAAGATGATGATGATGATACTATTGAAACGTCTCCTGACGATATACAACTGGGACACTGCTAATGATGGTGATGATACTATCGGGACGCCTCCTGACTATATATGACTGGAACACCGCTAATGAAGATGATGATGATGGTACTATTGAAACGTCTCCTGACAATATATAACTGGGACACTGCTGGTGATGGTGATGATGATGATGCTATCGAAACGCCGCCTGACTATATATAACTGGGACGCGGCATATGAATAGACAAATAAATACCTAATTAATTAATGAATCATCAATTAAATAAATAAATAGAAATGAATAATTAAGTTCGGCGTCGAGCACACGGGCCGATGATGATGCTATCGAAACGCCGCCTGACTATATATAACTGGGACGCGGCATATGAATAGACAAATAAACACCTAATGTATTAATGAATCATCAATTAAATAAATAAATAGAAATGAATAATTAAATTCGGCGTCGAGCACACGGGCCGCGCGATCCCTGGAAGTTCACACACATGCAGAGAAAGGTTATTTGGCGAATTAATTCGCCCCTATTATGGTCAGTACGGATCCAACATGCAAACAAACACCTGTGGATAAAATAATATTTAAAGTTTACGGTACAGGGGTTAGCTTTCACTGTCGGCGCTTCTTCCGTCTCTGTCTGGGGTATCGAACCCGAGACCATTCTTCTTAATCGTGCGCCACCTTTATATATCGTTATAATCTCAAAACGGAAAGAGGATGACATGACTTACCCATCTGCCGCCGATTATATCCATTCCAGTGCATCGTAGTTTCACTTTATGTACCTCACTTTATACCTAAGGATTGCGGACACTTGCCTTGCACGCGCATACGATTCACAGGCCCCTAATTAACTATAGTTCGCGACCTAACCTTTGATCCTGCCATTACGCGCTTATAAGTTTCCGTAGCTGGGGCTTAGTATCCAGCCTCGGCAACTATACGATACTATATATATACCTTAATCAAACCGAAACTAGACATTATTTTCTTTTCCTTGAATTTATATTCCTCGAGATACCGGAATTAGACTCTAGCTCGACAATTGTAAGTATTTATATATCTTAATAATACTGCAACATAGTCCTTATTTCCGTCTTACGTATCCGTACTTCCCGGGTCATCGAGACTAGACTCCAATTCTAATGATCATACTCTAATGATTATACGCACCGATATTTTTCATAAAACCCGTTACCCGTTATTTTCCGATGTTACATATTCTTATATTTATCCGAAATACCGGGATTAAGCTTTGAATCTAGGATTCCATCCATTTATAAGTTTTAACAAACCAATGAAGCAACCACTTGTCCACTTGTTGTTGTTAAAGAATTGATTGCTTCTATAATAAAACCCCACTAGTCTACATCTTTATAAGGTCAATACATATTACTTTTAGGGTCCGCCGATTTAGTTTTATTCTTAATATTATTATTATTATTATTATTATTATTATTATTATTATTATTATTATTATTATTATTATTATTATTATTATTATTATTATTTTTATTATTATTATTATTATTAATTAATTACACGGCTTAATAGCCTTTTACAACAGGTTTATACATAATTAAAATACAACAAACGATTAAATGTAAAAGAAAAATAAAAGGTATAAATGTAAAAAGGTATATATATACATAGTTTAAACATAATGAGGTTAGACATATATGTAAAAAAGGTATATATGCAAAAGTGTAAGGTAGCAGGTTTATACATAATTAAAATACAACAAACGATTAAATGTGAAAGAAAAATAAAGGGTATAAATGTAAAAAAGTATATATACATAGTTTAAACATAATGAGGTTAGACATATATGTAAAAAGGTATACGTGCAGAAAAGTGTAAAGTAGTGATCTCAGAAATTTTTACTCACCGATAATATAGCAATATTAAATTTGAATAGCCAGCTATACATATAAAAAGATTTAAGACATTATATAAAAATTTAATATTTTGAAAAGAAATGATCATATAATGATTTTTTAAATTTTGAGAGAGATAGATTTAAAATGTCGACATATGTAGGTAGTTCATTGCCAAGTTTGTGCATTGATAATAAAATTATATTATTCTTAATATAATGTAATGAATATGGTTGCATAATTGACATCTTCGTCGACAGTCTGGAGAAAGTAAAGTTTACACTTAAAGAGGCAATACTGCTTCGTTACTGACTTCAGCTGTTAATATGTAATGGTGGGTAATATATATTTTTCGTACACATTGCCGCTTTGTACTTTATATTTTTAATTTCTGTACTCATGTTTCGGTGCTATTCCGGTACTTTTAATAATTTGCTACTTGTAATTTATATTGTTTAATGTATGTTCTTTTAATTTTATGATATTTTTTTCATGTAAAAGCCTATACGCATTGCTGCTCGTTACCTACTCTACATTTTTAATTTTTATACTCATGATTTGGTGCTATTCCTGAAACTTTTAATGTATGTGCTTTTTGAAATTTATTTTATAATCTTTATGTAAAAGCCTAATGGGCGTAAACAAATAAATAAAAATAAATAAATAAATAATTTTATTATCATCTCGAATATTTGATATCCACTCTCCGGAAAATTTTAATATATTTTAAATCATCTTAATATAATTTATCATTTTAATATAGTTTAGGAATAACGGGATTCTGTAATTTCTACAAGTATAAACAACCCCAATCTTACCAAATCCATTTTATGTAGTGAAAGACGCGGGACTTATATTCTTCCTAAAATGTAAAATGAACCCGGTCTAGATGAAACATCCTTATTTAGTTTCAGGACAACGAGGTTTACGCGTTCCACGAGGAATATGATATAACCCGATCTAAACGAAGGTAATTTTATATAATTTTAGGACAGCGGAACTTACAAATTTCATAAAGTATATCGTGAAGCCAATCTAGGCGGAGACACTACGTATATTTTAAACAGAGTAAGAGTTTAAGTTTTACCATCAAGCCTAATACACCGCAAGAATGCCCTAGGCATAGTAAACAAAATAGCGGTCAAAGCTGTAGTGTTTCTATGTTCACACGTTTTAGCTCAAAACGAATACTATAATTTTCACATTTATAATACAAGACGCGAATTTCTAAACGAATCATTTTAAAATAGTTCTGATTGAAATCTACATGTTTCATATTTATTAAATGAAGGCGCGAATTCTAAACGAAACACTAACATTGCTCAAAACGGGACCCTATATTTATATATGCTTAAAATGAAACGCGAATTCCCGAACGATAGCATTTTATATAACTAAATGTAACGAAATCTTATATAGTTTATAAATAAGGAGACCCGGCCCCAGGCGGTTTATATATATTTTCAATATAACGAGGCCCTACAACATCTTTATAAGTATAATACAACCCCGGTCTAACGAAACAATGTACTAGAAGTTTTTATATGTTTGAATACATGATATACGTTTTTTTTTTTTATACACGTTTTTATACGCGAGATTTACGTCTTCGTACAGTACGAAGTACCCCAAATTATACAATCGCGAAGTTTACATCACTCCTAATGTATAACCAGAACTAATTGAAACATTTTTCATAGTTTAAGTCCGCGAGGCAAATATCTTTCATAAAATATAAAATAACCAGAATCAAATTAAACATATTTTTTTTACCTTATAGACTTTCCCCAACGCGCGTAATAATCCCGGCCACATGAAACGTTTTTATATGTTTTAATAGCGCGGGACCTATGTTTTCCTATATAATATAAGATAACCCGGGCCGAACGGAAGCAATTTTATATACTTTATAAAATAGTGAAACTTGTACTTCTGTAGAACCGTAAATAAACCCCGACCCCCACGAGATTATTTTATATAATTTTTTAGACTAATGAAATTTCATACATCTGTAAAATTGTAAATAAGTCCCGACTCTCACGAAATTACTCTATATAATTTTAAACGAAATGGAAATCTAGATTATTATGGGCTGAACCTGATACCCCGCGAGATCAGCTATATATTTTTCACTAGACGTATTTTTAATCCCAGAATTTATTCGCTATAATTTTAACGGACTCTTACTATTAACCATAAACAAAAAAAAAATTATTAAAATAAACTAAATATTCTTTCGATAACTAAAATAAACCCGGTCTAATCGAAACATTTCATATAACGAAATATTATATGCCTTACAAATGTAAAATTAAAATGAGACCTCGCGTATTTAGCAAAGATAGGTATTTTATAAGACTTATTTAAAATCGAATCTGTTAGTAACAACTCCTTTATCTTTTAACAGCTTCCCGCGTGATTAGCGTAAAATAGGTATCTTTATAACGCACAGCTAGCTAGTTTCCAGAGATCCGACAATACTATACTTAGTAAAACGAAAATTTAACTAAATTTGAACTCTACCGTTTCCTGAAATTCTGCGAATATTATTCTGTGAACCTAGTAAGACGACAAAAATAATTAACTTTATAGAACATAGTGATTTCCGAAGTTCCGACATGCCAGATTAATTACCTTTATAAAATAAAATCAAACCCGCACTCTGAGTTAAAACTCTTTTAACAGGACCTCGCGTATTTAGCATAAGATAGGTATTTTTACAAGATTTATTAACAATTTCCCGCGTGTTTAGCATAAAATAGGTATCTTTATAACGCACAGCTAGTTTCCGGAGATCTGCAAATATCAGTTCTATATATGCCGGACTAATCAACTTAATAGAGCGCAGTAATTTCCGAAGTTCTAATATGCCAAATTAATTACCCTTTATAAAATAAAATCAAACCCGTACCCCCCTTTTCTTTTAACGTGAGCAACCAACAATGTCGAAGAGTATATTTACCCGTACGCACTTTCACTATAATTTTCACTCACTGAGGCACTCTAAGTCGACAGTAACTTTCACTCACGGTTCTATCACTCGAAAAAAACAACCGACGCAGATTTTGCGCTCTCGTAAACCGTCACCAACTGCCTGATTTCTGCTGTGTCTTGACATTTTAAACCCCCCCTAGCAGCCAAAGGTCCTAAGTCGTGTGTTTCCAGGATTTTCAATATCCTACTTTCCTTGAAACCTAAATCTTTGTTCCTAAGATTCAATTTGGCAAAAAAAAAACCATATCTCCACTCGGATATGTCAGTTGATCCCACCTCCTGTTGCCGTCTCTATCTCCGTCCCCTGTGCCCGTTTGGGACGGACTTGGTGGCTTCAGACGGTTTGAACTCGCTTCACAAGCGCGATAATTAATTTTTAATATTTAATTTCTAAGTTCAGTCCATATTGTCGTTTGATCAACCGTAACTACAATCTATCGGGTACTCCCCTAATCATAGTTGATGTTTCTTCATTATCTACCATTATTATGCCCCGTTCCTCGTATTTCCACTCGTCTTTATCGGAAATTTAACGTTTCTTGGCCGCTATATCATGGGATCAATTTCCATATATTCACCACGTGCACACTGCATACCTAGATATAACAATCATCCAAAGGCACTATACCTAATTTTAAATTAAATTTGGGCGATCTTTTCTCGTGGGTCCCCAATGAATCCTGTCTTTTGGCCGCGACTCTCCGCGCACAGGGACGTATTAGCTCCCTCCGTTGCGGAATTTAAACATAATTTGTAACCATTTATTATTATTTTTATTGGCAGTAAGATTGATCCACAAATAACTATGTTACATAGACAGTGAATATTCTCGAACAATATAATACTGGAAGAGTACTATTCGCTATAACACAATAAACTATTAATGTAAGTTAAATTAAATTTTTAAATTCAGTGGAAGATTTTTAAGATCGTTTTGCTTTTAATTTTTCCCAAAACAAAATAAATAAACAAATAAATAAACACACAGATACACACTCACACAACCCACTATTGGACATGTTTTTATTATTCTTTTATCGATTGTATGTATGTGTTTTCGCGTAATTGGCCCAAAACTCTGTGCATCAATTATTGTCTTTTCTTCAAAGATTGATTAATTATATGGCTGTAAGAAACCCAATAAATGAAAACAAATAAAACAAATAAGTAAATAAACCTCCAGTGCCGCAGGCAAGGCGTCGGATTAATTCAGTGCTCATTCATTGCCAAGGCACTGGACGCCTCCGCTGATAACTATATACCGCTCACCATGTTCTTAGAGGTGTGTTGAAAGATTGCTAGTATCTGTCGAATCGGTCTCAAGTAGTTGTCTGTATTTGTACGTTTATCATTATTACATGCTCTTGCTATATCCGTTCCACTTCACATTATTGTTCCTCCCGTCTTCGAATTTCTATCACACTATGTTCTCCTATGTTTTTGGTACTTATATGCTTGCTTTTTACTTGCATTTACTCCTATATATATTTGTTTCATTTATCCATCCATCTATAAGATCCCCATACGCTTTATCCTTTTTTTCATGTGTATATGGGCCGCAAATTCATATTATTTTATTTACAATATTCTTATCTAGATACACTTGTTCCAATTATGTTTTGTGGTTATTACTACCAAACCCGGCGAAATCTGAGCTAGAATAGCCAATCGTATACACGTTACCCGTCCTGTTGAAACTACGCTAACGTAGGGCAGGTTTGTAGTGATTACATAGTTAATATATTGTATCTATATTCGAGTATATTATTTTCTTGTCGTGCAATTAATATGCTTACACGTTATCGTTATCTCTTTCCTAACCGTATATACCGTCATTGCACAATTACCTATCTGTTGTAAAAGCCTGAAGAGCGTTAGTCTACAGATAAATATAATAGAATGATAGTTAACTTTTCTACCCGCCTACGTTATTCGACTCCCGCGAAACGAAAATGAATCATTATTCGCTCCTCGATAGAGCGTCAGTCTACAGATAAATATAATGGAATATAGTTAAATTTCCTATCTGCCTACGTTATCCGACTCCCGCGAAACGAAAATAAATCATTATCCGCTCAGTTAAGGTCACCCCTCTGGTACAACGTATACGTTTAATCCGTGCTCCACGGCCAATTCCTATAAAAAAAATTTATGGGGCGTTTTCCTCTCGCGATCCCCCGATTAGGACCTGCCTTCCTTGCCTTTGCTCATATTCTGCTATCTCTCTTGCGCGGCAATCCACTTAAGGTCGCGATTAATGACATTTAAGCGGTTTCAAAACCACAGCAAAAAAGGCCATAATTCTGAAACCTCGTGGAACTGTCAATATCATCGTCACCTCAGAGTAGACGTTAATCGGTTTTTTAACGGCTCAAACTGCAATTATCGCGACCCAAATCTACGAAAGCCATGTTCAGCTTTTTTATGTGAAGCACATGCGGACCGCTCGGACCGCATCGATCGTCAACCATTTGTACCAAACGCGGCTTTACCACAAGATTAATATGTTTTATAAGAATTGAATATTAACTGCTCGTAACCTATATCCGATCAATCGCTACTAACTCCCTCCCAATACTAGCGTTTCATCATTCCCAAATTTTTGTAGCTCCAATACTACGGCCAGTTTAGCTCAATTTTTCCCCGCGTAGCATTTAAATCATCTTAGAGTTCAAAATAAAAATAATATAATAAAAAAAAAATCTATAGAAACAGGTGATTCATCACACACTCACATTTTCATATTCATTTCATTTCCATCAAATTATGGAAACCAGATGTGTTCGTTATATATTTTATGGGTAAATATCTTAACCTAGTGTTCAATATTCATAGGACACGTTTCTATAAAAGATTGTCTGCGTGGAGAATCAATACAATACGACACGCTTGTCCCGAAAGACAAAAAAATTTAGTTCTCTTTTCTTTTGTACAATTATTTGCACACTTGGGAATTAAATGTTTAAAATATTAAATGATATAAATTACAATTTCACAATTCAAAAATCTTTTGCATTGTTAATAGTGAAATCTATTCGTAGACACATTTTGAAGGTGTACAACACTCGATCTTCCAATAATAGAGTTAACGATTCTATAATGGCCCAGCTGCACTATACATATATATCATCATCATCATCATTCTTGGCACTACAACTCTTGGTGGGTCTTGGCCTCCTCAATAATTTTCCTCTACTCATCTCGGTCTAGTGCCAGGGCTTCTCCCTAAATATATTAGTTATATATATATATATGATATAGATAAATATAAATATATATATATATATATATATATGTTACCTGGAGTGTGAGTCTATAATGAATCGGATGCTCAAAAAGCTTTTTTGGACGGAAATATTGTGCTAAAATAAAAATATAAAATAAGATTACTTGCCTTTATAAAATGAAATAATTCGTAAAATAAAATACATCTTTATAAAATAAAATAAATAAATACATTTTCAGCAGCTGAGATACATAGGGGTGCAACCAGTGCTTTGAATTGAGCTGTAATTTATTGTGTAATTTATTACTAAAGAAAGTCACTGGAAGTTAAATTTTAGTAACATTCTTAATTTTATAGTCGCTAAATATCTCCCGAATATTTTCTTAATTCGCACTAATTAATGCTGTTCCTATTGCTTTGATCACGTTCTAGTAAACTCCGTTCAATGTTTGCTCGTAGAAAGATTTCTCTCCTCGGTATTATTTATTACTGCTAGTATTACTGCACTGGTCACACTGTTTTCGCTTTATTACCAGCATCACGTGTTGTAATATCACCATCACAAGTTACTGATCTCTTCTGACGAATGTCGCATACGATATCGTCTCGAATGACTGACTCCTGTTACGTGACGACCTTGTATTTATAGGTGAATTTCTTCGAGATATTTCGAGAGGCTTGAGGATCTTTCCAAAAGTTACCTCGTTACAATATTGTTCAGATTTTACATATTTTATATCATAGTAGTCCGTCTGATAAATTTTTAATTTCTTTTTTTTTATTCAAACTACATGTTTTCGTAAAACTAATGTTTCCATGTACTAACTGCATGTGCCTGCTGAGAACATTTCTCAATTTCGTGAAGCAACTTTTATCCTATTATATAAACAGCTACTTTGTGACACAAAATGTTTTTTTCTTCAATTAATCATGGGTTGAGGTTTATCACTACTATAATTTCTCGGTACTTGATTGCAGTGAGAGTTAATTTGAAGATAAAAATGATTTCATTTCTCAAAACTGTTATAGTGACAAAAGCATAACCTAACGTGCGTGTAGTATGACGTTCTGCTAATTGAAAAATTAAAATAGCAACATCTTGCCACTTCACATTTTCTAGTGAAGAATGATGTTTTTAATGAAATGAAATTATTTGCATGGAGATATAATTTTTAAAAACACAGTTCCTTGACAACTAAAACTAATTAAATGTAAATAAAAGTGACTGAAATTCTTGGCGTCGCCTTGAGGTTGTTCTCAAAGGTTTTAAAAAATATTATATTTAAAAATATGAACGCTTCTAACGGGAAAATAAGAAAGAGTAGAAATTTAACGAATTTTTATTATTATAACTAAAATAGAGTATTTATAAATATACACATACACTCATATAAATAAAAATATTTTTACAAATTTACTAAAAAAAAATTCCTTTACAAATTATTAAGCTTTATTTTTAATTATATATTTTTTAAACCTTTATTATTTCCTTTAGCATTTTATTCATTACAGTTTTCATCACAGATTTTTAAGATTTAGATTTCCTCTGGTCATTGTGGCTTAATCGGTAAAGCCTTCTTCCAGAAATATAATGTTTCGAGTTCGAGTGATGGTGATAACCAAATTTTTTGACAGATAATTTTTCCTATGTATCTTTCGAAGTGATTTTATAATGCGGGAACTCTTAAGGGCAAGTTTGGAAAATATTTGAATGATAGAGTGTGACCTAGAAAACCTGAGCGTTATGAACGATGAACGTCAGTATATCGGAAACAAGTGGAATATTCTCGAGAAATATTCTATTGACGATTAGTGCGAATTACAGAATAGTGGTCACACCTGTTAGCTACGTGTTCAGTGTCTTTTGGGATAGATAAACGTGGTCCGTGGTAATATTTTGGGTGCGCCACTGCGTACGTGGTTTCTATTAGTAAATTCGATCGATTTTTCGTGATATTCCCACGAATTCAGCGCTGACGCGGAATTGGGATAAATAAATTCTAAAGAATAATTCTAAATAAAAAGCTCTTGAAAGGGTAACAATATCGGAGCTCGCCGAGTTGTGACTCGCGAACTAAAAGTTTAAAAAGCTTTTTATTACAAATTGTCGGTCCCCCCGCCTCTGGAATGTGAAGTAAGGTTATCGCGGTTGAGCTGAGGGTTGGTAGTCAAGTCTCGTTCACTTGTAGGGTGGGTGCTTGAGAATCCACAAGTGTCCCATTCAATCGAGACAAAGCCACGCTAACAGGTTGCCAACGCTACCGAGAATAATATTACCTCACTTGTTTTAGAGGCTGTTACATTTCGGCAGAAAACCTTTTAGGGGATGTGAGTACAAAGAAGTTATTTTATTTTTTACATATATATTATTAAGAGTCCCACTGTAAGATTTAAATAAAAGATCAAAATGTTTTATGCCAATCGGTCTATTCACATTGATTTCTGCTATCATAACAGTATTGACGCCTATTATTATTTTTATTTATTAGATAAATACATTTATTTTTACAATAAATATAGTGACAGTTTTTACAATGTTATTTCTCTTCTACATGAGTAATATAACTTGTGAATAGGAGAGGAGTATCATTTTATTTTAAATATATTAAATAGTAAGTGGTAAATACTATGTACCTATATATAGAAAAAAAAAACTAATATGCAATAATCATAATGCAATTATATGAGACAACAGTAAAATAAACTAATAATAAACAAAAAAAAAAAAATTAATATAGTAAAGAGAAAAATAATGGAAAATTCTAAGCAAAGATAATAACAGTATGCTGTATGAATAATATTAAATTTAAAACTGTCTATTATTAAAGAAATATTCTAAAGAATTATATAATATATTGTATACACAATAAAGTAATAAGTCAGTAGATTACATATATAATAAAATAAAAATTTAATTAACTTTGAGGCTATTTTTTAATAGTTTTCTTAAAGGCTTCATAGTTATACTCGTATAACATTGTACACTTCGTAAAATCGACGTGATGAATAAAACTTTATTTTATTTAATTACGCATGATGTCATCATTACATTTATATTTCAGTCAACACGCAGTTTGCGCAAAAATCGTCTGCGCACCCAACTTCAATACCATTTCAGGCGAAGCCGTTCATTTCTCCACTGCAACAAGATTTAAAGGTACCAAATCACACAAGGAGGTTTCTCGTCCCTGCGGTATACTTCTAGTCGTTCGTTTGAAAGTTCTTGAGTGTTACTGTATCTTTTAGCCATATTGCAATGATAGAGATTATTTCGTCGTTGCAATTTAATATATTTTCGTATAATTCAGTAATTCTCTCGCATTCATATCGTAGCTTGAGATCATTTTTGATGTTTCTGTATCAGGTGTCAGATGGTTGAAACACTATTTAATTATTGGCGACATATATAAATAATTCTTGTATTATTTTAAGAGTTGGTAGGAATCAATGTATTTCACACATATCTACAAATCTTCGTTCGAAATGTTCAAAAATATTAAATTGAAGCAAATATTACTGCTATAATGATACAAATGTTGAAAATTGACTAAGTTTTTTGACATTTTTTTAGAAATCTTACGCGTAAAATAACAACACATCTATTTTATGCGAAAATACACCTGAGGCGTGCAGTGAGAATAAGAAGCATGACTTTATCCTAAGCATGTATTTTGAAAAGAAACCGAAATAAGAGATATATCTCATAATATTCCGATTACAACTATTAACGTGTCACGTGTCGTGGCTGCAGGAGGAATTAATGAAAGCGCTGGAATGTGATAACGGATTTATTGATTACTGAATAATTAATTATTCAGACATACAAGGTCACTTATCACTATTAAATGTAATGCTATTCATTAAATTAATGTAATGCTATTCATTAAATTAAACTGTTTTGCAAATTTATAACTCGTAAATAGACACTTTATGTTCGCTTTAACATTTTATTCACTATTCACTAGAATATTCCATCCAATTTCCGCACTTATTAATTTCGCGTCGGTTTATTTCGCTACGTAGGAACTTTACAGAATATCGCTGTCGAATTACCGCTCGCTTGGCCAGCCTTACGAGCCTGGCCTTCGCAACTCGCCACTGCGTTCGCTCCGCTTCGCTTCCGTACTGCTGTCAACAATTACAACTGATTACGCGCACGGTCCTATTTATATTGGCTAATATCGAGCCTGTAGGCGTTTCCAGTGTTAACAAAAACTTACTCGTGGTTTCCAGACTTTTCTCAATGTTTCCCGTAAGCCGTAGTATATGCTAGGCCTTTCTCGAATCTCCGGTAGTATTGTGATCATTTCAAACAACTGTCACTTGTGCGTGATTGTTTTTAGCCTCTTTACAATATTAATCAGATTTTATTATTTCATAATATTCTGCCAGATGAATATTTTATTTCGATTTTTTCCCAAAATATATGTTTAAATTCAAGTCATGCTTCTCGTTCTCACTGCA
Organism: Agrypnia vestita; assembly: GCA_016648135.1. NCBI lineage: Eukaryota > Metazoa > Arthropoda > Insecta > Trichoptera > Phryganeidae > Agrypnia > Agrypnia vestita. Next base: position 31,578 of record JADDOH010023975.1, read on the forward strand.
CGCCCCTGCTAATTACCAAATGTAACGAAAGGGGAAAAAAATCGTTGTAATTAATACTTTAATAAATATGTACATATTGTTACAGATAATAGCTGCGGGAGACAAATGAAAACAGTGGAAATCAATAAGCAATGTATTAATCAATTATTAAATGGGCAAAGTCACTTAACACTAATTAGATTTAGTATTAGTACCTCTTGAAATCAAACTATAAGTATCGCAATTATCACTCGATTATGAACTCTTTATTAGTTTATTATTATTATTGGTAACACTTTATTTAACATTTAGGTAACACTCACAAGAACATTCAATTCTCGCACACAGGAGTCACACTTATTTATTTTGCCACTATCGGTAAGAGCTTGCTCGAATTATTCCGCTCGATATATTTCACCCCAAAATTTCACGACTGACCACACCGGTCGTCATCGAAATGTCAAAACAAAAAACTCTCTCACGCGCAGTTGTCGGTCCCGCTTTATATACGCGAAATGCTGGTACTTCGAACCCTTTTAGATTTTTCTATTGATACTGTAATGTTCCTGTCTTATCTAGGCTGTTCCAGGCTTTGTAGACGTTTCCGTAGAATGTTTTAGATAACCCTAGATTGCTAAAGGCCATTCTCGATCCTTCCATGGTTCGGACAGTGCGAAAGTCCTTTCGCTTCCCATTTCATGACAATATATGTATCTATACTAATATATAAACAGGTAAAGTTTGTAAGTTTGGATGTAGGAGGTAATCTTCGAAATTGCTTATCCTATTTCAAAAATTCTTTCACTAATGGTGGACATAGGTTAATTATCCTGTTAAAATAAAAGGACTTTTCATGATGACCTATTTTATAATTAAAGTCGACAAGAAATATTCGAGCGATGCATTTTTTACGAACGCTGGCACTGCCTCAACGGTAAGAGATATTTAAATACTTTCTATAGATAAGTTATAGAACTTAATAAGTTCTATAAAAAAATCCGCGATGACATATATCTATATGTAAAGGTTAATAAACAAATTGATAAAATATGACTAAAAAGTTACTAAAAATCCACGCGTGCTATGCCGCGCATGTAAGCCAGTTTAAAATAAATCTAAATACGCCATTAAACGTGACGCTGAAGTCGTGGTAGTAACTACTCGTAGTCTAGTTAATGAATTTCAGTTACTGTTCATTTCCTTATTATTCGTAGTTTCATTAAGTCGTCGCCTGTACTTATCTGGAATTTTCTCAAACTCATAATTACAAGGGACACACAGCACAGCTTGGGAAACAACAGACCATTTTAATGAAGTTACTGAAGGAGGAATTAAGCCCACGGGCCATTTATCAAAGGCGACCTTATCGGACAAAAAATATTAATTAAAGGTAATTATGAAAAACGAGAAACCCTCGAGAACAACAGAAGGTCTTTGAAGATTTATACCGAAAACATACACATTAAAATTACAACGACAATCTATACAAATTAAAATGTAAATGTTCGTTTGTACAAAATCTTCACCGATTACTTTGAAATTTTGGCACAACGTTGCATTCGAATCCTAGGATGTTTTTGTATACCTACTTTGTTTTTATATACCTACTATTTATTCATATAAATAAAAATGTAAATGTTCGATTATCCTAAATCTCCTAATTTCTTCAACTATTGCTTTGAAATTTTGACATAACGTTCCACAGGCCTTTTCAATATTGATAAATATGTAGATATAACTTTTTTCAAATTCAAATTTTTTTGATAACATTCGGTCGTCTTTGTTTAAATGAAATGTTTGAACCAACGAGAAAGTGCAGCCAATCGCATCGCGATATCTATACCTATAAAACTCAATGTCTGTCTGTCTGTCTGTTCTCTATGCATGTCTGCACCGTTTGTCCGATTCGACTCAAACATTGCATACTTATGCTTTAGGACATTTTCCCTTTCCTATTCTATCCCTTCCCCTCTCCATGATATATTTTCAATGCAAATCTGTACCGTTTGACCGATCTGACTCAAAATTTGGAAACTTCTTGACGGGAAACATAGGCGACATTTCCCTCCTCCACTTTACCCCTTCCCCTCCCCCCGATATATTCAAATATGCAAATCTGTACCGTTCGAAAGATCGGACTTAAATTTTGGAAACTTATTCTTTAGGACTCGGTGGTTAACACAGACAACTTATCCCCCTCCCCTTACCCAACCCCTCTTCTGTTATATTTTCTGTACAAATCTATACTGTTTGACCGATCTGACCCAGATTTTGCATACTTATTTTTGAAGACTCGGCGGGTAATAAAGACAACTTTTCCCCCTCCCTTCTTACCCTACCCCCACACCTGATATATTTTTGTACAAATCTGCAACGTTTGCCGATGTGATCCAAATTTTGAATTCTTATTCTTAAGGTCACGGCGGAATATATAGGTCACAATTCCTTCCTGGACATCCCATCCATCCCAGCCTTGATTAAATGGATCTTTTTTTTTTATTAGAGACTGCGAAACAATGAAACTTTTGTCTCTCCACAAATACTTACGTTTAACTGAATACTTAACCCGAGCAACGCCGGGTATGAACAGCTATCAATATATAAAAATGTAATTATTAATTTCTTCAAAATCTTAAATCTCAGAAAGTTCTTCACGGATTGACTGACAAAATGCTGCATTCGAATATGCGCATGTTTTTATATACGTACTAATTTTTTTTTATACCTACTATTATACAGATGTCGCGTCTGTGACAGGTAAAAAGATTCTCTTTTTGAAAAGCAGTAAAATTGAATAACCACAAGCATTGTAAAATTAAACATATTAGAAACGTGTGCTTTTTCTTTTCTTTATTTTCCATTTAACAAGACTGAGCCACAGCAACGCGTGGCCGGGTACAGCTAGTATGTAATAAATATAATAATAATTGAGTACGAAAATATAAATAAATATGTGTTCCGCTTAAAAGTGACTCGAATGTATAATATTTTTACACATAAAAATAATGTCCATATCTAAATGTATTATAAAATAATCAGTACATCTCGTTTCTATATTCTATTCTATTTCTCGCAATAATAATAATAAAAAGTAATTTTCAATTCTGCCTGAGTACATAACATGTTGAGTTAATTAGCAATCCAATTTCCAGTTCAGCTGCAACAGTGACTGAACGTATCCTAATTCCATTTAGGTCTGGTAACTGCATTTCGTCTGCCGGTGATTAAGTTTCACAAATGCCCTCCAGAGTACAACGGGGCCAGCTCCAGCGATATGCAATTCCGTGAAATTACACCGCCCGCATGGCCACCCTGCGGGACCGCTCATCTCAAAGGTTGGACCAGTCAGATAGCGCGATCGCGTCACATTATCTACCCTTACATCGCCGCCCCTGCGGTGCTTCGTGCCCAGTCAGTGGGGCGTCCAACTTTAAAACTCGGGGATTAATGGGGTTGCCAGCTACCCCTCGAGCCTTATACGGGTATTAGGTGATGCCACGTTAACGCGAGCAGTTCGAGCGCGAAACCTGTCTGTTGTTGTGCTGTGTGCGGGGCATACGCTGCGCAACAGGGGAGGATTTTTGACCTGCGACATTTAAGGTCGTTTAATGCCGTGGCCGCGGTGGCGGTGGTAAGGGAGGCATCCGATAAATCAAAAACAAATGTATAATTACTAAGCAGTTTCTTCTATAGAAGATTTGGTGTGATGGAAGTTATCAGAATAAATGTACGTATTTTATTTTAATATCCATCTTGTATATACGTTATCTGTATACAGGGTTATTTGGAAAACATTAATAACCTCGCAGGGCTATATTCCTGCCTTGATTATAAGTCGAAAATGTTCAAGCTGTTATGACATAATATCAATAGTTATGGAGATATGCGACATCAAAGTTTGGATTTTTTTTCAATATTTCTCAATGATTTCTGAATTGTGAAACGTTGGACTAACTGTAACTTTTTTACTTTTCCTGAAATTGCATAGAACGTACAGACCTTTGATTGAATACCCTTTATATTACGTCACCGAATCGCGTGGTATTTATTTTGATTTCTGAAATGTTTTTGAACGACCTAATATCAATAGTTATGGAGATATGCGACATCAAAGTTTGGATTTTTTTTCAATATTTCAGTCAATTTTTTTGTTAAACGTTGGACTATCATTCTAACTATCATCACAGTAACTTATATTAATTAAGAAAAATCATTCGCTTTAAGAAAGTCGAATAAAATGATAAAAACCTTGCAAACATTTAAATTTTAATAGAAGGTTTTTATCATTTTGAGTTATATTAAAGCGAATGAGTTTTTCATAATCGATAAAAGTAACGATAGTTCAATTTTTGCAAAAAATAAGTCATAAATATTGAAAAAAAAATGCATACTTTTATATTGCATATCGTCATAACTATTAATATTCTGTCGTGGTTACTTGAACATTTTCAAGACTCATTATCAAGACATGAATCTACCTGTAAAGTTTTTGCTACTATGATACACCCTGTATAATTGTATTATTTTTTATTATCCTAATATTTATACAGTATGTAAATGAAAAATTTAATATTCATAGACCCCTCGAGTCTGTCATATCTTTTTTTCTAAATAATAAAAAAAAAACATATTAAATATATTATTATAAATATGTATTTCATTTCAAAGTGTCTGTCTCCGCCCTCCCCTCTTCAAACATGACTGTAGCCACACCCTGTCCGATAGTTAAATTCTTATCATATTTATTTTATCCATTATTTTGTGTGTATCCGTCCTGTGTATACCCTACAGTAGTCCCAAAACCACTGTACCAACTAGTGTATCAAATTAATCAAAATAATTTATGCAAAGTTAATTTTGTAACATAAATACGTTAAAAAATTAAATTTGGCATGATGACAGATTGTTAAATAACCTTCTATAATGTAGGCACACGTCTACTGTTACCGTTTTTAACCGTAAGTTTTTACGCAAATAATTGCCTTTTCAACTGCCTATTTTTAATTTCGCGCAAAAACGCTCGCAGCTGTCATGGCGTCTACGTGACGTCAAGCCTATGTAAACATTGCATTGTGTCTATGACAACAGATCAAAGACACGGTGATGGTACTTAGGCGTGACGTCATTCGCTCTGACCGGTGTTTCAGTTAAAATGGCCGAATGCAGAATTTATACTTTCATTTTATTTAAAATCTTATTAATCTTAATCTGTATGTTAAAACTGAATAATTTTTTTAAATCCTTTCAAAATATTTTCTTCTTTAAAATCACTTATTCTTTAATACTTTCATCATGCCTATTCGGCACCAAATCTGGTATCCATACGTTCGTCTTGTTTTAAAAATAACTAAATTCAATTTAATTTAATTAATTCAAAATTTGCAATATAGTAATTTTTTAGTAACAATACAACAAGTAAGGTTAAAATAAATACTACTCTTAAAAAATAAAATAAATAAGTCGCCCTTTATTACAAGAAGACGTTTTTACTTACGGGACTCGGTTAGGAAGCAATTTTTTTTTAAATACGTCTATTGTAAAAAATAGGTCTCGTTCACTATGGGCATGGAAATGCCTCAACATATTTTAAAGATTTATTCATATCAAAGTACTGGCGCAGCTAAGGCTTCAACTCAGAACTTCCAAGTGAATGAATTTTTAGTATTTTATATAAATTACTTTCATGGTAGGCTAACGTTTTACAAAATAAAAAGCGTAAATATTAGCAAACTGTGATGTCGCCTGTCTCCTTAACTGTTGACGTTTCACTCAAAGCGTAAGTAGTATTTTCTATTCACAATTGAATGAAAAATACGTCACCGAAGTTTTTCTTACAAGCGAATTAATTTTCGAAACCAAATTTATTAATCAATTAGAAAGACATACAGAAAAATCTAATTCACGAAAAAATATTAAAATACAAGGTCCATATATTCACGGAAACATAGAGGGCTACTATGGCTTAGTGGTCAGAGCACCCGCCCCGGAAAGAAGGTGACCTGGGTTCGAATCCCAGTAGTTGCCTTATATTTTTTTGTGAATTAGATTTTTCTGTATGTCTTTCTAATTGATTAATTAATTTGGTTTTAAAATTTCACAGAACTTTGTTCTGAAAAATTACAACTTCACAAATATGAATGTGTTCTTGAATATATATATATAATATCTGTTTTATAAAATGTATGTCCAAATAAAATAAATGACTCGGTTAATTCTGGCGTCCATCTAGCGGTAGCATTGCAAAGTAATTTGAACTACCGAATCAAAAAAGTGGATTGCTCTACGGACAAAAAAAAATCAATTAATAAAAATGAGAATTACATATAAGGTCGATATATTCACGGAAACATAGAGGGCTACGATCGCTTAGTGGTCAGAGCACCGGCCCCGGAAAGAAGGTGACCCGGGTTCGAATCCCAGTAGTAGCCTTATATTTTTTCGTGAATTAGATTTTTCTGTATGTCTTTCTAATTGATTAATTAATTTGGTTTTAAAATTTCACAGAACTTTGTTCTGAAAAATTACAACTTCATAAATATGAATGTGTTCTTGAATATACAGAATTAATTTTCGTTTACTTTTACTAAATTAAATTTGTAAATTTATTCAGAAATTGAGAAGCGCTGACACAGGAATGCAGACCCAGGGGATTGGTCACGAAACGGATTGGGGAGGGGAGGGGGTCTGGTATTTACATTTTGAAGGGTAGGCAATTAAAAGTAAACACAACATCCCTTCCAGCGGAATTGTAGAGCTACCTGCTGAACATGTGTGGCCGTGAACATGGTCAGCAATTTCCAGGAGCTACCATGCTTCAATTGAATTGACAATCGAACACGACCATTATTATTTAGTATTTCATGTAGATAAAGTGGAAATTAGAAGATTAATTGCTGATCTAATATACCTATATAATACAATGACTCAGAATTTTGTGTCGAAAATATAACATTGAATGTTCCTAGTCGCCCACTTAGGGTATAAAATATATTTTCTATATCAACTTTCAATAACAAAGTACGGTTTATTACTCCCTTTATATTAACTCGTGGTGTCTGCTTGCTTGCTTGACGAAAAAACTTTGGATCGATTGTTAACCCTTTTCCCGTGATCTAATCGAGCTGAAACTTTGCAAGTAGACTCGTGGCGACGATCAAGAAGATCTATCAAATTTCGTTGAAAAAAAATATTATAGTATAATTTTGGATTTTTCAAATTTTTAATGGTTTTTTCATACAAATTGTATGGAGATTCTGACGCATGCGGTAGGCACGAAACCAGAAAATGAGAACGGGAGTATTGTAAAAACTTGTTTTTTATGGGTTACTTTTTTTTTGTAATGTATTCTAAATAATGGAATTAAATATTTGGATGTTATTATTCGCTTTATATTAACTCGTGGCGTCTGCTTGACGCAAAAACTTTGGATCAATTTTTAACCCTTTTCCCGTGATCCAATCGAACTGAAACTTTGCAGACAGACTCGTGGTGACGATAAAAATGATCTTACAAATTTTTGTTAAAAAAATTAATAATTATACTTTTGGATTTTTCAAATTTTTAATTTTTTTTTCATACAACTGAGTAATGACTCCGACGCGTGCTGTAGACACGAAACCTGATTAAATAAGAAAGGGAGTATAATAAAAAACTTGGTTTTTATGGGTTAGTTTTTTTTGATTTTAAATTAACTTCGGCAGGAGTTTTCAATATTCATTGAAAAACTATATAATATATTTTTTCTTACAAGGTTGAGAAAAAAATTGAGTGAATTTAGAAATAATATATAATACTATAATTACTTTTCATATAAACTATAAAGCAGTAGTGCTGTATTTAGCGAATGAAGGAAACATCAAAAAACAGGGCAATGAGAATTATTTTAAAAAACTAGATGCAGCAGAATTGAAGACCTGAGAAGAGCACTTAATTGCATTAAATGAAAAAAAATACTTGGTATTATTTAATTATTACTTAATAATTAACATATTTAACATAGTTTGCTTCATAACATAATTATCATTACTAACATATATCTAAATGTGGAGACCTGTAATTGGCCATCTATATTATATTAATGTCTTCTATGCTTCTTTGTTGTGCTGTTGGTCTCCCATAAATATTAAATAAATAAATAAATATTATTCAGATTTTTATATGGTAACATCGAAAACGATCACATTTTTACGTATATTTTCAATAAAATGTACCATCCTATTTTGAGAATAGTATTAATCGAAAATACTGCAAGGTAAATAAATGACTCACTGTGGCGGTCCAGAGCCGTCGCGAATCCAGACGACCACTCTTTCGCCGGCCGTCGCATCGATAGCAAGTGTTATTCCTTTACTCCACATTTGTAAGTCGTTACAGCAAATATCACAGTTAAATGTGAGTATGGTTTGAGACATGTATCCATCCGCTCATTCCTGCCTCTGCTGATTCATCTCACGCATGCCACGCGATACTCACACAATACATGTCACATGCCGACACGAGAAGATGCCTCTGGAAGGGTGGGCATCCTCTCCCAAACTCCAACATACTAACCCGGCAAAAAAAAAATCAAATTAAAAGCTCGAAAATGAAAATGTTCATGAAAATCTACATACTTATTTAAAAAAAGTTTCACTTAATTCCTTATCTAGCAATAATAAAACTAAAGTCTTGCGTATGGCTTATGTATGGTAAAAATGAATTAAAACTTTAACTGCCATAGAGATTAAAATAAAATAAAAAGTTTTATTTTCTACATGTACAATGTTAAAATGAACTAAATCAAATAATCGTTACGCATATAAAATGAAAACAACATTATTAATCTATGTAACGTATTTACAAACACTTCTATTGCTTAGCAACTTCTTTGTTGGTACATTCAGTTGCTAAGCAATATATGAATCAAAAAAGTTTTCAGCACAATATTCATATCGAAGTTTCAAAATCCAGCGGCCCTCGTGGCTCAGTTGGCGTGACACTGGCTTCTCATGCCGAGGGTTCTAGGTTCGATTCCCGGCGACGTCACAATTAATCTACGCGATTCATTCAAGCCAGGATGTTTTGTGATGAGTTGTGCGTTTGGATTGGGCCTCTAGTTATTCTGTTATCGTTTGTAGAAGCATAAAAAAATGTAAAAGTACGTACAACCCCACGGTAATAGTATACCAAATTAATTTTCCGAATTGCCGTGTTTTCCAATGGCATTTTATTTGGTCGGTGGGTGTGAAGCCAAATATTTAATCCCCAAGCAAATAAACATCCGTGAAATACTTTAACAATTTGTTACAGTTTATGTGTTGACCACGAGACCCACCCTGTTAGGGTGGTATTCATGTGATCCGCAGGGAGGTAGTTGTTATTGTTAGAAGAAAACCTTTAATCTGAGCCTCAAAAGGTCACGAATTGTAAGAATCACACAAAGTTAACCATTGAATTGTGTTGTAGCCTCACTCTAGCATCGGATGTCTCACTGTAGCGTACTCACAATCTGTCACTGCCCAACCGTCAGTGTTTTCTTCAGGCACTGATAGCTCGGATACGTGTGTTACTACCTTAAATGGAACCAAACAAAGCGTAAAGAAAATTTTACGTGTGGACGAAATTCCTACAACATTTTATGAAAGAATAAAGGTTCATGTTCCATGTCGGCCTCGTTTAATATTTACGACAGCAATACTATCTCATGCGTAGACACAATACGACACACGAACTGACGTGATGACGTATCTACCTAGATATATTTTTTCTAGCATGAAAAATTCAAATATGGAAAACGCTTGTTTTGTTTTGTTTCGGTTTTTCGTCACTTTTGAATTTGAATTTGAATGAAAGCACTAAATTGGATGGAAATAAAAAAAATATTTGTTTATAACGTTCTCACATTTAAAAATATTTTCAGGTATTCACAGCCGTTTAGAATCTTGTGTGTAGTTTTCTGGGATATTCTGCCTTTTATATATGCGTTATGATGTTAGCCAAAACTTAACCTTAACATAATCACACACCCATTACATCAGCCCTTATGCCATCATCATGGCTGATGGGATCCTGCAATGCGGTTCGAAACGTTGGCCAGAGAAGTCAGATATACATGGCAGAATATCCCAGAAAACTACACACAAAGGGTTCTCATGTTTGTACATAAAATTCTCAGTTATAAAATGCCAGAATATCTTTTGAATAAAATTATTGTTATGATATACATCACTTTAGAACTAGAAAAAGAGTAGAATTAGATTACCGTATAAGAATAAAGTGTATACACAGAATTGTCTAATGTACAGGGTATGTACATTAGACTATTACTCATCATGCAGTAAAATGTATGATGATATGCAATTACTCATCATACATTAAAAAAGTATGCTTCCGAAAAAAGAAAAAAAGAGCTTCCGAAGGCATGAAGAATATAAATAAGTCGAATGATTTAAAAAAAATACTATAATTATTTATTGTAAAAGATGTATATAATTGTAGAGTTTACTACGTATTATATATTTAAAATAGAATGTATGTGTATTGTAAGTGTAACTGTATGCACTTTGAATCAAGCTCAAAAACACATCAGATGGACATAAAAAAATTAAACGAAGTACTGATGGAACGAGAATGCTAAATCCTTGGAAATAATTACAGACAAACAATTTAAATATACACATACTCGTAGACACAATAATAGAAAATATGACCCAATTTACAAGCATTTTCCAAAAAATACCTAAATACATGCTAAAGAACATAAAAATATTAATGTATGAAGCTTACGTAAAGACTAAAATAGTAAACATAATACCTTTCTGGGGGGCTGCGGAAACAAAACTGACCTAAGCAGACTTCAAAGACAACAAAATAAAATTTTATAAATGGTTTATAACCTTACTACATGACATCACCTCGAAGTCTATTCTAAACATTGGTTAAAAAAATATTTGAAATCGGATGAGTAGTTTAAGAGATTAACTCCTACATCCAAACTTACAAACTTTACCTCTTTATATATTAGTGTAGAAAACAACTAACTGGCTAAAAAACTTATTTACAATTACTAATACCATGAATGACATGCCAGAAAGAATTAAAGATACCATAATAGTTATACGTTCCAATCGCTAAAATTTAATTAGGTATCTTATTTTATTTACAATTCAAAGTTATACTCGTAAATTAGGCAAAGTTATTATTTTTAAAATTAAATATTACACGTTAACGTTTTTTTACAATTTATTGATATAAAATTTAATCTATATTATTTCTACTGTTTACCTTTTTCTTATGAATGAAATATTTAATAATGTATTGTTAAGTCGGCTGGTTTGGATCTTGGCTCACCGCGAGTAGGGTCACTTGGGAAATTTGTTGGATGTGGTTTTATTTACTCTGAAAGGTTTCATTCTTAGTAATTTTGCGGTTCAGAGAAATGTACAACCCTAATAGCCTTAACGTTAATATTACAGTGGGCTAGTTAAGATTTCTGAGGAAACAATAACGGGATTTTTTCACTTTCCTTGTAAGGGTGGTAACATTGTCAAATTTAGGGTTATTAAAATTAACTTTTCGAAGAATATTTTTTCTTCTTCTCTCTTCAGACTCTTGGTTACATCATTAGAGCTGGGAAGGACTTCAGCAATGTCTACACGCTGGTACGACTATTCGACAGTCTTGTGAGACCGATTTTAGAATACTGTTCTGTCATTTGGTCGCCGTATACCAATAAACTAATCAATCAGCTCGAAAGAATACAGCGCAAACTATGTAAATGCATCGCCTATCGTACACGATCACCAGGAGATATTGAGACCGTATATAACAGATTTAGAATCAGCAAACTAATCACTCGAAGACAATTGTCTGATCTGACCTTCTTCTACAAATCTGTCAACGGACAGATAGACTCGCCCGAGATCCTGGAACAATTTGGCATTATCACTGCTAGGCCGGATCTAAGAGTGCGTAGATTGTTAGAAACCACTAAATCCACAAAAAGTTACGTGTACAATGGCCCAAGAAATAGGATTGCCAATCTGGTGAATAGCCACTGTGTTGATATCAACTTCTTCGATGAATCATACGTCTCATTCTCATCAGCGGCAAAAAGATTGTTATCACAGTATTAAAATTACCCTCAACCCTATATGATTATACCATGTTGTTACTATGCTAGTATTGTTTTTTTATATATGTGCAATTTTTCTAATCCATTCATTTAAATCTATTATTTTTGTAAAATCAATGTATATAGCCGATTGGCGTATGAATAAATAAATAAATAAATAAATTAGAAATAGGTAAGAATAAGAGTTTAAATTTAACCTTGATAAATAACAAAATAGTATTCAATATTTTTAGAAGACACGTACGTACACGGATATCGTTATACACAATTCATCGAATCACCCCTTTTCCCAAAAAATTGCGGCGTTTCACTCCATGTTACATAGATTAATTACAATCCCTTTATCTGATCTTAATTATACATCTGAATTAAATCTTATTAAACAAATAGCATATAATAATGGTTATTCTACTAAATTAATAGATAATTTATTACATAAAAAGATAAAACAAAAATTTTTTAAACAATATATCTATCCTAAGTCAACACATAGAAATAAACAATGGTAACACATTTGCTTGTTTCAACTTTTAAGATCGTTAGTACCTACACAGTAATCCTGAGGAAGAGAACATTGTTCTCGAAACATGTAGATTTTTTAATCTAATATAGTGGTGAAAACAAAGTAATTTGTGTTTTATTTTAATTAGTAAAATTGCTAACAAGTATCTAACACTACTGAATTTAGTTTTCAGTGGACGATTTTGATAGATTGGATAGTTTTTAACATAGCTGGAAAGAGGGAAGTTGAGTCGAGCAACTAGGCCGGCTTGGGGACTGTCAAAATCACATGATTGAGTCTCTGCGACCTTTCGGTATTTATGGTTTATATAATCCATAGATATTTTAACCTTGGTAAACTTTTAACGACCAATCATACTTGACAAGAATGAAACCACACAGAAAGGGTAGTCGTTATTGGCTTAAAGTTAAGGAGTAGGCTTAAAATGTCTGTTAAAAGCTGGGAACTATTGTCCACAAATGGTAAAATGATTTCAAATATTGTGAAATGGTTGCAATCTTTTTAATGTAGTTAAAACTCGCTGAAATTTTGATATAAGAATTAAGAAGTACTAAATATGTTTAAATAGCAATAAGTATTCTGAATTTTCTAATATTCTTTTAGAAACAAACCTTTTTTTGATACTAATAAGAGATTAGACATTTTACATACAAATAACATAAGATTACAGTAAGGTAGATAAATTAGAAATTTTGGAAATTAGAAAAAGCATTAATAGCTAAATTAATATGATAAATAACCAAATCTTATTTGCAAGTAGTACTTGCCTCTTAAATTTGTTTTCAAATGAGACTCTGCAAGATCGAAAAGGATCTGAAATCTCGCTTATGGCCCGGAATGACAAAGAAAGCTTAGCGTGCTAACTGGCTTGGCATAACACGCAATGTTTAGCTTGTCAAACCGTCATTATTGAAGGATGATAGCCAATTGCCTGGCAAGATTGTTTCACTACATTTATTGCGATGTAAAGTAGACGAATGTTTTAGATTGACGACGTGGATTATGTGAACTACTAACACGGGACAATATCATTATTTTCTTTAATATATTTTGCTTTACTTTACTTTAAGCAGTCATTTTTAACTTTTACCTATTATGTTTTATTTATTTGTATTATGTTTTGTAATCGATACTTTATGTTTGTTTATTATTTAAATTTCATATTACACGTAGGTACATACCTTCTAGCATATAAATACCTTCTCGTGATCTCTGCCTATCTCAACACAGATTCTTCTATTGAGAGAAAGATGGTAATATAATTAAAAAAAGAAAAAAAAATCGACTCCAAGATATATAATCTCACAGAGACGAAATTATATTTTTTATGGGAAAGTAGGTATGGATGTCTTTAGGTGTTCATAGGACTTATGACCTATTGTACGGTTGGCTTAAGTGATCACTTTAAAATTTGTGTTACATGGTGAACGTTACATTGTGTAAAGTGATCACTTAAGCCAACCGTACGATAGGTCTTAAGCCTTATGAACACCCAAAGACTTCGGTACCTACTTTCCAATAAAAAATATAATTTCGTCTCTGTGAGTCATCTATTATACATCTTAATTAATGACTTCCCTGTGACAAAATCCAGTACTGTGTTCTGAAAAAATTTGGACAAACTCAAAATATTCTAAATAAAAAACACGACAATCGCGACACGTCTGCAACGGACTGAAACTATATAAGGACTTATCACAACAGACAAACCTCCTTAGAAGAACCCAAATATAATAAACAAATAACTGTAATCTATTTTCTTTATTACATTTTCATATTTTATTTTACTATTTAAATGTTTATATGTAAATGAAAACTAAATAATCAAACACTCTTATGTTACTCATAGGGTCTCTTAGATCTTATAAATTTAAAAAAAAAAAAATAATCTGGCTTAAATATCTTGTAACGTTTTTATATGCCAAATATTATACTAAATCGTAGCACGCGCAAATATATAGGGATATCTTTGAAAGATCTCAAACGACTATGAGGTATGCTATTTTGAAGCTGATTTGCGAAGGTTACAAAGCTAACCTCGAAGTGAACGCCAGATAAAGATAAAAAGTTATGTAACTTCCATTTTATATAATCTATTTAATTTGAAAAACCTTGTAATATTTTTTTTTATCAAAGGACGATTGAAATCAAACATTGCCGTCTGGTGTGGACACAGTACTTGAGCAAATAGCTTCCTGTTCACAGGGATTTAGATCTGTGATTCACCAGTGGCGCACTTAGACCTGGGCCATCTACAAAGAATTATAAATATTTCTAAATTATAAAATTGTAATAAAATAACTTTTAAATCTATCAACGCTTCGGCATGTTACAAGGTCCGTGTCAGAAATTGTTATAATATGTGTTATAATATAATAATATAAAATGAGGAAAAATGGTAAGCATCTCAATTATAATAATTTCGTTAGCTGTTTGTCCTTCCGTCCGTCCATCTGTCTGTCCGTCCGTCCGCGTAACTTCGTGCAATGTCCGTAACGTTTTTATAGTAAAAAACTTATTTTTTTACGATAATTTTTTTTTCAGATTTTTTAAATTTTTATAAATAAATACATACTTATTCCTTAGGAAGCGACATGTAAAAGTACCGTCATTTTTGACGGGTTACGCGTTTACATTGTAGAGATTATTATTCATGATCTCACATTATTATTGATGTTTCATACTTCATCTGTCGACAAATGATTTTATCAAACTTAAATAGTGAAAAAATATAAAAATTATTAAACTCAGGTAGAAATAACAAAGTTACTATTATTTAACTTTAAAAATCTATCTTGCTAATCTAAAAATAAAAATGCTAATCATCTTTTTGAGCTATCCATCTCCAATTACTTATTATTTTATTTTTAATTTAATTAAAAAAGTTTTTAAATCTGTACTTCTATGGGACTAATATATTTGACCACTTATTGCTTTTAAGTTTTATCATAGTCAAAACCACGAGAACAATATTTAGAAATATTAAGTGGTGACATCACTGCTTAATGAATTACAATGATATATTATTCCGTTACATTGGTGGTGGTAATTAATGATTGATGAAAGAATAGAGAATTAAAAAAAATCTTTTTTACAAATTCGGTTGGAATTAATCAGTGTCTCTGCATCGGGTACAAAATACAAAAGATAACGAATCACAGCTCGCTACACGCTAATTCTGTCACAATCCTTGACCCTGGGAATAATTTTAAATAACTTTTTTTTTCTACTTCAAAAATATTGCAGCGCCCGGGTTTAGATGCGGCACTGAAATTCGAGTGGATTGAAAAATTGGATTCGTATCGAGTTTTTCGTTAAAGCGAGCGTCAAAGGGGATTTATTTCAATGAATGTGGGCTAAAAGCATGTTTTTTTTTCTAAACAAAGCCCTTTTTCATATATGCTTAATCATATTTGACTGCATTAATAAGCAATTCTGCTGCATCAAGAATACTGATTCAATCAGAAATAACCGTTTTTGAAAGATTTGGTTCACACCAACTTTTGTTGTCACCCAATTGATGACAGTCCAACCGAAGTCTGATTTGAAAGAAAAATAATCTTTTAACAGACTATACGATTTAATTAATTCGAATTATTAAGTATGAGTTATAATTTTTTGAATATTTTTATATTAATAACAGTGAAATTTCCTTAATACGCATGTAAAATTTAATTAAAATAATCGACGTTTTAATTGTTTTATGAATACTGCTATATAGGAAGCAGAACGTTTAATTTTTGTCTTTTTGAAAACGATATATTTAACAACTTGTCAAAAATATTAATGTCTGATTAGCACCACTTCTTTTTCAAACTTTACACAATCAATTTTTAAATAAAATATATGGTATTTATTTGAAAATATAAGAGATTAGTGTACCAAAGATAAACTCTATTGCATGAAAACTAAAATAGTTTTTCGGGGTTATAATTTTTTTGATGTTATAACAATACATTTGTTTATATTTTTTTAAGGAAATGCTTCATGAGTAAATGGATCTATCATAATAAAATTGATTAAAAGCCTGTTTAGCTAAGAGTTTTGCACAATGATTTAATAAGTTTACGTTAAATTTAGCAAATCGAGAACAAATACGAAAATCGTGTACTGGGGCCTCTTAAGTGGATAGTTGAAAAATTCTATACAAACATTTTGTGAACATAGTATTTTAGCATATTAACTCTTACACAACATCAATTTTCTTGACAATAACCTGAACCTATAGAACACATAAAATCAATAATTTATCGTCGGTTCATCAGCAAGCTGTTGCATCATAGTGTGAATTTATCTTGAATTGACGGTGACAACAAAAGAACCTTAAAACAAAAGGCCCACGATCAATATACATAATAAGTCATTAGGATTGCTTGTCTTAAAATATTTAAATAATATTGTTTATAATAACAAAAAAACTTGTTTAAATACCACTGTTTTAAAAAACAAGCATTTATAAAAAATGACCGAAATGGAGAAAAATTATTTTAACAGCCACAAAAACATGGGGTGTTTTTTCTCAAATTCAACGATCACTTTTACGTTACTTTTAATGTAATATATTGATATTACATTTATCTGCATTAGCATATATTGACATTGTTCTTAGTACCATGCCTGTTAAAAAAAAATATTTTATCCTTATCAGTATTTTTTAATAAAAGAGTGTTTATATTTTTTAAATACAATACTATGTTTTCTTGTGTACTCAAAACTCAAACGTTACTTTAAAAATAATACAAATCGACTAATACCACCAGCAGGACACTGGTCGATATATAAATAACGCGTCAGTATTTCGAATTTTTTTTTTTGAATACTTAAACTGATTTTGTAAAACTAATCGACGAAAATCGTATTGCCATTCGGGATACGCCTCTACGCCTTCCTGCTCAATTTTGAGATTGAGAGAAAGAGCGATTGTTGTTCGGGTCAAATATTGATTACATGATTTGAACAGAGACAGACAGAGAAGTAAGGCTAAATAAAAGAGTGTAAAAAATAATAACATCGCTGTTGCATAAAAAAACCTGCTCAATAAAAAAGTGCTTTGTATTACTAACAAATATTGACTTTGTACTTGTGTTTGAGATGAGTTTCATTCCATTTAATTTCGAGAGGTGATGACGAAAAGGAAATTGAAATATTTCTTGCGACTGCTGCGTGAAATATAAATGAATATATTCTCCGTTTTAATTTATTTTCCTGTAGTATTTTTGCGGTGACAAGCAGTAAGAAGTTAGACTGTGGAAAGCCGCCGAGTGGATGGTCAAAGGAAATAATAAATAACGTTACAGAAATTCCCCACGGAATTCAATGTCAAAGCTAGCGGTACTCGGGCGAAAAAGTTAAGGCAAATTGTTTCGGAAAACGAAAATATATAAAAGTGAGTAAAACAGTTCCCATGCTTTAGAATTGTTTTATGTACATGCCCATTGGTTATGTTAAAATGATATTGCTTTAATTTTATTTTTATATGAGGGATATAAAAGCAAAGGCAGAAATATCCCGCTGAGATGTTTTTGAGTCACTACACAAGGAAATTTCTCTGGAATCTATGAAACCTATATATATATTGTTTGTAAACTGAATTATAAAAATATTGTTTTTATCTTTTAGATAACAATGTGACATTTCTTTCCCTTTGTAGAGGAATTTTAATTATTGATAATTAGTTCATTTGTGTATTGCTCGTAAGTAATGGGAAATGGAGGTGAAAGATGAAGCAGAAGAATATTTACATATATATTCAACGTTAACCCGAATATTCTTATACATTATTTGAGGGGTATAAAAGTAAATGCAGCAATATCTCTCTGAGGTGTTTTCTGAGATATATACAAAAAAACTGTCACTACTCAAGGAAATTTCCCTGGATTCCATGAAACCTTCATCTTATTGGAAATAAGTTTGTAAAAACAATTGACACCTCAGTTTTTATTTTATATACGTTTATATAATATATATTGATGCTTTTTTATTAGCATAACTGGATATTGCGATCTTTGCTATAATGTTCTAGCCAAATATCGACATCAATAAATATTAAATAGATTTTTCAAAGCTTTGTGTCTCATGATGGAAATGACGTTGCGAACTTAAAATAGTCAAAAAGTTTAAAATTCCAGCCAAAAAATAGAAATAAATTTTGTGCATTTTAATTAAGAGCGTAAAACAAAACAAAATACATATTATTTAAATTTTAAAAAGACTGACTCATTGAAAAAACATATTGAATGCATGAACTGGATATGGAATAGGAAACATTTACAAATAAATAGGTTTTAAATAAATAATATACATGAATATGAATAATAGTCTGAAGAGTACTAACTTGATGGTTTTCTGGAAAGGGCGAATGTTTTAATACCTAGATCAACAAGCTATACAAATATAATCCTTCGTGTCTCTCGGAAATCTATCGATTTGTACGCATGATATAGAAACTTCTCCATTAAGAATTGCCTTTAATTTCAATTTAAAAAAAATCAATTTCATTACCGATAAATCGGTGTTTATTCGACAAAAGACATTTATTTGCTTGATGTATACACACATAATATATATACATATAGGATAACAAACATAATAATTTGGTTGTCTGTCCGTTCGCCTGTCTGTCTGTCTGTCCGTACGTAACTTCTAGTATCATCCGTAATATCCGTAATAACCTAACCTAACCTAACGCATGTTGTTATAGTCGCCTCTCCGTGGACCGCCAAGAAGATATTATAAAACAATACTAGGGCTTAGCAAAGACACGAACCAATGTTCCGTCGTTTTTTACGGGTTACGGCCACTACCTTCTCTGGATATATAGAAATACCTGTATTAGAAGGACATCTAATATTTATTTTGAAAGAAAGTACATTCAGTAAAAATCAAGAGCAAAAAATATTAAAAAATATAAAAGTATCATGCACAATGCAGGAAAAAATGACAATAAATCCAAACGATAAGTTTAACATTTCTTGTCATAATAGTAAGTGTCTTTCTGTATTATTAACAGAGTTCTAGATACCTATGACACTGCCTTTGCAGATCTCGATATTTTAAATTTAAGTTACGAGCAGTTTAAAAAATCGCTTACGTATACTCTCGCGCGATGACATTTTTCTTCCCACACATGTGAACACACACACGAACACATAAAAACGCATACACACAGGGAAACATAAAAACACACAAACTCACTATTTGACATGTTGTTTTTTCTTATTTTTTTTATCGATCCTGGTATAATATTCTTGTATATACGTGTTTTCTTGTAATTGGCCCAAAACTATGTACATCAATTGTTTTTTTCAAGATTTACTAATTAACTATTTACTTTAAGATTTACTGTAAGAAAACCAATAAATGAAAAAAATAAAAAATAAATTCTTGTCATAATAGTTAGTGTCTTTCATATTGATTCACAAAAGCAGAAATAAAAGCAAAAAGAAAAATAAATACGAATCCAAAGTAGCAATAGATGCACTCTTTCAGAAGCATGCAGGTACTGTATAAACTATACCCGTGGTACCAATTTTGTTCTTGAAAAAAAAAATTACTTTTATTCTAAATGAAAGTGGAAGAATACTTATGTGAGAACTAAAACAGATTATAATTAAAATACTAGGAATTTAATGGAATTAATATATTCAAGTCCCCTTCAAATTCAATTACGCTTTTTAGTGAAAACTATTTTTGTCGGCACGACTGTGTTAGCAAAGAGGATCGCATGGCGTTAGCGAGGTATGTATTTCGTTCGTATACGTATACTAGACGACAATTTAATGGCAGAATGCAACTTTGAAAAATGCGCGTGAAATTTGTCACGCGTGTATTTTTCAAAGTGGTTACTGTTGCCTACCACGTACTGGACTAAGAAGGCGTTCCCATTTCCCGAACTAATTTTCCAGAATATTGTGATTGTCTCACATTTTGATGATGTGATTTCCGAATATTAATTTAAAAAATTATAGAAGCCTTAGAAGGCTTATGATCTAAATGAGCTGGGTTAAGTGATCGCTTTCCATAATGTTCAAATTCCACTGTAAAAACATCCACACATTATCAAATTTTTAAAAGTTGTTTGAGGGTGAAAGGTGAGCGTTGGTAGTCACCAATTCGTGGTAATCGATGAATGAGGAGAAAGTTGCTTTATGGTCACCATCCGATATGTAACGGGAATTCTCCAAAGTCATGGAATGTTTGACTAATTTATTTACTGATAAATCAATTACAAGTTATACATAATTACGATAATAAAGACAACGATAAAGACTCGACGGAACAGGGCCTCCGTCCTACGCCGGGGGTTGTTGGGAGACTGACATGCCCGTACAGGGCGTTGGCTATTTTTATATGTTTTGAGAACAAAGAACTCTCTTGAAGTCTAGCTGTATGTGTGTGCTGACGATGCGATGACCTGTATCGGTGGATCGTGTACCCTGCTGTGCCTCTATCTTGTCTACGTTGAAAATTCCGGATACTGTCTGGCGTGTGCACCTCGGTTTGACCTGCTGTCAGCTGAAGAAGTCGCGACTATACAATGTATCGTTGTATAGTGTGACCAGTGACCGGTGTCGGAGCTTTTACATGTGGATTCCTGCCTTGATAATGAATCGAAAATTTCAATTTTTAAATACAATATCAAAGTTTAAATTTTTTTTCAATATTTCTGACTGCGAAAAGTCGAACTTTCATTACAATAACTTCGATAATAATAATCGATTATGAAAAAATAATTCGTTTCAATAAATCTCAAATATAATGATAAAATTTTTTTATCATTTTATAATTCAACATGTACCTATTAGAGCAAATGAATTTTTCATATAAGTTGCTATAATGATATTCAAACGTTCTTCAAAAAACAATAATTTATATTTTTTTTAAAACTCGAACTTTAATGTTGTTACTATTGTCATGGTTGCTTGAACACTTTTGACATATAATTAAACCAGGAAAAAGTTAAATAAAATAATAAAAACCCTGCAGAAATTCCAGTTGGTATATTTTCCAATTGGAATTGGAAGATTTTTATCATTTTATTTGACTTACATTAAAGGGAATGAATTTTTCAATTCCGTTATAAGTTTCTGTAATATAGTCCAACGTTCTACAAAAAACGAGTTATAAATATTTAAAAAAAATGATGTCACGTATCTCAATTACTATTGTCATGGTTGCTTGAACATTTTTGACACATAATTAAACCAGGAATACATCTGCAATGTATTGTGGACTAGCTGTTACACCCTGTATAATAATCTTCAAACATGGTAGATTTTATAACTAAATGGGATTTGCAAATATAATATTCTTATACGTTTCATGTTAATCTAGTAACTCATTACAACCACAGGTAACTTCAAAGAATAATCATTCCAATTAGTAACACGGTTGTAATTTGCTTAATACTAATTTCCTTTGATGTTGCGTTTCCGGTATAACCTTTTAGCTGTAAACGAACCATGAAACATCTTAATTAGTTAAATGTTATTTTTAAGTGATTTATTGCTAACGAAGACTACCGTGTTTATTTAGCGGGTAGGTAACCCAGTATGACTTGAAACTTGTTGGTAACAACGCGTTGCAAACTTTGGGAACCCGTGCATATCGGGGGAGTGCGGTCAGAGCATGGAAGCATGAGTTGTGAGTGGACATATATTTAGATAAAAATGAAATATATAAATTAACTTTGTAAAAAACACTTATTTATTGAAAAAATTCAACATGTTTCGAAGCCAATGGCTTCTTTGTCAGGATAACAAAAATAGTATTTAAAAATCGAAGTAAAGATCAAAATATTAAAAAGTTATATATGGAAAATGATAATATAAAGTACCCACTTAACATGAAAATAAATTTAAAAGATAACTATTTGCAAAAAGGACCTGATTATTTATAACATTCAATTTACTATTTACACTCTTTCTTATTTCCAGAATTTTTAATTTATCAAATTTATCAAACATGTTGAATTTTTTCAATACATATGTGGTTTTTACAAAGTTAATTTATATAAATTATTATAATTATGTTACCACAAAATAAATTTGCTATATTTGAAGAAGAAGTTATACAAAGGTATTTTCCTGACAGAATATTATGACATATTTTAATACGAATAATTTTTTGATAATTGTGATAAAAATGTGTGCTTTTTAGGTTCAATTAGGAGTAGTTATGCAGAAAACGTCCAACCCACAAAGTGCTAAAAATTAGTCATATACAGGTTAGGATAGATCAATACGATATCTTCATATCTTGATAACGTCCAAGCTCTAAGTGCTATCGTTTTTTTAGCTATAGTTAGGTGCCTTGACAATCGACAAACTTGCAAGGGAAGACACGTAGGCGTGAGTTGTGTGTCATGAAAGAAGAGTGTGGCATTCCATCCTCTCCGCGTACCCCGTGAGGGAACGGCTTGCCGGTAACTTAGCCTGTTAGTTAATTAATAAAAGGCTGATTTTATATTGCCTCCATCTGTGCCGCCTATTTCACAACTCCTTAGTATACTTCTACCTAACGTATAGTTCGTAACAAGTTTAAATTAAGGTAATAGATTGTTATTGGTGGTACAGCGGAACCACGTTTCGGGAGAAGCGATCTCACGAACTTCTTGATATATTAATATAATTTGTAAGGCTTCGCGAGAGTCGCTATCGAGCCTCGACTCGCAACCCTTGACTAATAGAACTTGGTGGAAGAAATGGTTCTGTCAATTAATTCGCGCGTCGCTTACAGTGGCGGCTGGTGTGTAATAAATTTAACGGTACACCACTGGCGATGCATACGTAATCTTTTTGAAAAAACGTCATAAACATCTTGCAAGGTACAATTGAAATTGTGCAGAGAAAAATTAAAAAACAAAGGTAATGGCAACAACTAAACCACGACAGGTCATCTCAAACAAAAGCATGAACAAGTGGAAACTACGCAAGCTCAAAAAGCAGATTAGTAAAAGAAAATCAAATCCCCCTCTTTCTATTTTTTGGTCTAGTTTGGGCAGCAACTTCTTCCGCAGCTCTTCTTTTCCTTCTTCTAGGTCATTCTATAGGCCTTCTTTCCCCTGGTTATGCCGTGAAAATCATTCATTTTAATTTCTACTAGCTGTGCCCGCGCGGCTTCGCACGCGTAGATTTTTAGTACACTGTTTGGATCGTCATGGAACCTTATAGAACATTCTCCTTCCAGAACTTTCAAGAAATTTATCGAATGTAAGGAACCTTCTAGACACACCGACACATTACGCCACTCAGTTTAGAACCTTATAGAACTTTCTGGAATTTTCCAGAACTTTCTAGAGCAGATTTTTCCAGAACCTTCTATACTCACCGACACAGTCAGCGTGCCTATTTTGAAACAATTTGAAGCATTTGCGGCCTTCCCATAACAAAACAAAATGCTAGAAAGCACGTTTTCGTCACCCATTCCCTCCCACGCACAGCCACCCCCACCAAACTCGCACATTTTCAATGGGACACCAAGGGCTATCCACCACCATAACCACCAGGGGGTGGTAGTATCTGGTTGTGGAGAAAACTTGGCGGATAGGGAAACACGGTTTTTATATATATATATATATTAGTTATATATATTATATACTATATATGCAGCAGCAATGGGTACATCCCATCAAGATCATCTTGTATGATATCATTCCTGATTTAATTTCTAATCTTAAAGGTTAAGACTTATCACGTGACACGTAACAGTCCTCGGCGTATGCCAGTATTGCTTATTATATTAAATTAAAAACAGTTTATAATCTCATGTTATTAGCATGCTAAACTATTAACATATAATATATTCTATAAAAATATCGGTATGATAAACTGTAAGTTATTTATCTATAGGTTTTAAATTTAACAAGAGTTTTCATTCGAATTCCTAATTATTGAAATAGTTTTACAATGTGATTTTTTTGCTTCCATTTTAAGAACTACTCAATTTTTAAAAATAAATTAGTTTTTTTTTAAATAACTTACCAGGTTAGCATAGTTTAAACAGTCGAAGTTACCTAATTAAAAAAATTAACTCATGAATTGTATAAACATTTTTTCCCTAATGTATACCTAAGTGGCATTATTACGTATATTTTATTACATATAATAGAAGAAGAGTTCAGGGTTGCGTAACAAAAACTGGGATATTATCATTTCATTAAATTATAATACAATATTTTGTAGCTGTGGCACTCGAAAAACTGATCTAGGGTGTCGATTTTCACGAAATTCATAAAAGTGTTAATATCTCGAAAACTAAAGATTTTTTCTTAGGTCTTTTTTTATATAATCTGGTCAGACGTGAGTTGTTCTATTTGCCCTCCAGTCTCTTTACACTCATTTTATTCACAGGAGTAACATCGGATACGGATTTTTAAAAATTGTTATGTGTGTGACCGGTGAGTATCCGTCTCCCTAGCTCCTGAGAGATAGCGGCGCGCGGCGCAGATGGAAAAGAGATTCCGATTTGTATAGTCGAACTACTAATGAAATTATATAACTTCCCAATATAAAAAAATAATTACAAGTTAATACAATTTGACGTGATAAAATAGTGAAGATGACACAGTTAACAATCATTTAGTTATATATTTATTTTTATACACCTTTGGCAGGTTATTATGTAAGTGTTTGGGAGATGATACCCACCCGTCCAGAGGCAACTTCTCGTATCGGCATGTGTATCAGAATATTTTGAGTATGTCCAAATTTTTCAGAACAGAACTGGATTGTTGTCACAGGGACATCAATAATCACACTAAAATTAATAACACATTAAAAGCTTTGTGGCCGGCCGCGGTGAGGATCCTTGCAACTCACATGTGAAACGTGGCGTATAATTAAAATATATACAACTTCCAAAAATTAATAGACATGGTATTCTACCATGGGTGGAAATGGCGAACGTTACATATGTGTTAAGTGATCAGCTATCCGTACGATAGGTAAGTCCTATGTACACTCATAAAAGACTTCTTTACCTACTTTCCCTTTATAAAAAAAATATACAGTTTCGTCTCTGTGAGACATCTATAATATATGTTAATTGATACGCACGGTTACTTATGGTATTTATTGGCAACAATTTATATAAGTGATGTTGACCGCAGAAATACGACTTGCTATTGCTACGGCGGCCGGCGACAGAGTGGTTGTGCCTATTGGTGACCGAGACCGGGTTAGCCGCATCGAGCCCCTGATTGGTGGATATTACTCGATGCATGCGGCTAGAGTCGCGACGGCTCTGGATCACCACACATCAAACAAATTTTTGATCCTTTCTTATATTTATTATTTTTATTTTTAAACATTGATTATTTCTTGCAGAAATAACCCTCACGCCGCTGAAGAGCGACCCACCCGTCGATGGATCTTCATTAAAGAAGCCGCCACTGGCGACTTCCACTGTTTTCGAGGGGGGATACATTTTAATTCGGCATCTCTCATTTGAAATTGAAACAGCATTCCATTCACGTTCGTCCGCTATTGAAGTGAAATTCACTCAACATGTTCGGCACGTCGCTCCTCCGTGACACCGTCTCATCAATACTCACTTCTCTCGGATCAAAATATACATCAATGTGCTGAACGCCTTTCACCGTTCACCTGTAATCCATTGTCATCCGTCGATCAATACAAATAAAACCGATACTTGGACGGGCTATTTTCGGAACTATCTGATTCTTGGGATCCTCATTAATGTGATTGTTGAATTGGGAAGTAAAAACGAAAAAATGTAATATGTATTTTGTTGTGGTGGTAGTAAAGACAGGAGGCAAAATACCATAAAGCGCTCAGTAGGATCGCTACTCTCATCTCGACTCCAGAACGTAGTAGCTGTGTCTTCAAGACACGTTTCATCATCTAATAGCAATTTCACGGGAGTGTTCGCAACAACATATTATATCCATGCGTAAGTGTACAAAATAAGTATTTGTTGCTGGAATCACAAAGAGGACGAATAACAAAATAACGTAAAAACACTGTTAGAAATCATTTAATCGCAACTTCATAAACAAATGGGTCGATTCTCATCGGTTTGCAGTATCATAAAAATTATGTCCTGACTAGGGAATGCAATCCCGAGTCGGGATTGCCCTTTCGCGATCCCTCGAGATTAGAATTTCCCATCCCGCGGGATCCCTACGGATCGGGATCCCGAATACTTTTGCGTTTTTTGTTTTGTTTATAGAGCTGAATAGTAATTAACGACAATGCCTTGCATTTTTATATCAGCAATTTAAAAAAAATGTTCATTATTAATCATTGCATAAGAGTTTTAAAGGCGTTTTTCCAACCATCAATCAGTCATTGTAGTAGAGTAAAAACTACCAACTAGTAGTAGTTTTTATTACTATGTTAAGTTGATAAAATACAGCAAATATTATTCAAAGCTATTTTCATTATTTGAATGTGACATAAACATAAGTTTTAAGTACTTACTTAAAGCTGTATAAACATATACAATGAAAGGTACAAAACATAAAAAATGCTGATCAATCCCGATAATCTCGTCCGATTTTTCGGTTCGGGATTGCATCCCCTAGCCCTGACCTCTATATAGAACATTGTACACTTCGTAACTTTGACGTAATAAATATTGTTAAAATTAAGTACAAATGTTATTGTAAAAGTTGCTAGAAATCATCCGTGCCATACACATCTACGAATTTCTTCATCTAATGGGTCCAAATATTAAATCTTAGCCAATATTTCCGCTATAATGTTGCAAATATTGACAGTAGACATATGTCTTGAGATTTCTCTAAGACGAACATCAGAAACTTTATATAAATAAGTATTATTATTTATGTAAATCAAGATTTATTATGTATTTCTCACAAAAATGGGGCTATTTATATGGGAAAGTATGTATGAAACTCTTTGGGCATTTACTGGGCTAACGACCAGTCATATGGCTGGCTTATATGGTATTAATTGGTGGTAAGGATGACTTATTCTAAAGAATTCCAGGTTTCTTATACGGGGTTCAACATGCTTATTTATGTCAAAGAAAGATAATCAATAGCTCCACTGAGAATCTTGTGTAGCCCAAGTTTGTGCATTTTGAAAATGGCAAGCGTTGTCGGCGTAGTCGTGACGTTTTCTGTGTAAAAATAAATTCTTCTTTGTTATTCTATTATCTTTTATTGGTCATGAAAACCTACGACTGTATTTAACCTCGAAAAATATTACTTTAATTAACATGGATCCTCAACGGCGCGCGAAAAAGCTTGTTAGCATTCAACTACCATTGCGGACCATTTCCGCTACAGTTTTCAGGCCGTTTCGTGGCTGCTTAATTGAAAATCCGCCATTCGTGCACGGGCGTGGGAGGAGCAGGGTCGTCTCCCGCCTGCAGGCTATCCTGCTTAATCGACAACTTTTATGTTCGCCATATTTGAAGATTAAAACAATTGAAGCGGTCATATGGAAATTTCGTGGGAGCTTTAAAAATATCCACGGGATTCACATGTTTTGTACATCCTGCATTCATAAAGTTTTTTAACGTACAACTGCTTCTTTTCGCGAGTCTGAATACGGGGGATGTACATGTTGTCGATGGCACGAAAAATGCGAAATTTCAAACGCATATTGCACAAAACTTATCAACAACAAAATATGCATCGTTGGATAGAGCAAGAATTTAGTTTCCTAACGCATTTTAACACTGCTTATCTTATATAACATAAATTATAATATATAAATAATGCACAGACAATATGTCTTGTTGTATTAATAAATTTAATAATAATTAATAATAACTTTTAGGGGTGTTGAGGGAGGTAAGTACTTGGGCAGTACCAGTACTGGAAACTTGGTTCTTGACATTGAAGTTAGATGCAGAACAGAAGCGGCTCGTGCATAATTTATTAAAATAAAGTCTTTTATATAATGATAATGTCAATTTGAGGCTCAGACAAAGATCTGTTAACTGAAATAATTTGTTATATGTGAAGAAAGGACAGCAATATTAAAAAAAAAAATATATATATATATATATATATATATATATATTAGGTCCTTACATATGAAGTTGGCGTTTAGTATGGGAGGAACATAAAGCCGATTTTTTTTTATTATAATATATTTATTTAATCAAAGTATGTACCATTGCTATCTATGCACTTTTGCCGTCTCATAGGTAGTTCATCGATCCCTTTACTAAAAAAACCATTCGGACGGGAATCAATAAAATCTTTGAAGGCGGTTTGGACTGCCCCATCGGAGTTGAATTTTTTCCTTTGCAAGAAGTTATCCAAATTTCGAAAAAAATGGTAATCTGTTGGGGCAAGGTCCGGAGAGTACGGTGGATGTCTTAGACATTCCAATTGAAGCTCCTCTAATTTGGTAGCCGTCTGTTGTGCAGTGTGTGGTCTAGCGTTATCATGAAGCAGCAGTGGCCTAGAGCGATTAACCAGCCTCGGTTGTTTAGCAGCTAGCTTTTCCATCATGGTTTGCAGTTGCTGACAATAGACATCTGCCGTAATCGTCTGGCCAGATTTAAGAAAGCTGTAGTGAACGACACCAGCACTAGTCCACCAAACGCTCACAAGTAACTTTTTTGGAGTAAATTTTCGCTTGGGGCATGGTTTGGCTGGTTCGGCAGGGTTCAGCCATTGCGATGAGCGCTTCCGATTATCGTACAGGATCCACTTTTCATCACAGGTAATGATTCGATTTAAAATCCCTTCATTATTGTGCCGGTTGACTAATGCAACGCAACAGTCAACGCGCGTTTGTTGATTTGCTTCACTCAATTCGTGAGGTACCCACCCACCAAGCTTTTTCATCTTACCAATTTGCTTCAAGTGGATTAAAACAGTTTTATCACTAACACCGCAGCCTGCAGCTAACTCAGATGTGGTATATTTCAAGTTTTTATATAAATGTAAATATTTCGATATATATATAATATATTATATTATAATATATAATATTCGAATATATATAAATGTAAGTTTTTATATAAATGTAAATATTTCGATATTTCAAGTTTTTCATTTTGTAAAGTGACGCAAAGAAAAAAAATAATTGAGGAAAAAACAAATGAATTATAATTTTCAAAACACAAATACATAAGTAAATAGCTGTATAAATTTGGATTTGGAATTCCTAACCAAAGAGAAGATATTTGAGATCAAATTTGGCAGTACGGCAAAACGCCAATTTCATATGTAAGGACCTAATATTTTGAATGCAATCACTGAGTATTACTTATTTCAAATGTACTGAATTCTAGATTTTATGTATCTATAACTTCCAAAATCACGTTACCTATAAATTTATAGGATATATGTCATATCATGTCTTGAATTCAGTTAGCAATGATTAATCCTTGATGACGGCTTTCAATTTTTTTTGGATATTGCTGCCTTTGCTTTTATACCCCACAAATATATTTTGATTAGATACTCTTTGACAGAAGAGATAAACAATGACAGAACAGATAAATAATAAACATTACAAATTCATTTGTAAATTTATCCAACTAGATTATTATGAGAATATTTCTGTATATACAAAACAAAATAAGGTTACCAGTTCTAAATGATAAATTTATCGTGTTTATAACTGGAGTACGTAAAAATTTCTACAAAAACACCTATAAAGAAGACTGAATGCGATCGCATAGGCGCACGCGTGGAAAATTTTTGTTTGATGGAATGTTGAATAAGAATAAATTATTATGAAATAATTAAATTAGAAGTAATAGTTGGTAAAAAGAAAGGATTGCTGATATGGTTTGGCCATGTGTAACGTATGTAAGAGAACAGGAGAGTAAAGAAAATATATGAGGCGAGTGTTGACGGCATCGGGAACAAAGGGTGTCGTCGAAAGAGCTCTGGCGTGATCATATAAAACAAATTGGATGGGGAGGTGCAGTCTATGTACATGTAAAACTACTTTATAGAGCACAGAGGGCTTTAATAAAAGTAATACTACAAATGCCAATTCGAACGAGCTCAAAATAAATATGTAATTAATTTGATATTCCGACAATCTGGCAAATATATGCAAACAATTTACTCATCTGCTAATATAAAAATTCCTATAATAATTATCAAAGCACAAAGTAGTCTAAACCCATGAAAAATAGTAAAATTAAAAATTACTCAATACCGACTACATAAAATATGGAAATAAAAGATAAAAACAAATGGTATAATATTTAAATATTATTAAATGGATTAAAGTATAAGGCAACAAATAAATAAAAAAAATAACCAATAAAAAAAAGATTTTTTTAAACTCCCTTTCTCACTTGTATTGTTTCCAATTTGGTATTCTATCAACATATTCCTTTTGCTTTAAGTTCATGTGGAAAATCTATTCCATGTATATTATTATCCTTAAAACTTATAGAATCCTTATAGATATATAAAACTTATAGAAGTAATAATTGGTATAGGGGGGCACGGCGTCAGCAAAACCGTCTGATCGGACCCATGGCTCGAGTCACACTAGTTGAAATAGGTTTCGCGCCTTCTCCACGCGTCGGGCTCCTTTCTCATTTGTATGGTTTCCAATTTGAAAAAACAATTTCGAAAAATCCAAAATTATACTATAATTAAATTTTTTTAAACGAAAATTTGTTAGATCATTTTTATCGTCGCCTCGAGTCTGCCTGCAATGTTTCAGCTCGATAGGTTCACGGAAAAAGGGTTAAAAATCGATCCAACGTTTTTTCGGCAGATAAGCAGATGCTACGAGTTTAAATAAAGAGAGTAAAAAAGAACTTATTCAATAGACGACGAATATTATTTAACAAACAATATCGTTGTATGTAGGTAAGTATATCATGCGCACCTCGACATAGAATATTTTGGTGAGGGAGCACCAATATCATTTATAAATATAAAAATTGTCAATAAATTAACAAACTTATAGGATGCCCAAAAAGTGGGGAGACAAATGTGGTGTATCGAGATAGAAGAGAATGTCATTATATGTTTCTGTCTTATGCATGCCTGGGGAAAAGCCGTGACAGTTAGTTATTTAGTTGGTCAGGTATACAATACCCATGTTAAAAATTGAGTAGATTAGACAGAATGAAAAATGGATTAAACATTAACAGAGGCAGGAAAACAAGGGTTAAAGTTTAAACACACACAAATAACTTTTAAACCATTGTTTGTGAATAATTATCTGATCACTACAGACAAAAAGTGGTTTTTGTATTCCAACCGACAACAAAGAAGATTTTTGTCGTGATGGGGGATAGCAAAACCGAGCCCTAAACCAGGTCTAACAAAAAATGTCTTATACAAACTGGATACTGAAAGGGTATGCTTTATTTTGAAATATTCAAATCCAGCCAAGTTTTGGTTTGTCTTTGCTTTATATTATTTCATATAACATCCAACTGTGTTTTTAAAGCTTGTATTTAATTGGTCAGTATTTTTTCAATAAATTGGTTAGTATTTTAATTAAATGGTCAGTAAATTAAATAAATGGTCAGTATTTTCAGATCAAAGATATAAATTAATTTATATAATACTGATCAAATGACAATTGATCAGAATATACTTACCTTTTATTTAATTTACTGACACTTCATTTAATTAAAATACCGTACATTAAATCAGTTCTCATTTAAAAGAAAAACCATGGTATTTTAGATCTCTATAAAATATTTAAATATTGCTTTTAATTTATTTTATGTGTACTCTGAACTTTTATAACCATTATGTTAAAATGGCTTAAAATAAGGATATGCCTAAAAATAGGAGCGGGTCGACCAATCAAGGTCAAGAATGCAGCGACGCGAATAACATGCTGGCGCCATGATTCCGGCTACATGCGTTTAGCTTTGTAACCCCAACTCACTTGTAACATTTATATTTTATTCACAACCTTTTAAGTCTTGCATCCGCAATAAATTTTAGTGAATATACCAACGCAACCGTGAGAATATATTCGTGCATACGTGTTTCTTTTCTTTCAGATATGATCTATGGGAGATATCATGTTCACAAAATCCATTTTGTCTCATGTATTATATATTTGGAATAAAAAAATTTAAGTAGAGGATAGTTTCAAAGTCTTCCTGTTACGATAGATTGTTTTTTGAATTTTGAATAACGTTGTATCGAAATTTTCTGGATATAGCATTATGAGACTCCGTGCAGTAGATAGTGTGTCTATTGATATCTACTAAAAAATTACAAAGGATAAAATTGATAAATCGGGATAAATAATAATTCGATATCCAGCATCATTTCTAGATGAGCCATCATATTTCCATCTCTTCAGGATGACTTAAAATTTCAGTTACTAATTCTTTTATAAATCATGAAACTATCAAATCACGACTCGCCGAGTTTTTTAATTAGGGCATCCTGAAATTTTTGAAAAAAGCTTATAACGATGATGACGAAGAAAATAATATTTTAGATACAAAGTATACTGGTTTAATTAAAAATAATTTATAAAGGATTGTCATCGCTACGAGCAAAGTGTATATGTTCCTTACTTCAGTGTATCTGTTACATGTATGTACAGTTCCTTGTGATGGAAAGAAGAAATTGAAATTGATCACTTATTAAAATTTCATTGTTGACGTAAAATTTAATTTATTTTAGAACTGTTGGTTAGCATTTTACTTTATATAGATGAGTACTAAAAAAGATGCACTATTTTTTAATCTATTTTAGGTGCCGTATAGGCTGTTAATTCACTTATTCGTTCTTTACCTATCTAGAGGGGTGTGAATGATTATTTATATTTTTCGAATATGAGTTTTAAGTTTAAGTTTTATGGGCACTGAAAAAAAGTACAGTTACCATAGTAACGAGTATGACGTAGTAGTGCGAACCTGACTATACAGTAAGTATGCATTACGCTCTCAAACCACGTACAAATCAAAACAAATCGCGTAAATTTTTATTTATGTGTATTATTTTGGAATATTTTTTTGTTTATAAAAAATGATTTTTTTTTCATAAAAAAATAGAGATGTGAACACGGAATACGTGTCACATCAATATTCTTACTATTTTCAAACTAAGCTAAACGCTTGTGCTATGAAAATAGGACTAACTTGCTAGTCTGGAGTGAGGTTCGAACCCGCAACCTTTGGATCACGAGGCCAGTGTCCTAACCACAATACCAACAAGCTACTCTTTATTAAGATTAAGAATATAGTTTATAAAAGGAATCATTTGAATCGTTGACCTGTGTTTTTTTAATGAAAGAAAACGTAAACACGTCTCAAAAACCACAGTTTTGGTTTTCTCAAAATCTTTCAAATGTGAATGAAGAGCCACTAGGAGAGAGACTCACTAAAAAAGGAAATAAAATAAGCGATTAATGAAGCGATGATGGTTTCAGAAATATCAAGCGATACAGCTCAATTGATGTAGCAAGAATTTGCGCTATTTAAAAGAACTTGTGATAGGACCAAAATACTCAATATATTATATCAAGCTCTCTCTATGGTAAAATCGCAATCTACATATGCCGAAATGACTTTTCCCCTAAGTGCAAATTCTTGTACGAAATTGCGGTCTCGACTAAATAATAAACATTTAAATAGTTTAGGGTCGGTTGGATCTGTTTGGTTCGTAGCAATAGTTCTTTTAAAGCATATATCTTTACGAAAATGGACTGCTCAAAAATATTAAGAAAAACGAAAGGTTTCTTGCTATAAACCAAGTTCATATAAACGTCAGTTTCTTAAATTTTATTATTTAAGTTAAAATAATAACTAATTTCTAATAAGTAGATTCAAATAAATATAAAAATAAATTATAAAAGTCTCATAGAAACGAAGCTGTTTATTTGAGTAACGTGTATGGAAGTCTTTTATACGATGGCTCAGGGCTTACAACCTGAATGAGCAGGCTTAAAGTTACGACTCTATATAATGAAACGTTCACCAATACTATCGTAAAAAATCCACACATTATCAAAATTTTGAAAAAACCTTCCATATATTTGAAGGGACTTTACTAGAGACATAGTATTCAAAAATTTCGCAGCTCGTAATGATACTTCTATTTTTTTTTAATATTATTTTTCTATAAAATGGTTTGCATATTATTTTTTGCGTGTTTTAATTATTTAAAAGGGACTCAACATATTATTTTTTATTCAAGTTTAAAAAACCGAAAATCCTGGTTAACCGCGGTTTTCCATAAATAAAAACTGAAAACCGCGGTATCTTAAAAAAAAACGGTTTTTCGGACACTCTAGTGAAGAGAGATTGTTGTATTTTTAAGGATTTTTTCATACTTTACATAAGTAGTGGATATTCAAACTAAAAATGTACAATCTTTTTTTTATACTCATCCTAAAAGTCCTTGCCTATGTAAACAACTGAAAGTAAGAAGTTAGCTTTATGAAATTGAATATATTTGATCCAAACACAAATACGAACCACCCTTTTGAATGAAATCGCCAAAGGGCATAGCGTGAAAAACGTCTTCGATAATATTGCTACAGATATTTGAGAGCTGATGTGAATTCTTTTATGTATCTGGTTTAAAAAAGGAATATATGTTAGAGTTTTAACGGTCGCAAGGAATATTAAAAACCAATGTTTTCTTTCAATTTTTTGAGGTATATCCCTTTTAGGGGATCATATATGATTATATATATATATATGTACGCGTTTTCTCAAATTACTTAAAATGAGTCTGAAACCACAACAACAATCAAAAAAATCCTTCTTGTCCTAACCAACACGATATTGTCACAAGATGGTGGAATCGGGAAGAATTACGCGGAATCGACTGAGCTGTTCTTGTAGTCATTGGAAATATGGAGAGGCTGGAAATATGGAGAGACTACTGGTAAAGCTTAGAACGTTCTCGAGGCATCGCGGAATCAAATTTTTTGTATAAAGGGCGAGCACGCGAATGGCGAGAGAGTTATTTTATTGACAGCGGGCTACTAACATATAAGCGAAATTGTGCGGCGGCTCAGAGTGTTGCTAGAGCACGGGTGCATTCAGAGACAGTAAATCAAGAAAGCACAAACCGGCAAGTTTTCTTGTGCTAACCTAAGCGATTTAAGCCACGTGCGTCAATATATGAGATAAGTTATTGTGAGTGATAATAACTGTGAAATAAATTTAGTGTGAATTTAAGAACAGTGCTTGAAAAATTGGAAAAAGTTTTTTTTAAGGTTTTTATCATTTTATTTAAGTTGTATTAAAGAAAATGAATTTTTCATAATCGATATAAGTTACTGTAATGATAGTTCAACTTTTTGCATAAAATAAGTCAGAAATATTGAGAAAAAAATGCGAACTTTGATGTCGCATATCTCCATAACTATTGATATTAGGTCATGGTTGCTTGAACATTTTAGAATCATGACATAGGCAGAAATTTACCGGCCAAGTTTCTGATGCTAGCACAGGTACATCCTGTATACAATATGTTAAGTGATTAATATTATATATATATATATATATACTTTATTTGATATTGTGTATTTCTCTCTTAGAGGTTCATTTTATTACTTTCTTATTAAATATTACGGGAGTCGTCTCCTTAAATAAATGAAAAATATAAATAACATATATATACCTACTTTATTTGCAGTTTAGCAAAGAATAAAGAAATCGACTAGCGGGAAGACGTCAAAGCTTCGTTTGATATTCTCGTAACAGTCGATTAGTTTCCGAATAAAAATGGAATAATATAAATAGGTGAATTAATAATTCAAAGAGAACCATATAACTATCAAATATTGGCGAC
Organism: Agrypnia vestita; assembly: GCA_016648135.1. NCBI lineage: Eukaryota > Metazoa > Arthropoda > Insecta > Trichoptera > Phryganeidae > Agrypnia > Agrypnia vestita. The sequence continues at coordinate 67,899 of JADDOH010023975.1, forward strand.
TTATTAAGTAGCTGGGATAGTGAAATTGGTAGCACGCTGTCCGCGTAAGACAGAGGTCCGCGGTTCGAATCCAGGTTCCAGCATTTAATTTTTTATTGGATATTTGTGTATTTCTCTTAATTTCATTTATCTATTTCTTATTAAATATTACGGGACTCATTTCCTTAAATACATGAAATATAAATATATTCTATATACTAAATATAGTATATATATATATATAATAGTAATATATCCATATATATGATATATATATCTGTATATAGTATATATAATATAATTCCAAGATAATAAGTAATAAGTTTCCGATACGAACGGACGTGCTCGCACTGCCCCTCGTGACGGAAATTCATTAACAAGCAACCTGAAGATGCCTGTTGTGATTCAGGCGAAACGTCGGTTGACGAATGGTCCTTCTGAGGACCAGATTTTGACGCGGGTTACCCCCAAAGAAATTAATACTAACATATACATATATATGTTATTTATATGTATATATTTATATAAATTGAGTTTGCGTTTTTAGTTATTATGTTATGTTATGTTCAATTATGTTATGTTATAGTTATGTTCAATTACAATAAAGACTAAAATTTATTATTAAAGGGTTTAAAATTCACTTACTTGCTTGGTGAGTATGATGACAACCAGGATGTACCCGTTGAGGAGAAGGCCCAGAGTCGAGACCAGGGTTAGGACTACGTTGAGAGTCAGGGGGACCATCCCGAACAGGTTTTTCTGTACCCCGATAGCTTCAATCCCTCTTCCTTAAGATATCTTGTTCCCCCTTTCAAAATACTTGGCTGTCGGCTCCATCATCGCTACTAACATTGCACACACCATATCATTTGTTGCACGTATATTTTTAATTTTTAGGTATTTATTGATCGTTCTTTTACAACAATCAAGTATTCTTAAATGTGAAATAATATTATTGTTATATATTTATTGATATAAAATGTGGAATGATCGAACAGTACAATTCAAAAAATACCTGTATCGTTTGGTCAATAGATATGTATTATTTTAATTAAATGTAGTATAGTATAGTTTTGCGTTAGAATTTCATTCCTTAAAAATGTGTTTTTATTTTCAATGCAATCGTCGTTCTTTATTTTATTCAAAAATTATTCCACATACAAATTAAGCTATTTTAAATTCGTTTTTTACTGGAATATCATGATATTTTTCGACGTGAAACTTAGTTCAGTGCTCCCATTCATCTGGAAAAAGGAGAAAAATATATCATTACAATGTTGTCCGTATACAAATATGTTTATCTATATGTTTGTAGATTGCTAATTAACTATTAAATACTAATGTTATGGCATTAAGTGTTAACGTGTCCTAAATCGGATCAGAAGTCAAAAATAAAATATTTATTACCATATTTTTTTTGTTAATGTATGTACATCGAATTTTAATTTTAAGTATACGTTGTATCCTGGTGAAGGGACCATTGACAGTGAAACATGATGATAATTCAATAAATAATCGTTTAGTATGTAGAGTTTTCTTTTTACTAATATTAATAATGTTACCAAAAACTTTTTTAACTGTTATTGGAGAAAATATAATTTTATTCAGATAACAATTTATGATGACCATTCAGCGAGATAAAGATTTAATTTCATTTTTTTTAAATGCATGTTTATGTGTACAACTCATGCTGCAATCAGAATCGTGCGAATACGCCGAATATTCGGGTCCCTTTAGTCTTCGATGTAAGTGAGTAGGTACTGTATATACTGACTGCACGTGCCTGGATACTGGATAATTATTATTTTTTAAATTCAAATTATTAGGTCAATACTGAATTCACCAATAAATTCTAAACCGGGAGGCGAAATGACATATTTAGCTACATGACATGCGGGTGTCGTGGTTTAGAAAACAAGATTTTTTTTATTATTCGTTAAGATTGTATTACATTATTTTTAAACATAACATTTATTAAGTATGATACTTAAATTTACTACATATGTAAATGAAGATCAGTAGGTACCTACTGATCTTCATTTAATTTGAATTGGTAAAATAGAACATTTGAATTTGTGTAAAATTCTTTGAAACAACTGCCAATCGACCTTTTGTGAAAATTTGTGTTTTAATGATAATATACCGGTAAATAATATTTAATAATCGATAAAGTGTCTGTGAATGTTAATTGATTAATATAAAATAATAACTTTAAATGTTGTTTCTCTTTTCAGGTATAATGTGTACTTTTATTATTTTTAAATTTTAATGTGAAATATTATGTTATTTTGTTAATAAAATATATACTATTCAGGGCAGCGCAAAACAGCTAAACTAAAATATTTGGGAAACCACATTATACGTATGAAACTTAAATTTAATATTCATTATATATTTTATATTTCTTCAAACAAAAACAAACAAACCTAATTAGAAAATCGATATGCCATAAATGGCATAAACTCAAAAAATATTATTATTATCTATATATATATCTTGTTTTGTTGTTGTTTTATTATACTAAGAAAATAATTTAATTTAGGTCCAGAAGCGGAAGTGACATTTCCATTTTCCAATTTAATAGTATCTTACTAATAAAGCGGTGTATTTCCCAGCTAAATTGTGTACAGCAAATAAAATTAGCTTATACTTGCCTCGGTAATTGATTGCTAATGGCATCTGCCTATTTCGGCGAAAACTACCCCAGCTGTTAAATGTATATTTGAAGAGAAACAGCCTGCCTTGGGTGGAAAAGTAAATCAACGAGAATATTCAGAAAAGTAAGATGTTATGAAATAAATAAATTATAGCCTTGTAATAAAACTTGTATTTCACCTGTTCTCATACACGTGATGTTGAATCAAATTTTTAGATATAGAATTGAAGAAGAAGACGAAGGATATGCGGTAGATTTTAAATTACCAGAATTTTCAAAACAGAAAAGCGTTTCTTCTCACAGAAGAAAGCAAAAAAAAACAGTTGACAGTAAATTGTTACATACATTTATTTTAAAATGCATAGAATTTTTCCAAGTACTGCAACACATAACAGACGGTACCGTATATATCGGTTCCGAAAGAATAAGTAAAAAAAAAAAGAAAAAGGAAATAAAGAAGAAGAAGAAAATGTAATTGTCTTTCACAACAATATGCAAATTACTTCGAGAAATAATTTATACTAGGTGATACAATATCGCTTAAATATTAATCATTTTGGAAGATGTATCTGGCTCCTAGAAAACCCTTGCCAAAGCATAAAGAGAATAAATTAATATTTGGATAGAAAATCACACAAAAGCTTGAATATTTAACTCGTATGTGAGAAGCTATTTTACGAAAATTCTAAGGGTTACTATTTAATAAAAAAGAAAAATAGAATATTTTTTTAAACATGTAAATAATAAAAAAATAAATATTTTTTTAAGAATGTCTCAGAGATGAAGTTATTCTTTTCTATATGGGAAAGTTGTTATAGAATCTTTTTGCACGTTCATAGGGCTAACGACCTATCATATAGCTGGCTCAAATGATCACTTTATACAATGTAATGTTTTCTAATAAAATGATCACTGTTTTGAAGAAAATTTATGACTTTATATTTTACAAATAAATATTTTTGGTCTGAAATTGAATAATTTAGAATCATTAGAAATTAGTAAAGTATGTAAAAGTAAACAAAATATTATTAATAATCAATTAAATTTAAGTACTAGTCCAATTCTAAAAATGTTTCCAATAATTTTGTGGAATCAAAAACTTCAGAAATAATATATTTTTTTTAAAATAATTTATAAAAACAAAAGACATCATTCATTTTGATATTTTGACATTTATAAAACACCCTGACGTGAATATAAGTAGATTAAAACAAATAATAAAATTATTTTTTTTAAATGTCAATCTACAAAGTTGATCAACCAATTGAAAAAAATAAAAGAGAGTTACTAATATATAAAAATGCGATGATTTCCAATACATTTCATCTTTTAAATTATATTAGGTTTTATGATAGCATCTTTAACTGTGTACAATTGAAATTTCTTCTAGAATATCATCCCCAAAGAAGGGTGGGTTGGGAACCTGCAGGCTTACACGTGTCATCCTCCGAGTGGCTGCTTAGTGAGTCGACACGACAACCATTTGTAACTCGAGTAAAATTCATTATTTATATACATACATGTGTAAATATTTTTACCGTTCAATAATGTAACATGAAAGAAAATAGATCTTTTTAACAACATGAAGTTTTTTATTGTTAATCATTGAGTTATTATTAAAGAACATTGTTCTATGATATTTGATCTAATTTGTTTTATTTTTGAGGAAATTTCTTACGACTTTTATTATTTTTATCACAAAAAGGATTTAAAAATCAGTACAGCCAGTATCTAAAAACAATTATATAGTTAGTTATTCTTAACTCAAAATAAAAAAATATATACAGACATATTTAAAATATGAACCCATTGCAGTAATATCTGTAGATCTACGTTAAGATAATAAATAATATTAAAATAAAAAAAAACATGATTTATGGAAAGCACAATGGCTTAGTTATGAATGTATATCTAGCATCATATTTTTAATTTGCTACAATAAGCTACCAAGCCATTGAATTCTGCAGACGGCAATTCCGCATTGGTAATATTATTGATACAATAAAATAGTGAAAGTTCACTTGTGTTTCAAATAGATGCATATGTATTAATCAAGAAATATAAAAAGAAACCCGTGTTTCCCTACCCGCCAAGTTTTCTCTACAACCAGCCACAAACACGCGCCGGTGGTTATGGTGGTGGATAGCCCTTGGTGTCACATCGAAAATATGCGAGTTTGGTGGGGGTGGCTGTACGTGGATGGGAGTGGGTGACGAAAATGTGCTTATGTGTTATGGGAAGGCCGCAAATGCTTCAGATTGTTTCAAAATTGGTGCGTCGACTGTGTCGGTGAGTCTAGAAGGTTCCGGAAAAACCTGCTCTAGAATGTTCTGGAAGGAGAAGGTTCTAGAAAATTCCCGAAAGTTCTATTAGGTTCTAAACTGAGTGGCGGAATGTGTCGGTATGTCTAGAAGATTCCTGTACATTCAATAAATTTCTTGAAAGTCCTGGAAGGAGAATATTCTAGAAGGTTCGCGAAAGTTCTATGACGATCCAAACAGTGTACTAAAAATCTACGCGCGCGAAGCCGCGCGGGCACAGCTAGTTATGTTTGAAAGTCCAGAGCACATTATTTAGTAAGTTTTTAATATCTGGTACTTATTATACTCTTCTCTTGCGCTTTGAAAACTCTTGATCAGTATACCCACATAAACACATGACATTTTCGCGTACAAAGACCAAAAGTGCGCCATTTTATTTAATTCGTGGGCGACAATACTCCGCATTCCTTGCACACATCTTCTCACGTCTTACTGCATTTAATTTGAAAATATTACGTGCATAATGACTATTAACCAAATGTATTTAAAATGTTACCGTTAATTTATCAAAATTCAATATTTCATCATTGAACATTAAATATTAGACACTGGAAATCAATAAAGCACTAAGTGCCAAAAATATTTTTTTAGATACGTATACAGTTTAGTACCTACGTACTATATGCCTTCGCCAATACATTAAACGCTGCACTGAAGTCCTATTTGTGTCCTAGTTATATAGGAATGCATATAAATAAGGCACTAAAAACATGAGTATTTTATAGTTTTTAGTATTAAAATGACCAACTTACGTGAGGTACCGGCGTGGAGTAGTGTTGAAAATATTAATGAAAAGGTGTGCAAAATATCATATAAAGAGTGAAAAAGACATTATTCGCTTTTTACCTTGCAACTTAAAATGAATATTCTGGCACTTAGTGCTTTATTCATTTCTAGTTTTTACATATTTATGGTTGATGCAGCTTAAACGTATGTTGTTTATTGCCACAATAAACTAACGAACAATCAACCAAACAACATTAAATTAAGTTTTAAGAAATATTTTTTTTACCTGGTTTTAAGAAACTTAATATAATTAATTTAAGAAACGAAGGTGTTATGTGGCCGAAGCGAAAGTGATGTGTCAAGATATAAGAATGTGGCGTTCTATTCTCTCTATCCCTGCTGTAAAACTGTTAAATAAAATAAATATTTTCTTATGTTTTATATCTACATCATTTTTTTAAAAAGTAAATATACGAACCCGGAATACATGTTACTTGTACTACAAAATGGTGGATCGTACCTATGAATGGGGCTTGAACCACCGACCACTGAATCATTAGGTGAGTGTCTAAACCACGAGACCAACAAGTTTTGTTTTGTACTTGTGTATATATATATATATATATATATATATATATATATTTTATAATAAAGTTTTAACATTAAAATATGAGCTTGAGTTGAGCGTTTTTCGTCATATGATTTTTTATCATAATCTGTATCAATACCATTGATAAAAGTAGATTAATACACCTACTCAAAAGCCAGTTGTAAAAATATATTTTATATTTTATTTTTCGTTAACATTAATATTCGTATACATCAGCGATATAATTGGACAGAGCCCTTGGCTATTTACAAGAAACCTTAATTTTGCAGGATTAAGTACAATATTTGTATCTTAGTATAATATATGTGAATTCCAATGACAGACTGAAACGCTTTTGTATTTTTCATTACTAGCGATAAAAACGAGGTAGTCTAAGACAACTGGATGCATTTCTTGTGAACTACAATGTAGATAAATTATATTAGTGTTTTTTTCCAGTTGCCTTTATGCTTTTTTCTTGCTTTATCATTAAAAGATTCATGAACACCTGTTAAGACATAGGTGCATTGAACAGTCAATGGGAAAGGAATTATTAATATTTAGATTTTTTGTTTTTACACAATAGTTTTTAGGTATTTTATGTGATTAGCCACCGTTCCATATTTGAGCACTTCCATAGAGGGGTCAATGTTATACCGGTTGCACAGTTTTTCAATATACCACCTATCGTAGATAAGGGCATTACACTCAAATAATACGTGTTCAAAGGTTTGCTCCTTTTCGGTATCACTAGGACATGTGCTATCGATGCCTCTCATGGATTTGAAAATATATCTACATAGCTTTTGAAGCAACCATGTCTATCTTGTATTTTTATAGCATTATTTACACTTCCAAAGAACACTTTCGTGGTTTTTCTTAAGAGTATCTCATATTCCATGATTCGGTAAATTTGTCTCTAATATAAATATATACTTATTTTATTTGATTAATTACACCAACATGTTTCAGAAAAACGTTTCCATTATCAGGGTGTTATATAACTGTCAAAATATCTGAATGAAATGTCTTTTGTTTCTTGATTTTATATATATTATAATATTAAAATATTTTCTGAAAGATGTTGCTGTAATTAATCAAATAAAAGAAGTTGATTTATACAAATAATACAATCAATATTTTTTTTAAATTTCAATCTACAATGTTGCTGAATCAATTGAAAAAATAAATATTTTTAGCATAGCTGAGTGGTGTGAGTATAAGGTCGTATGTGTTTTAAGTTTCGTATTTTTTAGAATTATAAATTCGTTTTGTAAAAGTGTTAGGTTATAGGCTAGGTTAAATAAGATTGCTCAAATATATGAACAGCATCATTAATTTTATCAAAACCGCCGTAAAAATAAAAGGCACATTTTTTACACAAAAACGAATTACGTATACTTGAAAAAATTCTCAAATTTTGAAGAAATTATATCCAAAATGGGTGGTCATAGATGAAAATATTTTTTTCTTGGTGAAAGACCACATTACTTATTTATTTTATTTACTTCTCATAAAAATTTAATAACTAGATCATCAGCAGTTTTTCAATAACCCCGAAAAATAGTCACAGTTTCACATAGAAATTTTATAACAATCTGGCGAATCATAAGTGGCAGAATAAAATTTAATATGAGAAAAGTCCTACGTAGGCGTTATTATTAAGTAAAATATTCGTACAAATTGTAAAATTATTAGTAAACCAAGAATTTAATTTAAGTTAAAGAAGAAATGAATACTATTCCAGCATTTAGGCAATTATATAATATGTCATTTTGCAACATGACATACAAGAATTTGAGAGGAATCAATGGTTCTGAAATTTAATATAAATTCGTTAAAGAAACTTTGAAGAACTTCGAAAGCGGGTTATGACAAGACGACGATTTAAGGGCTCCAGAGACATTTCGACGAGTTTCATCGTTTTTAATTAAAGTTAACAATTTCTATTGAAAATTGATTTAGTTAAACTACATTTGAATTGAAAAATTAATGGATATCAAAAAGATATCTATAAGACGATTTGAAACTTCATTATTAAGTATGTTAAATAATAAAAAAAAATATTAATATCGTCACGAGATATTAGAAACCAAAATAAGTTGCGCGCTGTGAAAACATCTCGAAATTTATCACTCGGTTATACTGACAACAACACTTTGGAACGCTCTACAAATCTGTCGAAATTACAAAGTTATCATAAAATCTCGAAAGAATTTACCTATAAATACAAGGGCGTCACGCGACGGGGAGTCAGCTGAGTGAGGTTTAACTAGAGCTATTACTACGATATTAGAGATAATAGTTACGGAGCGAGAACAATGTTGTATTTTTGCGTTGTATTTTCCAGCAGATAGTAAATAAAACTTTTATATTTCTTTTAAAATGAATTAGTAAATGACTATTTTTCTTTCGTTTTTACTCATTTAAAAGTTCACGATTTATTTAAACACGTTTATAAAACGAAAACAAGGTGGCAATTGTTTTTAAAAACTTATTTTCCAATAAGATGTATGTATCATAGATTTCAGAGAAATTTCACGCTGGGTTAAATTTAACACGACTATAGTTTCGAGAGGAGCAATCCCTCTCATCATCAGATATAATTTATAACTAACCTAAATACAGAAATTATGAAAATATTTGAGTAGAGTAACGGGTCGCGGAGCAGTGGGGGTGATTTTTTGTGTGTTCTTCCCCTTGAAGACCACCACCACACCTACACAATTTTTGGAATTTGTCTACATGTTATTTATACACCTTTCACTTCAACTTACGCTAACGCCGTCAGATGTCACCGCTGGTAATGAGATATCTGCAATATTTGACAAGAGTATGAAGCAATATTAATTTATTTTTCTATAAAAACTTTTTCTCTAAATAATAATAAATTAAGTAATACAAAGAGTATGAAAAATGCATAAAAAAAATAGTTTTGAATTGTACCATTTTCAGAGCATTGATTAATTATGTTGATTTGAATTTAATTGATTTAATTATGTAGATTTGAATTTAAATTAAATTATTCTCCGATTCCGAAATATCTGCCCCTTGATAAATATCAATGATCCTTCGAAGATATTTAACTTAGAGATTTGTTTAACCGCAGGGAACTAATAATTTTAATTACTAGTAGCTATGTAACGGAGGTTGAGAGTTATTTTGAAGTTGTTCGTAAGAAGTTCAGCGTAAAATTATATGCATTGCCTCTGATTAAGATTAGTAGTTGAATTGCCCAGATCTTACTTAAATATTTGCGTAGCCTGTCATTTTTTCTTTTGGTTTAGACTTATAGCTCTCAAACAACGTGTCCCAAATTCGTATCACTTCCCTAATCCTCTCGTGGGAGGCGTGGAAAGAGGCTGTATATGCAGATGCAACCTAAATAAATCTCACACATTTTTTGAATACATTGATACTTCTTCCACTTGGGTCATGCACTTTCTAAGATGTGAGCTCATGAACTATGACCCAAAAGTACTTTTTTAATAGCGACGCAAACACGTAAAGCATCTCACATCAATATTCTTACTATTTTAAAACTAAGCTAAAAGCCAATTGTCAAAGTAAGCACATCAAAAAGTTATTTAAAGAGCTGGCTGGCCTTCAGTGTGTAATCAAACATAACAATTTTATTGTCTGTCTGTATATCCATCTGTCTGTTGTAATGTCCATAAATTGATAATCATTACAGTGACATGCAATCATTGCGCGGCGTACGTATGTTGCGCGGTCACGCAAGGCAAGTCGTTATTATTATTTCTCGCAATTTTTCACGGATGTATGGCTAGTAAGCAAATAAAAGTAATATACAAGAGTTAATTTATTTCATTGCGTTATATGTGTGTTTTAAGCTACCTTAAAGGTTCCATCATATTTCCCAAAGGATTTTATTGTTTATAATACCAAGCCATATGAAATAATATTGTACGTATTACATCGGACGTAAGATCGCGACCCAATGTTATACAACGCCCAAAAATATCCTTAGGGAATATAAAACAAGCAATATAAAATAGATGGCGTATAAATGATTGATTTACGACTGCCGTAATATTATGCTACGTTCCAAAAAACGTAATTTATAGGAATTCATATAATATGAACTCAAAGCAATGTCGTGTTTCAATTTTTTTTTATCTCGATCTTAATACATGTCAGTTAGAAAAGAAGTCATAGATTTGCCACTGTGCCGAAATGAGCAGTTTATAATATTGTAATGAGGTGGTAAACCTACTACTGACAACAACACGATTGAATTCTATCGATCATTCCATAACATTCTAGGACGCAATATGGACACTATGGAATTATTTAGAACGCTATACTGCATATATATAAGTCTGTCGAAAAATCTCGAAGGAATTTAACTATAAATACAAGGGCATCACGCGACGGGAGTCAGTCATTTGTGAAAGTGTTAGTGATACCTGGGGTAATTTTTTATTTTTTATTAGATACACTAACAGAATTATAGATACATTATACATGATACATAAACATTATTACATTATTAATTAAGACACTACCCGTTATCCCAAGTACAAGTGTCTTCGATCTGCTCTGGCATAAACATGCGTAATATACCTATGTATTTTAAAGTATTAATGTAATGTGAATATGTAAAAATATGTAATATGTATGTTAATGTGTTCTACGGGTTTAGGTTATTGTCAAAAATGGATGTTGTGTAGGAGTGACATTTTTAATAATGATAGGCTGTGCAAGAATATCAACATCGACATTACGGTCAGCACATGTATTGAAGTACGACATATTCTTGGAGGCTTATTCTAAAGTTTTCCGCGTTTCTCCGGGTTTCTTATACGGAGTTTAACATGCAAATTTATGCCATATAAAGAAAGAGAATCAATAGCTCCACTGAGAATCTTGTGTAGCACAACGAGATCGGATATTTTCCGACGGAACTCAAGTTGTGCATCTTGAAAAAGTAAGTCGATTCTCGTAGCTGCGAAGGTTGTGTTGGCTAACTTTGTTGTACAAAATACGTAGAAACTTTTTCTGCACATGTGTTGTATAATAAGGTGACCAAATAACTGATGAATATTCCAGGATACTTCGTACAAGTGATATATAGAGAATTTTTAAACATTGAAGATTTTTAATGTGGTAAACAAATCTGGTTATAAAGTATAATATTAATAAATAAGGGAATTTCATAAGTTTTTCCACTTGCGAATATTGAACGGAATTTATCATAAAGTGATAGAAACAGCGTTAATTAGTGTGAACTAAAAAACAGTGCAATAATAAGTATGTGAAATTTTCATTAGTGACTATAAAATTAAGAACGGTACTTTGATTTATCCCGAACTCGGTGACTTTTTTTGATAATAAATTAAATTTTAAATTTGTTTTAGTGTTTTCATTTGCTTCCCATAGCCGTGTCCCGTGACGCTATAAAGATAACAAAATAATATATAACTATAAAATTGTTCAATTCATTGTAGATATAAATTTACAATATCATGTACATATTATTGGATATAAAATTATTACGCAAGCATATTACGGAATCAACAATGGTTTTATTCGCTCGTTTATTTTATTAGTTCAAGGATACAAATATCGGGAAGCACTATCGCGGGTTACTTGACAAATGAATGCACTTATTTACAATATTCCCATCGGTTAGGGCATGCATACCGGTTTCCGGTAAACCGATTTACCGGTAAATATATGTATATATATATATAATATATATATATATATATATATATACCTATACATGTTTTGCTTATATATATATATTTATTTATATATAAGTATATATATGTTTTGCTTGAAGTTTCCGCGAGCGTTATTGTATGTAACAAAAGGAACTTCTGGACTCCCTCGCGTTTTCTGTAAATGGTCTCCGTGAGAAGACCAAGGCCGACGTTTCGACACGGAATCACGTGCCATTGTCAAGGCTAAAAGGCCTCAAAAGTTGCGGACTAGCCGTACTTGTTCGCGGGTGACATGAAAGTCTCCAACCAATAAGTTCCTTTTGTTTACATATATATTCTATATATATATATATAGATATATTATATATATGTATGTATATATAGTGTAATATTATATTTTTTTTATTTTTATTATTATTATTTTTTTATTAAGGTTATCTCGTTTTTATATGAAAATCTTTTAAAAATTTACCCACTAAATTTTGATGACATTAAGTATTTTTAAAACTGCAAGTTTAAAGACAAAGAAAATAAAAACGAATTTTTGAAAATTTCTAGATGTGTTACCCCTTGATATCAAATTTCAAAACTAATATTTTATTTTATTTCAACAATATCTACCCTTTGTGAGATTTGCAGCAAGCTTATATTAATAAAGAGAGTTATAACGTCATTAGTTTTCACTTTGAATATCGCATTTGAGCCGCAAAAAGTCGGTTAATTCGAACATTATGGCAGACACGTACTTGGCGTCAAGAAATGAAAAAATGAAACCTTTTACACGCATGGGTTGGGGTTTGTGAAATCCTCAATACGTAAGATTGAATAAACCTTTTTTTCCGATAAAGATTTGTACTTTATTGACGACTTTGAAAAGGCGAAGAAAAATCCAGAGCCAATTCAATGGAAGAACTGAACTCTGAGAGCGAAATTGCAAAACCTCACCCAGCTTCGACCAATTGGACGTAGCAGCTTTAAAAATACATTTTTATTAACCTTACAAATTGACTCTTTTCCGTGGTCAGATAAACAACCGAATAATATTATTTCTCTAGAAATAACACGCCAATAATGACGTTAATTTTTCTCTTATCTTTAAACTAATATTTATTTCCATCCGATCCAGGAAACAGATCCAGAATATTCATCATACGATTTGTCTTTTTTTTATAATAAAAAATAATAAAAGTTGATAATTTATACAGCAATTTTCGTAAAAAATCTATCATTTATCAACTACACAAAAATTGTATACTTCTAAACTACTGTTAAAGATGTCTTTTATATAAAATATTATATATCTTTTCAGCTTAGTTTCATAAAGAATACATGGTTCTGAAGATTAAATGTTATTTTAAATGTGACAGCTGTTTCGGCTTGTAAGGCCGTTATCAAACAGTGGATATACCACATATAATTGACATATTTATAAAGTTTAAGTTAATCCCTTCCCCTGTGGATAATTAGATGTTTTCGGTGAAGCCCTGTATTATGATTATTTTTTGCTAGGCACTTATTATTAAAGATTTCTTGGTTTACACAATTCAATTTTACGAATAATTATTAAAATTTCCCATTTTCTGTATGTGATTAACTGTTTGATAATAGCCTTACAACTCGAAACAGCTTTCACATTTAAAATATCTCTTAACCTGCAGAAATATTTATTAAAAATTAACTTATTTAAAATTTGATTATAAATAAACTTGGAGTTCTACAAAATTAATACAAAAACCATAAATATAAGTAAAAGAATACACGGGATGTTCAAATAATTACAAGTAAATTAAGTATGGGGGATGTCATTTGGTGAAGATGTATAAGGGAGATTAATGCTTCAATGTTTCTAACGAATGAGATAGGAGTAAGCACTGGTTTAGAATATTAAATTTTGACCGAGAATTTAATCTTGAAGAAAGTGTCCTAACGATGCGATGGAGGATAATGCACCCGCCTTTTGAGGCATTCTAGATCAAACGTAGCATTTCCTTGGTTTGTCAGGCTCCCAACCCTCCCTACATGGCTCCGTGTGATCCGTGAGATAAAAAGACTGCTTAAAAGTGTTAACGCTACGGAAACGAAACATTATTCCAAAAGATTCCGGAAGTGTTTCGAACAATGTCGGGACCGCTGGGAGAAGTATGTGCATTGCCAAGGAGTCTACTTTGAATAGTGGAGGTTAGAGTAAGTATTGTGTGTATGAATAAATGTGTTTCTGGCCACCAAATGTTCGATATTTTTAAACAGAGAAGTACACCCATTCTTTCTTGATAAGAAAATGTAGTTGATTGTAATTGTATTGTATTGTATTGTATTGTATTGTTGAGATTGTAAAAAGTAAATTGATTATAATAGAATCTATTAAAGAATTAACGACAATCTAGGAAATATACATTTTATGGTTTTTTAATTTTATTCACCATTTAAAATTTTTAGATCGAATTATTAAAGTTACAAGTTAAAGCAATTATTAAATTGTTTTAATGCGAGTTACTCCAAATAATAATTTGAAACCAAGTCGCCAACTATGCGAAGAGTTTCGTAATTGAATTTTGACAGTTTGATTGGAGAGAAAATAACATTTTGAAATGTTCCACCCCTTTATTGGTTTTTGCTTTGCAGCTTCGCCGAAAACGCAATATTTTTAGTACATTTTATAAGTAGTAAATAATTGTGTTATACGGGATGTGAGAGTTCATTTCTCGGAATAAATCTTTGAAAAAAATTCCACCTAAAACTGTGCACTGGTGTGACCTTCAAAAGTTCTACTTTGTGCAGTATCAAGAATCCCATTTCTCGAAGCTAGCCCGGACTCATTGTCTGGAATAGTGTTGAGAACCTGTTTAAAATTCTGTTGGAAAGCAGTGATGTTAGGAAATATTCATCGCCGGTTTTAATTTTGGAAATAGCTAGAATCTCAGGGAGATAAAACACATTAATTGACAGTGAAGAGTGATTCGCCATTTTATGAGCAATAGCTCCTATATCGGCCCTACACTTTCACCAGCCAATTTTGGCATTTTTTATGCTAAAATCTTCACATAAAATCGTTTGAGTGCAAGCGGCTCGAAGAGGCTTCCACACAAAACCGCATTACTGACTCCTTGATGCAGGGATGAGGAGGAGGAAACCATATTTTATTTGTTTATTAAAAGGGATTACAATAACATCTATACATGGAATGTAGTGAAGTTTTTTAAGAAATAAATAAACAGCAATAGTAAAGAATACAAGAAATGTAATGAGATATAAATACATGACGTTCATATATGTGAGGAAATACAAGTAAAGCCCCTAAGAATATGAATCGTAAGTAAATGAGGTTAAGACAAAGCCAAATATATGAATTTTTCAAAGCAAGAAAACACTTTGTGGCTTGACATTATAAGACATTTAAGAATAAATTAAATATTATGTTTTAAACCACTTTATCACAATATATTTGGCAACTAGTTTCGGTTGGACTCAACCTTCTCCAGGACAATTAAATATAGACTAATCTAGGTAATTATCCTGAAGAAGGTTGAGTCCAACCGAAACTAGTTGACAAATATATAGTGATAAAGTGGTTTAAAACATAGTATTTAATTTATTCTTAAATGTCCAAATATATGACATAAAAATCAGCAAATAATTGCACCGTAGACATATAAATTGACTGGTAATATTTATCTATTTGGTATTTTATTTATTGGATAGAAAGTCTCTTACAGTAATCGCACTGTAGCTGGTCTAAATGTTGATCGCCTATTTTGTCACATGCAAAATTCTGTTACCTTTTCAATAACTTACTAACAAACAACTGGCTCTATCTTGAACAACTACGTCACGGGCGACTACGTTCTAGGAATTTAATTTTCATACCCCGGTCATGGAAAAGAAAACAGGAAAATTAATGGAAAGGCTCCTCCACTATACGTTTTAAGGTCTAAATATACATCATAAAGTAGTGACTTATGCATGAGATGAAACACGACAGTCGGACACATCGGATTTAATCATAAACAAAGAAAACTCACACAATTTTTTTCATTTTACTCCAAACATTTTCATTCTAAGGATGTTTATTTATTATACATGGAAAAATCAGATTATAGGCACGAGTCAAAAAAAAGTACACAGTAAAATAAAAAGTAAACATCATAGTGAATCAGAATGGGAGAAGGAACACTTTCTTAGTGGTTAGTTCTACTACTTCATCCATGGGTACGCTTTTATCTCAAAAAATTACATTCCATTCGTTACAGAATCACCCCTCCACATCCCCATCCCATCATCATTCCCCTATTCCCGTAACTCTCGTCCCTTGAATCCCGGCATTTTTTTTTTACACTGAACAATGGATTTTTTAAATAAATTAACTGGGCTTTGCGAATATACGGTGAATGAAACCTAATAGTGATGTGTTCGATGCAAGAACTAATGCGTGGAAATGTTGTTTATTCTAGGCTAGAATGCCTTTGTGTGGATTGGTCTATTTCTTCATGGAAAACAAAAATGAACTATTTGAAAGTTAAACTAAAATATATATTTTTTTAAACTTAGGGACAGGCTTTATGAGTTTTTTTCTCTGTATGAAAAATTTAAATATACCTACATTAAAATATCAAACAAATCATGTTGGAAAATGAAAATTGTATTGTAATTGGTAATACACACAACCTGAAAGTTCTTCAAAAAGGCTGAAAGAGCTTTTGAAAGAGTTTAACTAGACGGTAAAATGTAGGTATTTCGATTATTAAATTTGGAATCAAATAGATAGCTGAAGCTAAATAAAAGTTTGACCGATCGGACTTAAAATTTGGAAACTTATTCTTTAGGACTCGGCGAGGAACATAAGCGATATTTCCGCCCTATTATTTTACCCCCTCTCCTCCTCTGACATATTTTCGATGCAAATCTGTACCGTTTGACCGATCGGACACAAAATTTGGAAACTTATTCTTTAGGACCCGGCGGGTAATATATGGTAATATTTCCCCCCAATTATTTTACCCCTTCCCTTACCCCTGATTTATTTTCAATGCAAATCTGAACCGTTCGACCGATCGGACTCAATATTTGGAAACTTATTCTTTAGGACCCGGTGGTTAACATTGGTGACATTTCCCCCCTATTATTTTACCCTTTCCCCTCCCCCTGGTTTATTTTCGATGCAAATCTATACCGTTCAAATCGAAACTTCGTTTACCCTCACAAATTTATTTTAAACTTAATCCTTAACCCATGCAACGCCGGGTGTGAACAGCTAGTTTTAAATAATATTCATTTTTATATTTTAACATACATTTTATAAACAGATTATTAATGACATATAGAATGACGTTAAATACAAATTATACACCTAATGTGCTCAAGAAATCAGATAAAACATTAAATATATGAATTATATCGTAAATTATCAAATAAAATTACGAATTGTTTTATAAATCTACGAGTTAAACAAGACACAATTTCACGACGCAAGTATGCATGTTTAAATATTATATAAAATTTTGCGAACTGTATAATTTTTTTTTCTTAAAAAGTTATGCTCAAAATATAGTAAAATACAGCCCACGTGATCACCGACGCACATACAACGTTTGCCGAAGCTAGTTAATATAAGTTTTTACAAATGATCCCACTCTTACATATTATATTTCTTATATGTAAACTGTGACAGAAAAAAGGATAATGTCAAATGGCAAAATTTCAAATTATCTTTCGTTCTCTTTCAGAGAAAAGATTGCACTGAAAATATTTATTTAATTGTTTATTTATTCGTCAACGCCTTAGTGGCCTTTTACAGTACAAAAGGTTACAAGGATTTTTATATACCTAACATAAAACACGTCTTAAAATAAATAATTTAAAAAATATTCTTTATAATTTTAAAGTAATTATTACAAAGTATACATGAATAACATAAAATGTATATGAATTTTTTGATTTTCAAATAATTAATAGTTTGACAATATTTTTTTATGTATTATATCACGAGAGTAGCTTATTAGTGCAGTGGTCGTGACGCTCGCCTAGTGATCTGATGGTCGACGGTTCGAGCCCCATTCCAGGACACCAGCAAATACGTCCTATTTTCATAGCACAAACATTTATTTCATTATTAAAGCTTGTTTTGAGGAAAATAGATAAGAATATTGATGTGACGTGTATTCCGTGTTCGCATCTCTATTTAAAAAAAATAGAAGTACCTCGAACGGTCCACATGAAACTAGAATCGACTGAATTGTAATTACTTGAAATATGGGAAACAGCTCGAACATTCACGAAACTGACATTTACGTTTAAAAGATATGCGAGCGCGCTCGCGAGTTAAGTATTCCTGATTTTTCAGCGATTACGCAGACAAAAGCGAACCATGCGAGTGTGCCTAGCGACCCAAATGCCAGCGACAATAATGAAGAGAGATACTTAACAGGAATTTTGAAATAAGTGCGAGCACTTATGTGCGAATTAGTGTGAATTAGTGCGAACCTATGTGAAATATTCTAGGAACAATAAGTAGTGTGCTTTTAAAAACGGTGCTCCGATTTAATTCATGACTTCGTGTAATAAATAAAAGTTTAAATTGTTGTTAGTGATTCATTTGCCTATCACAGCTATGATTCCGTGACGGTATCTTAAGAACATATTTGCAGGATTTGTCCACAGATGGAAAATGATTAATTAAGATAAATTATATACGGGCGTATTCTAGTATACGTCAAATAGTTCGGTAGACTATCATTAAAAATAATATTGCTTAATACTCCACATTAATATATAGAGATAGGTAAATATTTATCATTACCAGTGGTGACATCAATCTATGGGAATGATTAATTTTCTACCATATCTTCTTGAGCATATTTCCTTTAAATATTTGATAGAAGACTAATAAAGGAACATATATACAACTTTAAAAAAAGAGATAAAGTGTGGATGTTCTTGCGTTGAAATTGGTGAAGGTTGCATTGTGTAAATTGATCACTTAACACAGCTCATACAAGTCATGAGCTCTGTGGCCACCCTATATGTACTTCCATACATAACAATATTTTATATGTAGGTATGTTCTAAGAACAAAATGTAGAGGTATAATTACCAGCTGCAAAAATCTATGTATACTAGTTTATGAGAAAAGACTACAGATGTCTCTAGCATGATCCGTTCAAGTAAACGAATGATTCTCAAATTTGATCATATATAGAACTTTCACAATTTGATAATGTATGCATGTTCTTACGATGGAATTAGTGGACGTCGCAGTGTGTAGAATGATCACTTAAGCCAGATCATACACGCCGTAAGCCCTGGGCTGTTGTATAAAAAGACTTCCACACATGTTTCTCATATTCATAGCTTCGTCACTGTGAGACTTCTATAATTTATCTTAATTAACTTCCATACGCGTTTCCCATATAAACAGCTACGTCTCTACAAGACTTCTATAATTTATCTTAAGTAATGATTATCCCTCTGTGGACAAATCCAGTGATTAGAACATACATATAAAATTATTCTTAATTATTAGACTGAAATACGAAAGCTGTGGGGCTGAGAATGTCAGGGTGTTTTACGACACAAAGTCATGCCTCGCGAGCTCCATCTCTCTGGCCCGCAATTTAGCCGAAATTCTTTGAATACCAAAATTTGAGGTATCTGAGAATTTGCGCTGTAAACTGTAACCAACTTTCCGATCTCGGTTTTGGTTGAAAATTTGAGAAAACCAATTTCTTAAAATACGTTTTCCTGAAACACAATGTAGGAGGTGACTGCCCAGGTCAAAATAGCGAAGAACTTTTCTTGAAATTATTATTATTATCAAATAGTCACTATTATTTTTCGTTATTTATTTATGAAGGTTAAATAATTTTCATCGTTATTCATAAAGAGGGGTATAAAAATAGAGGCAGCAATATCCCACCGAGGTGTTTATGAGATAATATAAAAAATCTGTCACTACTTAAGGAAATTTCCTTGTAACCTATGAACATTACGCACATCATATTATTGAAAATAAGTTTTTAAAAACAATTTCCACCTCAGTTTTCCTTTTATTTTAAATTTATTTTAAAAAAAGGGATTATTATATAAAATTAAATTTTCTTACTATTGCTATGGAAATAGGACTAACTTGCTAGTCTGGAGTGAGGTTCGAACCCGCGACCTTTGAATCACGAGGCGAGTGTCCTAACCACAAGACCAACACGTCTTGTACGTGTATAAATAAATGCCGTGTTTTCTATTTAGATAATTGGATATTTTGTTTTTGCTATTATATTTCAGGCTAAAATCAACTTGAACTCTTACATAAGTATGACACATCTTTGTAGATTGATTGGATATTGCTGCCTTTGCTTTTCACACTACGAGGATATTTCCGTCTCTGCTTTTAATAGTAATTAGGAAACACGATTTTAAAATGGATAATATAAAATCTCGAATTCTGTACATTCTTAAACAGTAATCCTCACTGACTGCAACGATTTTTATTTTATTTTTTATACACCTCTCATGATATAATACAGTTTAAAAATAAACTTGATATAACACCGACTATTTGCTCAAACCATAAGATTGTTAGAGCTTTTTCATATGAATGCATCAACAATGATATTGTATCAACTCATTAATTTAAATATTTCACAGGGTCGGGAACGAATTCAGTTTTAAAAAAAAGTAAGCCATAAAAAACATTTTTTTATTATACTCCCTTTCTCATTTACTAGTTGAAACATTTTTTTTCGCCAAACCTACGCCTTGGGCTTCGGTCGGGCGACGCTACGAAAGGGAGTAATAAAGAATTTTCCAAAAATCCAAAATTATAAATACTAAATTATTTAATCAGGTTTCGCGTCTACCAGACGCGTTGTAATATTTTCATACAACTTAATAAGTTGAATGAAAAACCATTCAAAATTTGAAAAATCCAAAAATTTATTAATTTTTTTTAACGAAAATTTGATAGATCTTCTTGATCGTCGCTACGAGTCTGCTTGCAAAGTTTCAGCTCGATTGGATCACGGGAAAAGGGGTTAAAATGGATCCAAAGTTTTTTCGTTAGACAAGAAGACAAGCAGACGCCACGAGTTATATAAAGGGAGTAAATATTCTCCAATTTTCACGATCATTGAGAATTTTCAGTGTATAGCTTTCTGCGCTGTTCAATCGTTATATCATTTTTAAAGTATATTTAGACACGATATTTCAAAATATACTTGATATAAAACCAACAAGCACGATACGATATTGGAAGCCAGTACTTGACATATAGCCGCCTTGTCACCTTACTACTCCATTATGTAAAAGTACGGTGATATAACAGATATGCATATTAACTATTACTGTAACAAGATAACTAGAATGTATTATTTGAAATAACTCGGTAGAATTTGGAGTTTGAAGCGAATACTGCTGTCTGGACAAAAAGTTGAGTCACTAGCTTCAAGAGCCGTTACCCAGTGGCACATTTGAGGACACACACCCTCTAGACATATATCTCCTGGACACAAATCCCTCATCCAAAACGCCGCGGACATTAACCCCCTTGCAAAAAAACCTGATAATCGACCACCCGTCCAAAAAACTTCTACCTTATATAAAAATAATAAATATTAAATAACCTACCTTAACGCCTCTGACAATTAACCCCGCTTTATATAAAAATAAATATTTTATATAAAAAGTCGGTATTTCAAAGGTGAGTATTTTAACAAAATAGAACTAATGAGTAGTAATGAGCCCTGTATTGTTTTAAAGTAATTGCTCTAGTTATTTTTATGTAGCGGTGATTAATTATTCAGAGAAATTTTTTCTATGGATTTTTTCAGGGATTTTTTTACAAATGGAAAAATGTCCAGGGAGTTTTTGTGGGGGGTTTGTGTTCATAAGGTGTATGCCCAGCGGCTGTGTGTCTGATACCGGCTGCAGACGTACATTCTTACTATTTTCATATTAAGCTAAACGCTTGTGACATGGAAATAGTAATAACTTGCTGGAATGGGGCTTATACCACCGACTACTGGACTACCATGTGAGAGTCATAATCATAACCTAAATGCCACTCAATAATGTTTGTTAAATATTTTATATGCGGAAAAAAATTATTTATAAATTTTGAACAGTATTTTACCTTAGATTAGTCGAAAGAGAAGAAATCTGTAATAACAGCGAAAAAATCATAAATCTTTATAACCTAGATAAATTTAATAAAAATGACCTTTGGAAATACTGTTCGGGAACGAAGGTTTTGTGTAATTAGAATATCTCAAGTATGACGGTTGTAATTTCTGCTCATATAAACCTCAAAGCTAAGTACTTAAGAGTTTACGAGAGAAAATCTGTATTTTAATGTTAATTCATGTACCTGTTCTCATCTAACGCAGCCTCAAATATTAGTTATGTTTGCGACCGCCGAAAAGCCGACTAGGGTTAAACCACGTTTAATAACACTTTTTTGAGAGTTATTGACATTAAACTTCTAACCAAAGAATGAGATTGGATGAAACATTAAATGGAGCAATTTAAAAAAATTGAAATAATTTTTAGGCATATTCTAGTGTAATGTGTAATAATTTCTAGTATAATGTGTAATAATTCGAAAGAATCTCATATACAAGTATAAAGGATATTGCTTTAAAAACTCTAATTAAAATATAGATACCTCATTAACAATGGAAACATCTGTATTGAATTATGGGAAAAAATAATCTGACTGCGTGTGGCGGCAATAAAAATACAACTCACATACGAAACAAGTACGAAACAAAGTGTAACTTATACACATATACAACATCCAAAAATTTTATATATGTGGGACCCTATCATGCGTGGAAATGGTGAACGTTACATTGTGTACAGTGATCACTTAAGCCAGCCGTACGATAGGTCGTAAGCCCTATGCTATATAATAAATGTTGAGCAATTTTCAAATTTAATATATTTTATTTTATGTGTTGAGCGACCCCTATATCAATTGCTGTTGCGCTAATGAAATATAACTACAAAAAATGAAAAAAAAATGTGTGTGTAGTACAAATTTAAAATAAAAATCATATTTTAAATTGGATATATAGGTTTGTTTTCAAATTCGAGCTGATTTTTCATAAGAAATAACTTCAGACTGGCAGTTGCTATAATAATTAACTAATATTTTAAATTTAGAAATGAACTTAGAGATTATACTGACATTCAAATCGAAAAAAAACAAAATGGTTGTTAGATATATTTTGATACTCAATGAGTCATAGAGAATAATGTATTTTTTATTGTTAAACCTTACCACTATTTTGAAGCGACAGTGATAAACAATTTGCGCCATTTGGTATCTTTAGTGATGAACATTGGTAATCAGAGAATTGTGTATTTCGATACGTGTGATTACTCTCATCAATAATTTATGTGTATTAAAAATTCTGTCTCATTTTAATATTAAATTCTGTTATTTTTTTTATTTTTTACGCAAAAAATACCAAAAAGCTCAATTATATTAGCGAAACACATCACAATACATCTAGGCTTGAGTAAATCACATAGATGTAGGGATCTCACCAGGAATCAAACCTGGAATCTCTGGTATGAGAAGCCAGTGATATTCCTACTGGACATCGGAGGCCGCCTTATATATTTTTCCTCATATAAAAGTATTTTAATTAAAAGTAAGTGTAAAGAAAGACAATTTAAATCACTAATAATGATTTATTCACAGGGAAATTATATTTATCGCCGTTTTTATTTCTTGCATTTTACTCAATATCAACTCGAGGAATGGTAATTTTTGAAACCAATTTGCAAACCAATTCAGGAGTATAATTCGAATTATCTTGTTACAAAAACAAATTGACATTTCAATTTTGTCTTCAAATTTGTCAATTGGGATTTTTCCGTTCGGCTAAAATATATTGGTTTTTATCCGAAAATATTTAAGGGGACTGTTTAAGTATCAGAGAAAAACACGTCGGTTACGGGATCACCAATATATTTTACGTAATCACCAATATGTTTTACGAAATCACCAATTTATTTACCCGAATTACCAATTTACATATGTATGTCACCTTGATGTATATTTTATCCCAAAGTGCAAACACTTGACAGTAATTTAACATAACGTTAGCTTTTAACAAAGTTTTCTATCAAAAAACATGAGATTCAATTTTATTAAAATGCTTTGATTTATTTTTCTTCTGTTTTTTCTTTCTTTCGGAGTTTATTCTGTTAAACAATTAATTGATCACTTTAAACTAAAAACGTGATATAGTTTATATTTCAGTGTTTTTGAAGCCATTAAAAAAAATTAATATCGTCATCATCATCACAACATTTGCTCTTCAAAGCTAGATAAACTTTGCAAAAATTGTAAATTCTGTCTTTGTTTTCAGAAGTTTTCATGAATCTTCTTAGGCGGCCCCCATAGTCCAGTGGGCATGACACTGGCTTCTCATACCAAAGGTTACAGGTTCGGTTTCTGGTGAGATCACAATACATCTTAATAATTTTCGAAAGCCTGAATTTTTTGTGATTGCGCTGCAATAATATGAATTGATCTGACATTAAAAAAATAAATAAATCTGTTACTCCTATTCTTCTGATATCGTCACTCCATTAAGTTTTTCAATTTTGTCAATATCAAAGTGGCGTATTTATTTATATTTTTCTCATATAAAAGCGTCGATGAAAATAAGAATTTGATATTGTTAAAATATTCAAGAAATGAGAGGAATTGCACATAATTATAATCGAAGATTTTTGAACAGTCTGGAATAGTCTGGAAGTTGATAGAATACACGAATATACACGCGAATATTCGAGAAAAAAAAACGTTCCATTTAAAAAGTATTCACATTACACAATATTCCAGCTCAACTTTGTGTACAGTGACATTGAGTTTAATATACGTTCAAAATTGCTTTCGAGTGTTTCATTTCGTTCCTCACATCCCGGGATAGTATATTTAAAAATTCAAATCTCGAAAAGTATAGAAATTTATTGTACAAAATGGTTGATTCAATCTTTCGTTCCTCGTTCCGGCCCTCCCGTGCCCTCGGCGGAATCATTTTCTAGTGCTAACAATGGCATTCTACATCAGCAAACACGGCGTCGCCGGGGTCACTTGACGTCTTTGTGCGCCGCCGTATCGCACCGGCGTAGCGCCGTGCCCCGCATCCGCCGTAGCAGGCCGTAGCTGCTCGCCTTCTACGTGGGGGCGTAGCTATTCGGGGGAGAGCCGCGAGCGTTGCGCCATCAAGTAATTGCGACATATTTCATTCGCGTTTTGTAACAAGCGCGGCATGTTTGTTTTAGAGCGCGAGCAACAGTGAAAATTAAAACTGTACCGAATCGTGTGTATAATAATATCTGACACAGGACTGCAATTGACGAAAATAGATAATAGACTAAGAGCCAGCGACCGCCAGACTAACGTTATCGTATCAAACCTGAAATATTTTCTCTACATGTACACCATAGTAGGTAAGAAGGTTTGGATGTTACGGAATTTGAATTCGGGGGATTTTGACAGACAACAGGTAAAACGGGTATAAAAAATTAATAAGTTAAAAAAAACAAACCCGATTTTTTAATATTGTCAGGTGTCGTGGCTGCAGGAGGAATTAAAGAAAACGCTGGAATTTAATACAGGATTTATTGATTACTGAATAATTAATTATTCAATCGTACAAGGTCCTATCACTATTAAATGTAACGCTATTCCTTAAATTAAAATTTTTCGCAAATTTATCACTCATGAATAGACATTTTATATTCGTTTTAACACTTTATTCGCTGTTCACTAGAATATCCCATCAATTTCCGCACTTGTTAATTTTGCTAGCTATTTTTCCTATAAAATCTCCAATTCAGCACATTATAAATTAATCATCCTCGATGACTGCATTAATTTTTTTTTTAATATTGCTGTCTTTGCTTTTATGCCCCACATGTGTGTGAAAGTTCAAAGCTACACTTTTCGAAGTTATTTTTCAAATATATTATTATTTTTCCGCGACGCTCCCATTCGTTCACTTTATTCGCTGTTCACTAGAATATCCCATCAATTTCCGCACTTGTTAATTTTGCTACGTAAGAAATTTCCAGAATAGCTGTCGAATTACCGCTCGCTTGGCACCACTAGCCTCTCGCAACTCGCCGCTACCGCTCGCTTGGCCGGCCTGGCCCGCAGCTCACGGCTGCCTTCGCTTCTATTATCGCTGTCAACACGCACGGAAAAATAACTCACTCCTTACTCCCATGTTCCGTATTTATATTGGGTAATGCCGTTATCTAGACGTTTCCAGTGTTTACTCGCAAGTTCTCATAACTACCAGAAGTTCCTGGAAAGTTGTAGATGTCTCTCGAAAGTTGGAGGTAATTCTAGACCCTTCGGTGATATTGTGCCAACTTCAAACAACTGTCACTTGACAGAAGTGCGTGATTCTTTTTAGCCTCGTTACAATATGTTTAACGAGGCAGTACAATACTTTCATATTCATCATTGCCTGACGCCTTGAAACTCTATAAATAATCCTATAATTTACGTTATAGTAATGAATTTGAATTTTATATATTTTATTCGGGCCACTATTTAACAATATAACCCGATACCTTATATTTATTTTAACGTTTTATTCATGCATTTTTTGTACTTGTATTAGCTGTTATCTCCCAAAATCCCTCTTACTCAAATGTCATAATATCCAAACATTAGTGCACATCTACAGAAAATATTTCAGCTTTGATACTTTAACGTAAGTCTGGTTGTTGGTGACTCCTACTCTGTAATGACGTACGTATATGACAATTTGGCGATTGTGACCGTTTCATAATCGATAACTGCTCTGAAAAAATGTATGTTATCAATTATTTATTTATTTATTTGTTACAATCAATGCCCTTGTAAGATATTACATACATCTTAAGTTATATTACAATTTTTTTTTAAATATGCCTCCTTGCTAGTGTCATTACCAATTGCGAAATCTATCTATAATATTTCATGAGAAGGACTAAAGATGTCTCTAGCATAGTCCCGTCAAATATTAAAGGTTTCAGATTTGGAACATACACACAATTTTAAAAATTTGATAATGTGTGGATGTAGCTTCGAAACTGGAAAGAGCTGGCACTAGACCGAAATGAGTGGAGGAAAATTATTGAGGAGGCCAAGACCCACCAAGGGTTGTAGTGCCAAAAATGATGATGATGATGAATGTGTGGATGTTCTTACCATGTGTTTGCTGAACATTGCATTCCGTAGAGTGACCACCCGTCTTATAAAAAGACTTCCATACGCGTTCATAATATAAATTAATTTGTCTCTGTGAAACTTCCATGATTTAGCTTAATAAATCCATACAATGTTGTTCGTAATCCCACCAATCAAGCTTATTTTAAAAATCCTTCTGTAGATTCACATCTCAAAAGCTATGTGAGTTCCTTGATTTCATTGCATATAAAAATACAGCATCACTTAATTCACTATAAAATTTATATTGACATTTATTTCCACAGAAGAGATCGAGTTTTCATTGAATCTGCATCCCAAATAGATTAATTCCAGAGCTGATACAGATTTTTAATTAGTAGACAGCCACCGAGAATCGGAGCTTATGAGGGTGAAAAGTTCAGGAGGCCAAAGCTACAAATAAATAATCGGGCTACACCTTCCCTTAAATATTCCAACAAAATAATCAAATTATCACCAACATTTTAAAATTATGTAGAATCATTATACAATCACTAATACAAAAATATTATACTCTCACTTTTAAACAGCCCTGTACTACAATATTGCGTAAATGTTCTAACTAAGAAAATCATTCTTAAAATGAACACTATAGGCTGAAACTAGTATGACAATAAAAAATAAATTATTAAAATGGAATTAACAGCTTCAATATTAAAATAATTTATGTAAGCATTCGAATTGTGTAAGCCAAGTGCATATACAAAATAATTTCAAAATTTTCGTCAACCATTTCCAGTAATTATTATTTATATTCCTATATGAGCATAACTCTTTTCTGAACTGCAATATTTTAATAAAAATGGTACTTTATTTATCATAAGAAATATATTATTTATATTACTTTTATATTTTAAAGCGGAGTATTAAGCAATATTCTTTATAATTTATCTTAATTAATGATTAGACCTCTGTGGACAAATCCTGTAATTGTGTTCTTAGAACATTCTGTCACGGGATCGTGGATGTGGGAGGCATATGAATTGCTTCGTTTGTTAATTTATTAATGACACGTGGGGCAGTCAACGTATTGTGTCTTCGTCCAAAATAAGTTTTCATATTAAGCATATCAAAATTGATTCTGTTTAACTGTAAATAGTTGCGGATATTTTATACGAACCGTATGTTCTTCCGAGAAACGATTCTCGACGTTTCGTTGAATGCTTATTCAACGTCATCAGGAGGATTTACCAGCGGAGGTAGAGGGCGGACTGATTCTATTTGTTTGCCTTTTGACACTTGTTTGATTTATCTGTAACATTTTTTGACAAAAACAAAAATTCTGCTTTTTTGTAGTAAAACCTCATATGTGGGAAATAAAAGCTAAGGTAGCAAAAACCAAAAAAATAAAAAATATATATTTTGATGCACTCACCAAGGATTACTAATTTAAAATGTAATGAATTCTAGATTTTATGTATCTATCCCTTCCAAAATCATGTTTCCTATAAATTAACAAGCTATTTTTCCCAAAAAATCTCCAATTCAGCACATTATAAATTAGTCATCCTCGATGATTTTTTGAATATTGCTGTCTTTGCTTTTATACCCCACATATGTGTGAAAGTTCAAAGTGCCTACATTTTTCGAAGTTATTTTTCAAATATATTATTATTTTTCCGCGACGCTCCCGTTCGTTCCCGTCTCCCCTTCCGCCGACGTCCGCACTCCGCAGGGAACCATTTTTATGGTGGATTAGATAACTCGTAGACCGGTAATACGATTTGCGTCCCGCCAATACTTTGGCCACCGCACGACGGTAATAACCGCCAAGCGGGAAAATCAATTTCATTTCAATCTGCGGGCTCGTGACGCCGCGGGGCAAAATGTAATACTTATTTAGACTGACATTTTTCTCAATGCAATTTTGCAGAGTGTACTCTTTTTGCATCCACGCTGGTACTCTTTCAAGTTACAGATAGTTCGATGGCTGTGTGGGTGTACGAACTAGCTCCTACGGGTAGTTTGTTCAAGAGGTAACGAAAACATTTTCAAAAGGAAATAAGTCAATTTCAATAAATTTAATAATTGGATGCGGAGTTGTTCACATTTTAAATAATTATAAATGAAAATTATTTTTACTAGGTACTTTTATTTGATACGAGAATATCACTACATGTTACGGAAAATATCAGTTTCCTTCTTCAGGTGAGCGTAGACTGAAATGTGTGGGCGTGTGCGTCCAGTGCATGGGTTACGATTCCAATGGAAATGGGGGGAAAATCCAGGTGGGAGTAGAGAGGTTTCACTGTGAGAAAAATTTTCAGAATTGTAAGTTAACCCTATTATAGAAAACAACCATTTATTCAACACAAATAAAAACTTCATGTTTGTGTTTTCTGGGGTATTATGCCGTGTTGCTGTGACCTTTCGGGCCGACGTTTCGGATCCCATTGCATGGTCCATCATCAGCCCTGATGGATATAATAATTCAGTGTATATTTGGTAATCAAGATGTCACAGCTCCCTAGCAAATACAAAATTGTACTGAATGACAGGGCGAGGTAATGGATTAAAATTATACAACGACTTACGAATACTAAACAGTCGACTACTAACGATTTCAAAATAGTAGTGACAAAAATGCTCAGCCAAATACCTATAAAAAATGACTCTGTGTCATTATTTTTATATTTTTTTATCGAACTATTATGTTATCAAATGTTATTCATAGACTTTTCAAGTCTCACATTTTAAATAATTTAAAAAAAGTTGAAACATTCGGTGCTTTTCTTTTGGACATATTTTTATGAATGTAACATTATTGAGCACATAAGCTAATCTAATCCCTTATTCTCCTTATCGTTCAAAAATCGTTGAATATCATTCCTCTGTTTACAGCGGCCTGGAAAAGCTCTACAGTAAATTGGCCTAACCATTCCCTCAGTGTGATCATTTTTTGAATATATTGTCATGTTCCTAAAAAAATGATATCAATTTTTTAAATGGAAAAGATATAATAAAATGCGAACGCACGTTTTCCATCAATTTTTTACACGGTGCATATAGGGGGAGAGGCAGAATATTCGATATTCAAAAATGTTTGCCGCTTTTTAAATATTCCATATTCAGATATTTTATTAAATATTCAGTATATGTGCACTTATGCAGTGTCAATATTGCTCGCCGGATATAGAATAATCAAGGGATTTCGGGATTGAATTTTGATAATTCCATGATCATTTTCCTGACTAAAAGACCTTTACAGAAGACACGATTAGGCGACTTGCATTTGAGGTATGGATCTGCAGAAGAATTCTCAAATTAATCTGGATGGATAGTGCTGCAAATAAATGATATATTATGAAAGCTTAAAATTATGTATTACACATTTGTTAGCCGCAAAATGCTGTAGTTTGTTGATGTAATGGTCATGATGCTCGCCTTGTGATCTGGTAATCGGTGGTTTGAGCCCTACTCCAGCAAGTTAGTCCTATTTCATAGCACAAGCGTTTAGCTTGTTTTTAAAATAATATGAATATTGATGTGATACTGTGTTCGCATCTCTATTAAAAAAGAAAACAACAAAAAATAATTATAATGTATATGGCATTACTGGATGGGGTAGAGATTATAAAACTTCACTTTTCTAAAATAATTAGAAATAACTCCAAAAAATAGTCCAATTAATTAAATTTAGACTTTTGAGAACCGAAGTATTACTTTTGGAATAGACATGTACAAAAAAATTCTAAAATTTCCATTTTTAGCTCCATTCAGGGCACCAGCAAGTTAGTTCTTTTGTTGTTTAGCTTATTTTGAAAATAGTAACAATATTCCATATTCCGTGTTGGAAACTCCATTTAAATAAAAATATATTTAAAATTAAATAAATACTTAGTTTTAAACCACTTATTATACTATATATTCGTCAACTAGGTTCGTTTGGTCTCAACCTTCATCAGGACAATATAATATAGGCTGACAATCTAGTTATACTGTGTGTTTTCTTGCTTTGAAAATTCAATTATATTTTTATTTTATCGCCCCACCACACTGTCAAAGGAACCGCGACCACGTCAAACAAACATTTAATTGTGTGTACATCACGAGCATGTACTCAATATTATATTAATACGCGAAATGTTTAGACAGCTGGAGCCCCCCGGAGACGAGAAACGACGATGGCCGCGGTGAGGGATAACTTAGCATCAAACATCTTCACCACCCCGGCATTCACCCCCACCAGGTCCGTCCCCATACCCCTGCCGAGCTCCGAGAGCTTCGGTTAATTGCTAAGCCTTTTTAGCGGCGAATCTGCGGACCATCGGACAGATAATACGTTTGTTAATTCAACCACAAACCAACAAAACCCTCCAGGCATAGTAGTTTGGTGTATTTTGTTCTGGACGACTGGTCGTAGCCCGGGGGTTTCCAAACTCACATCAGGTCTCCACAATTAGATCTAAATACACAAAGTATTATAATAATAATGTACATTTATTAACATATTTTGTTTGGAAACACCAATGTTTTTAGCATATAATAATATTGTACATTTATTTAAGTCATGTCAAGACCCAACTGACTGTATAAATATGCGTATAAGCCCACTGTAACGACCAAAAATAATTAACCAATCATTTACTTAATGTCTGTACCAATGTTACTATTAAAAATATAAATTAAATAATTAAATTACAATTATTGATCCACTGGTGAATAAGAAACGAGATACATCTAAAGAAGTGTGATGAATCACCTGTTTCTATAGATTTTTTTTTTTAATTTTCTTATTTTTATTTTGAACTCTAAGATGATTTAAATGCTACGCGGGGAAAAATTGAGCTAAACTGGCCGTAGTATTGGAGCTACAAAAATTTGGGAATGATGAAACGCTAGTATTGGGAGGGAGTTAGTAGCGATTGATCGGATATAGGTTACGGGCAGTTACTATTCAATTTTTATAAATCATATTAATCTTGTGGTAAAGCCGTGTTTGGTACAAATGGTTGACGATCGATGCGGTCCGAGCGGTCCGCATGTGCTTCACATAAAAAAGCTGAACATGGATTTCAGAGATTTAGGTCGCGTTTATTGCAGTTTAAGCCGTTAAAAAACCGATTAACGTCTACTCTAAGGTGACGATGATATTGACAGTTCCACGAGGTTTCTGAATTATTGACTTTTTTGCTCGGGTTTTGAAACCGTTTGAGAGCCGTATATCTTCATCTCGAGTGGATCCCCGTGCAACAGAGAGGCAGAATATTGAGCAAAACTAAGGAAGGCAGGTCTAATCGGGGGATCGCGAGAGGAAAACGCCCCATAATTTTTTTTATAGGAATTGGCCGTGAAGCACGGATTAAACGTGTACGTTGTACCAGAGGGGTGACCTTAACTGAGCGGATAATGATTTATTTTCGTTTCGCGGGAATCGGATAACGTAGGCAGATAGAAAAGTTAACTATAATTCTATTATATTTATCTGTAGACTAACGCTCTTCAGGCTTTTACAACAGATAGGTAATTGTGCAATGACGGTATATACGGTTAGGAAAGAGATAACGATAACGTGTAAGCATATTAATGGCACGACAAGAAAATAATATACTCGAATATAGATACAATATATTAACTATGTAATCACTACAAACCTGTCCGACGTTAGCGTAGTTTCAACAGGACGGGTAACGTGTATACGATTGGCTATTCTAGCTCAGATTTCGCCGGGTTTGGTAGTAATAACCACAAAACATAATTGGAACAAGTGTATCTAGATAAGAATATTGTAAATAAAATAATATGAATTTGCGGCCCATATACACATGAAATAAAAGGATAAAGCGTATGGGGATCTTATAGATGGATGGATAAATGAAACAAATATATATAGGAGTAAATGCAAGTAAAAAGCAAGCATATAAGTACCAAAAACATAGGAGAACATAGTGTGATAGAAATTCGAAGACGGGAGGAACAATAATGTGAAGTGGAACGGATATAGCAAGAGCATGTAATAATGATAAACGTACAAATACAGACAACTACTTGAGACCGATTCGACAGATACTAGCAATCTTTCAACACACCTCTAAGAACATGGTGAGCGGTATATAGTTATCAGCGGAGGCGTCCAGTGCCTTGGCAATAAATGAGCACTGAATTAATCCGACGCCTTGCCTGCGGCACTGGAGGTTTATTTACTTATTTGTTTTATTTGTTTTCATTTATTGGGTTTCTTACAGCCATATAATTAATCAATCTTTGAAGAAAAGACAATAATTGATGCACAGAGTTTTGGGCCAATTACGCGAAAACACATACATACAATCGATAAAAGAATAATAAAAACATGTCCAATAGTGGGTTGTGTGAGTGTGTATCTGTGTGTTTATTTATTTGTTTATTTATTTTGTTTTGGGAAAAAATTAAAAGCAAAACGATCTTAAAAATCTTCCACTGAATTTAAAAATTTAATTTAACTTACATTAATAGTTTATTGTGTTATAGCGAATAGTACTCTTCCAGTATTATATTGTTCGAGAATATTCACTGTCTATGTAACATAGTTATTTTGTGGATCAATCTTACTGCCAATAAAAATAATAATAAATGGTTACAAATTATGTTTAAATTCCGCAACGGAGGGAACTAATACGTCCCTGTGCGCGGAGAGCCGCGGGCAAAAAGACAGGATTCATTGGGTGACCCACGAGAAAAGATCGCCCAAAATTAATTTAAAATTAGGTATAGTACCTTTGGATGATTGTTATATCTAGGTATGCAGTGTGCACGTGGTGAATATATGGGAATTGATCCCATGATATAGCGGCCAAGAAACGTTAAATTTCCGATAAAGACGAGTGGAAATACGGGAGAACGGGACAGGATAATGGTAGATAATGAAGAAACATCAACTATGATTAGGGGAGTACCCGATAGATTGTGGTTACGGTTGATCAAACGACAATATGGACTGAACTTAGAAATTAAATATTAAAAATTAATTATCGCGCTTGTGAAGCGAGTTCAAACCGTCTGAAGCCACCAAGTCCGTCCCAAAACGGGCACAGGGATGGAGATAGAGACGGCAACAGGAGGTGGGATCAACTGACATATCCGAGTGGAGATATGGTTTTTTTTTGCCAAATTGAATCTTAGGAACAAAGAATTTGGTTTCAAGAGAAGTAGAATATTGAAAATCCTGGAAACACACGACTTAGGACCTTTTCCCGCTAGGGGGGTTTTAAAATGTCAAGACACAGCAGAAATCGGGGAGTTGGGGAACGTCTACGAAGGAGCGCGAAATCCGCGTCGGTTGGTTTTTTGAGTGAAAGTGACCGTCGACTTAGAGTGTCCAGTGGTTATAGTGAAAATTATAGTTTAATTTCAAGTGAAAGTGTGTACGGGTAAATATACTCTTCGACATTGTTGGTTGCTCACGTTAAAAGAAAAGGGGGGTACGGGTTTGATTTTATTTTATAAAGGGTAATTAATTTGGCATATTAGAACTTCGGAAATTACTGCGCTTTATTAAGTTGATTAGTCCGGCATATATAGAACTGATATTTGCAGATCTCCGGAAACTAGCTGTGCGTTATAAAGATACCTATTTTATGCTAAACACGCGGGAAATTGTTAATAAATCTTGTAAAAATACCTATCTTATGCTAAATACGCGAGGTCCTGTTAAAAGAGTTTTAACTCAGAGTACGGGTTTGATTTTATTTTATAAAGGTAATTAATCTGGCATATCGGAACTTCGGAAATCACTATGTTCTATAAAGTTAATTATTTTTGTCGTCTTACTAGGTTCACAGAATAATATTCGCAGAATTTCAGGAAACGGTAGAGTTCAAATTTAGTTAAATTTTCGTTTTACTAAGTATAGTATTGGCGGATCTCTGGAAACTAGCTGTGCGTTATAAAGATACCTATTTATGCTAATCACGCGGGAAGCTGTTAAAAGATAAAGGAGTTGTTACTAACAGATTCGATTTTAAATAAGTCTTATAAAATACCTATCTTTGCTAAATACGCGAGGTCTCATTTTAATTTTTACATTTGTAAGGCATATAATATTTCGTTATATGAAATGTTTCGATTAGACCGGGTTTATTTTAGTTATCGAAAGAATATTTAGTTTATTTTAATATTTTTTTTGTTTATGGTTAATAGTAAGAGTCCGTTAAAATTATAGCGAATAAATTCTGGGATTAAAAATACGTCTAGTGAAAAATATATAGCTGATCTCGCGGGGTATCAGGTTCAGCCCATAATAATCTAGATTTCCATTTCGTTTAAAATTATATAGAGTAATTTCGTGAGAGTCGGGACTTATTTACAATTTTACAGATGTATGAAATTTCATTATTCTAAAAAATTATATAAAATAATCTCGTGGGGGTCGGGGTTTATTTACGGTTTTACAGAAGTATATGTTTAATTTGATTCTGGTTATTTTATATTTTATGAAAGATATTTGCCTCGCGGACTTAAACTATGAAAAATGTTTCAATTAGTTCTGGTTATACATTAGGAGTGATGTAAACTTCGCGATTGTATAATTTGGGGTACTTCGTACTGTACGAAGACGTAAATCTCGCGTATAAAAACGTTTATAAAAAAAAACGTATATCATGTATTCAAACATATAAAAACTTCTAGTACATTGTTTCGTTAGACCGGGGTTGTATTATACTTATAAAGATGTTGTAGGGCCTCGTTATATTGAAAATATATATAAACCGCCTGGGGCCGGGTCTCCTTATTTATAAACTATATAAGATTTCGTTACATTTAGTTATATAAAATGCTATCGTTCGGGAATTCGCGTTTCATTTTAAGCATATATAAATATAGGGTCCCGTTTTTGAGCAATGTTAGTGTTTCGTTTAGAATTCGCGCCTTCATTTAATAAATATGAAACATGTAGATTTCAATCAGAACTATTTTAAAATGATTCGTTTAGAAATTCGCGTCTTGTATTATAAATGTGAAAATTATAGTATTCGTTTTGAGCTAAAACGTGTGAACATAGAAACACTACAGCTTTGACCGCTATTTTGTTTACTATGCCTAGGACATTCTTGCGGTGTATTAGGCTTGATGATAAAATTTAAACTCTTACTCTGTTTAAAATATACGTAGTGTCTCCGCCTAGATTGGCTTCACGATATACTTTATGAAATTTGTAAGTCCCGCTGTCCTAAAATTATATAAAATTACCTTCGTCTAGATCGGGTTATATCATATTCCTCGTGGAACGCGTAAACCTCGTTGTCCTGAAACTAAATAAGGATGTTTCATCTAGACCGGGTTCATTTTACATTTTAGGAAGAATATAAATCCCGCGTCTTACACTACATAAAATGGATTTGGTAAGATTGGGGTTGTTTATACTTGTAGAAATTACAGAATCCCGTTATTCCTAAACTATATTAAAATGATAAATTATATTAAAATGATTTAAACTATATTAAAATTTGCCGGAGAGTGGATATCAAATATTCGAGATGATAATAAAATTATTTATTTATTTTTTTTATTTATTTGTTTACGCCCATTAGGCTTTAGGCTTTACATAAAGAGTATAAAATAAATTTCAAAAGCACATACATTAAAAGTTTCAGGAATAGCACCAAATCATGAGTATAAAAAATTAAAAATGTAGAGTAGGTAACGAGCAGCAATGCGTATAGGCTTTTACATGAAAAAATATATCATAAAATTAAAAGAACATACATTAAACAATATAAATTACAAGTAGCAAGTTATTAAAAGTACCGGAATAGCATCGAAACATGAGTACAGAAATTAAAAATATAAAGTACAAAGCGGCAATGTGTACGAAAAATATATATTACCCACCATTACATATTAACAGCTGAAGTCAGTAACGAAGCAGTATTGCCTCTTTAAGTGTAAACTTTACTTTCTCCAGACTGTCGACGAAGATGTCAATCATGCAACCATATTCATTACATTATATTAAGAATAATATAATTTTGTTATCAATGCACAAACTTGGCAATGAACTACCTACATATGTCGACATTTTAAATCTATCTCTCTCAAAATTTAAAAAACACTATATGATCATTTCTTTTCAAAATATTAAATTTTTATATAATGTCTTAAATTTTTTTTATATATAGCTGGCTATTCAAATTTAATATTGCTATATTATCGGTGAGTAAAAATTTCTGAGATCACTACTTTACACTTTTGCATATATACTTTTTACATATATTTCTAACCTCATTACGTTTAAACTATGTATATATATACCTTTTACATTTATACCCTTTATTTTTCTTTTACATTTAATCGTTTGTTGTATTTTAATTATGTATAAACCTGCTACTTCACACTTTTGCATATATACTTTTTTTACATATATTTCTAACCTCATTACGTTTAAACTATGTATATATATACCTTTTTACATTTATACCCTTTATTTTTCTTTTACATTTAATCGTTTGTTGTATTTTAATTATGTATAAACCTGCTACTTTACACTTTTGCATATATACTTTTTTTACATATATTTCTAACCTCATTACGTTTAGACTATGTATATATATACCTTTTACATTTATACCCTTTATTTTTCTTTTACATTTAATCGTTTGTTGTATTTTAATTATGTATAAACCTGCTACTTTACACTTTTGCATATATACCTTTTTTTACATATATTTCTAACCTCATTATGTTTAAACTATGTATATATATACCTTTCTACATTTATACCCTTTATTTTTCTTTTACATTTAATCGTTTGTTGTATTTTAATTATGTATAAACCTGCTACTTTACACTTTTTGCATATATACCTTTTTTTACATACATGTCTAACCTCATTATTTCTAAACTATGTATATATACCTTTTACATTTATACCCTTTATTTTTCTTTTACATTTAATCGTTTGTTGTATTTTAATTATGTATAAACCTGTTGTAAAAGGCTATTAAGCCGTGTAATTAATTAATAATAATAATAATAATAATAATAATAATAATAATAATAATAATAATAATAATAATAATAATAATAATAATAATAATAATAATAAGAATAAAACTAAATCGGCGGACCCTAAAAGTAATATGTATTGACCTTATAAAGATGTAGACTAGTGGGGTTTTATTATAGAAGCAATCAATTATTTAACAACAACAAGTGGACAAGTGGTTGCTTCATGGGTTTGTTAAAACTTATAAATGGATGGAATCCTAGATTCAAAGCTTAATCCCGGTATTTCGGATAAATATAAGAATATGTAACATCGGAAAATGACGGGTAACGGGTTTTATGAAAAATATCGGTGCGTATAATCATTAGAGTATGATCATTAGAATTGGAGTCTAGTCTCGATGACCCGGGAAGTACGGAAACGTAAGACGGAAATAAGGACTATGTTGCAGTATTATCAAGATATATAAATACTTACGATTGTCGAGCTAGAGTCTAATTCCGGTATCTCGAGGAATATAAATTCAAGGAAAAGAAAATAATGTCTAGTTTCGGTTTGATTAAGGTATATAAACCGTATAGTTGCCGAGGCTGGATACTAAGCCCCAGCTACGGACACTTATAAGCGCGTAATGGCAGGATCAAAGGTTAGGTCGCGAACTATAGTTAATTAGGGGCCTGTGAATCGTATGCGCGTGCGGGGCAAGTGTTCGCAATCCTTAGGTATAAAGTGAGGTACATAAAGTGAAACTACGATGCACTGGAATGGATATAATCGGCGGCAGATGGGTAAGTCATGTAATCCTCTTTCCGTTTTGAGATTATAACGATATATAAAGGTGGCGCACGATTAAGAAGAATGGTCTCGGGTTCGATACCCCAGACAGAGACGGAAGAAGCGCCGACAGTGAAAGCTAACCCCTGTACCGTAAACTTTAAATATACTTTTATCCACAGGTGTTTGTTTGCATGTTGGATCCGTACTGACCATAATAGGGGCGAATTAATTCGCCAAATAACCCTTCTCTGCATGTGTGTGAACTTCCAGGGATCGCGCGGCCCGTGTGCTCGACGCCGAATTTAATTATTCATTTCTATTTATTTATTTAATTGATGACTCATTAATACATTAGGTGTTTATTTGTCTATTCATATGCCGCGTCCCAGTTATATATAGTCAGGCGGCGTTTCGATAGCATCATCATCGGCCCGTGTGCTCGACGCCGAACTTAACTATTAATTTCTATTTATTTATTTAATTGATGATCCATTAATTAATTAGGTATTTATTTGTCTATTCATATGCCGCGTCCCAGTTATATATAGTCAGGCGGCGTTTCGATAGCATCATCATCGGCCCGTGTGCTCGACGCCGAACTTAATTATTCATCTCTATTTATTTATTTAATTGATGATTCATTAAATAATTAGGTATTTATTTGTCTATTCATATGCCGCGTCCCAGTTATATATAGTCAGGCGGCGTTTCGATAGCATCATCATCATCACCATCACCAGCAGTGTCCCAGTTATATATTGTCAGGAGACGTTTCAATAGTACCATCATCATCATCTTCATTAGCGGTGTTCCAGTCATATATAGTCAGGAGGCGTTCCGATAGTATCATCACCATCATTAGCAGTGTCCCAGTTGTATATCGTCAGGAGACGTTTCAATAGTATCATCATCATCATCTTCATTAGCGGTGTTCCAGTCACATATCGTCAGGAGGTGTTTCAATAGTATTATCATCATCATCTTCATTAGCGGTGTTCCAGTCATATATAGTCAGGAGGCGTTCCGATAGTATCATCACCATCATTAGCAGTGTCCCAGTTGTATATCGTCAGGAGACGTTTCAATAGTATCATCATCATCATCTTCATTAGCGGTGTTCCAGTCACATATAGTCAGGAGGCGTTCCGATAGTATCATCACCATCATTAGCAGTGTCCCAGTTGTATATCGTAAGGAGACGTTTCAATAGTATCATCATCATCATCTTCATTAGCGGTGTTCCAGTCACATATAGTCAGGAGGCGTTCTGATAGTATCATCATCATCACTAGCGGTGTTCCAGATATATATCGTCGGGAGGCGTTGCGATAGTATCATCATCATCATCGTCATCACTAGCGGTGGTTCAGCTTTATATCGTCAGGAGGCGTTTCGATAGTATCATCAACATCATCATCATTAGCAGTGTCCCAGTTATATATTGTCAGGAGACGTTTCAATAGCGTCATCATCATCACCATCATTAGCAGCGTCCCAGTTGTATGTAGTCAGGAGGCGTTTCGATAGTATCATCATCAACATCATCGTTAGCAGCGTCCCAGTTGTATATAGTCAGGAGGCGTTGCGATAGTATCTTCATCAACATCATCGTTAGCAGTGTCCCAGTTACATATAGTCAGGAGGTGTTTCAATAGTATCATCATCATCATCACCACTAGCAGTGTCCCAGTTATATATAGTCAGCGGGCGTTTCGATAGCATCATCATCATCATCATCATCATTAGCGGTGTTTCAGCTATATATCGTCAGGAGTCGTTTCGATAGTATCATCACCATCATTAGCGGTGTTTCGGCTATATATAGTCAGGAGACGTTACGATAGTATCATCATCATCATCATCATCACTAGCGGTGGTTCAGCTATATATCGTCAGGAGGCGTTTCGATAGCATCATCAACGTCATCATTAGCGGTGTCCCAGTTGTATATCGTCAGGAAACGTTACGATAGTATCATCATCATCATCATCATCATTAGCGGCGGTTCAGCTAAATGTCATCAGGTGACGTTTCGATAGTGACATCATCATCTTCATCAGTGATGGCAGGGTTCCAGTTACACATCAGTCGGAGATAATTAGGCAGATCCCATCATCATCGATGGCAGGATTCTAGCTGTACACCATTTGGAGAAAATACACCGACATCCCTGGCCAGGGGCTAGGCATATCCCTACTGTCCAGATCCACCTTTCCATCTACTAATACGAGGGGTCATGGCCTCGTGAAACCACATGGCAACCAACCATTACAAGTATTTATTTATGTATTGTATATGTAAGTATATGTATGTATATTATATTTTATTAGTATGTATCTATTCGTACGTAGTGTATGAGGGGGCTCTTCACGGGTGGCACAACACCCGTGCGGATGTCTTCCCTCGTCTGGAATGGATTGAACGTATTGATGCATATCAGATTATAATAAGTACTACCTGGGAGGGTGGTTGCAGTCACTGTAGTGTCGCGAATGGCCAATGGGCTGCAGTTGCTCACAGGCGAGGGTTGGGGAGCCTAGGAAACTCCCCTTCCCCACTCGCATATTTTTGACTTGACAGGTGGCCCGGGACCATCTTTACAGTAGCTTCAGTATATATACCGTAGTTTAACTTAGTTTAACCTGGAGGAGTTGGAATTCGGGGGGCAAACTGGCTCTGAGCCCGGACGCCAGACACTGACGCGAGGGATGGTGCGGTACTTTGCACAGAAGAGGCCCAACATGAAAAGGCGCATCCAGGCTCAGGTCAACGTATCCGGAACTCGTGTCGGGAGAAGGAAGATGGGATCAGTCACCGATGAGCCTTTGGGTACGGAGGGGCCGAATTTAAAGCAACCACATTTTCCGCGTACACATACATTTACACATACCTTCTACAAACCCCTTATCCATTAGAACCCAACGTACCACTAGAATGAGACATAGGGCCAGATACAGGTGACGGAACTTAGGCCGGCTAGTAAATAAACGTAACAATGTAATTGATATAAAGATAATGCAGAGTAAATATAAAAGATCGTCGGGAATAAGCACAGCGAGATAACGGCGGAAGATAAAATTATTAATCAGCGAGGGCGTCGAAGACGGAATCATCCATAGGAGCGGCTACGAAGGACTCGAGGGCTTTCAGGGGATCTATGTACTCTATATGTGCATGCGCATGTGATAACGGCACGTCACTAACCTTTCCAGTGGATGGCGGTCGATCCCATACAGGTAGGACAATGGGGGATCGAGCGGAGAGGGCATGGAAGCAGAGGATCGCGCACTCTGGAAGCGCAGCTACACCAGATGCAGTGGTTTCAGTCCGTAGGAATGATAGGTAAATAATATAGGGCCACGGAACATAGTATGTTTAGCAATTGCACCGTAGGGCTTAATTGACGTGCTAGGTAGTTTTGTTTGCGTTTCCATGAACATTCACGAACTTCATACCCCAGTATTTAATTTAAGTTTAGCTTGCGTTAGGGTTACCACAAAACCAATTCATCCCCTATAGTTCGAAACAAAAAATTACACAACGTGAACTGGGGAGGTCTTGAATAAAGCGAGGGTGTTTGGAAATACTACGTTAAAAACCGTAGAGCCTTCACCCGACGTAGATAGATAGCTTGTTTGCCTCTAACAAGGCGTAAACTCAGTTAGGAGTAGGATCGAGCTGAAAGGCGAAGAAGAGGAGCCATCACAGGTGTAAATAAATAAATGAATAAATAAATATGATTTCCATCGCCTATTCATTTATTCACCTTTAACATACTTTGTTAGTAAATTATTGAATACTGAAGAAAGGTTTTCTCGTGCGGTCTAAAATTTATTATGACCAGGACTTCCATTTCGATGAATACTTGCTTCCCTCTATCATTTTCCCCTGTTCCGGTCTTCCGCTGTTAAGGATAATAAATTAGACATTAGATATAGCGGGATTTGTGGCCTACTGATGCCAGCCAAGGAAAAGAAAACCATTAGACCTCGACCTATTTTGTTTTGTCCGAATTCTTTTGTTCTGAGTCAAAAATTTCTTTCCAATAATGAAGATCTCTTTAGCCACAATGACGCTGGTCGTAATACTAACTAATTAACTAACCTTCACGCCGTTTCTCAGCAGGGATAGGCAGAAACTATAAAACGCCACATTTTTCTTGGCCACTCGAACACGCACTTTTGCCTCGGCTACGTTCATACATCTTCTGATGCATGCTCTACGGCCATAAGTTGAATCTTTTAACAGTTGTTAAGTTGATTGTTAAGTTGTTAAGTTGAATCATCCTCCAGTATTATAATATATTATCATACCAGGTCTTTCGCGGACGCTCGCCTCATATATTTTCTTAACCATCCTTTCTTCGCTCATACGTTCTACATGACCAAACCATCACAGCGATCTTTTCTTTATTTTATCTACCACGTTAACAACGATTGTTCGTAGTAGCCGGTCGATCGCTTTATATAGGTTAAGTAATTTTCTCGATGTTTCCGGAGTTTAAGGTAGTGTCCCAGTCGATTCCAGAGGGTTGTGAAGCGTTCCAGAGATTACGACAGATTACAACAGTGTGTAATTTCTTCTAATTGTACCATCTCGTGACAATATACTTTTCATAAATAAAAACTGAATTTTTCTATACAAAATGAAAATTTCATAGGTTAGGAACATATATAAATATGTCGCACGGGGTTATCCGTAGTTCCTACGTGGAGAAGATCAATCAGACAGATTTGAGGTTTATTGAGACATTTGCATTTTATTGCTTATGGAATTTAACCTCCGTCGCATTTACTATGCAGTATAATCGCATGTCTTTATTACGTAGCAGTAAATGAGATATATGTTGACACAGAGGAAATATTAATTGAAATTGGGAAATCTGACAAGACAAACACGATAAGTTCTATATTCAAATTACAGTGTTGATATCAAGAATTTCTAGATATAAATTACTAGAAATGTGGAGAAACTAATCGAACAATCTCGTTGCATCGCAAACTCTGACATTTATAAATGAAATCGATGCAAGTGCGCGCGCATGTAAGTTATTTGACAGATCGACATAGAAGATCACAGAAAGGCGAACCATGCTAGTCGACCAGAGACGAAAAACAAGCAATAGACATATGGCGCGAGTGGGTACTTACGTGCGAAACGGAGCGAAACATCAATTTATATCTGGAGCATCACTTTTTGCATCAACGCGCCATCTTTTCTCTCATAATGGCCGCCGCTCTAGCCGCTAACTGCTTTACCGACTCAACGGCTTGATTCTCTTTTTGGGTTGCAGAGTCGCTATGA
Organism: Agrypnia vestita; assembly: GCA_016648135.1. Classification (NCBI taxonomy): domain Eukaryota; kingdom Metazoa; phylum Arthropoda; class Insecta; order Trichoptera; family Phryganeidae; genus Agrypnia; species Agrypnia vestita. Next base: position 112,091 of record JADDOH010023975.1, read on the forward strand.
GGATACGCTCGCTACTCTTGGATACAAGATAATGCCAGAATTAACTGGATCAGAATAATCAAGAGGGAATAAAAGATGCAAGTTTCCCCAAAATTGAGTGTCAGGACAGAAAAAGGGAAATGGCATGATGGGAAGTTAGTTCTTGCACATACTAACCAATCGCATCAATCGGTCAAAGATTGCTATTGCGTTTGCGACTTCAAGCATGTATAGCTGGCTGCAGGGAAATTGATAAATTTTCCATTCACGTTCGCACTCAGAGTAGGGGACGGTTTCGCCTCGCACCAATAAGGCTGACAGTTCCACAAGAATTATTTATCGGATCTGTGGAACTTTTGCGACCGCGGTGGAGGAAAATTTATGGACTTGGACAAATTGTTTAAAATGCGGGGGCGGTCGAAACATATGGGCATCATAAAGTCTTGGTGAAAAAGGAAATTAAATTAATATATATCACATCACATGTGAATTAAATTAAATTCGCCTATCGAAGGGTGAATTAAAATTTGGTTGAAATATTATACGAATTTTCTCTGTAGATTAGCTATTACAAAAGTAACGGTGGGTTTGCTTAAATAATTATCACATTTATTTGTTCAGGTCTTTAAATAAAACATATTTTTCTAATAGCATATTATTACATGTTTATATATTGAGCTATATAAACAATGCGTATTAAGGCTGGACATTCACTGCAAATGTATTTTTCGGCGTTTTTTTTTACGAAAATATGGGTTTTTATTATAAATTTATATCAGAATATCTACTTTAGACTGCAATTTTTTTAAAACATTAACTAAGATAGAACCTTTTTTATTACATAAAAGTAATAAACGGAACATTATTGCCAATAATTAATAAAATATAAGCATTAATTGACAGGCCGCGGCCAAAAAATTGTTTTTAGTGTCCTAGGCGGCGCTAATATTTAAAGAATTTTTATATGTAGGTGCACAGGTACTTAATTTCCTTGGTACGGATTCCAGATAATGAAATATAATTTATACGTATAAAAAATATATTGTGCGTACATTCATTAAAAATTAGCGCCGCCTATGACACTAAAAACGATTTTTTGGCCGCGGCCTGTCGATTAATGCTTATATTTTATTAATTATTATAAACAATGTTTAGTTTATTACTTTTATAACATAAAAAAGGTTCTATCTAAGTTATTGCTCTAAAAAAATTGCAGTCTAGAGTATTTTGATATAAGTGAATAATAAAAACCCACATATTCACTACAGAACGCTCGGTAGGTACTTTCTTAATTTATTGTCGCTGGTCGCACTAAATTGCTGCTTCGCTTTTTGTGTCTAGTTTTGTTCTCTATGGTTTCGTCTCGCTTATCAAAACCAACTTTTATTGTTCCGCGCGTGTTTTCCGCTTTATTAATAACCTCTCGAGTTCTAGAGACTTCTGGTATATTTTGGTGAGTACGTTGTTTCTTGAGTGAGTTGTTTCTTGAGTTTCTTCCAGAATGCTCCGGTCTGCCCGAGAACCTTCGATTGTGTGCCGTTCTCCTCGATTTTTAGAATAACGTGGCAATATATTTGAATTTGAGGGCAAACAGATACATTTTTAAAATTAAATGTAGGTAGGCTAACCTAACCTAACCTAACCTAATATAAAAATATTTTCAGGTTCTCACGGCCGCTCAGAATCTCCTTGTTAGAGTTTTTTGGGATATTCTGCCATGTAGATATTGCCTTTCTGGCCGACGTTCTGATTTCCATTACAAAGTAAAAATATATAAGTAATTATATAATCATATAAGGATATCACTAATTTAATAATTGATGAAATCGCAGTGACGAAATGTTGACTGTTTAATGCAACTGTACTTTACAAAGCCTCAGAGGACACCAAAAAGTATTTGTTGGAAAACAGAATAGCCATCAAGGGAATAACCAATAAAGCACCGTAAGTTTGACAGGTGATTTTTGTGATGGTTAGTTGGTATCTGATCCCCAACGCACGTGCGCGCATTCTATTCCTCCGAAGAAAATTGCACCAAATTTCGGATAAACGAACCATACAACAAAACACAGAACAATTGCTGCGTTCTGCAAATATCGTAGTTTGAATTTTTTATTAGCTATATAATACTATAAAGCTATATAATGTGTATTAAAAAGTGAAAAATATTATCTGAAATTTATCTGCAATGGGCATGATGACAGTATTAAACAATTAAAGAATAAGTGATTGTAGAGAAGAAACTATTTTGAAGGGATTCTAAAAAATTATTCAGTTTTAATACACGGATTGAGATTAATAATATTTTCAATAAAATAAAAGTATAAAATTGTGCAATCCGCCATTTTAACTGAAACGCCGCTTAGAGTGAATGACGTCACGCCTCAGTACCCATCACCGTGTCTTTGAACCGTTGCCGTAGACACAATGCAATGTTTACTGAGGCACGACGTCACGTAGACGAAATGACAGCTGCGGGCGTTTTTGCGCGAAATTAAAAATATGTTGATGAGAATGCAATTATTTACGTAAAAACTTAGTTTATTACTGAAATAATGTTATTTTCGGTAATAATAGACGTGTACCTACAATAAATAATGTTATTTCAAAATCTGTCATCATGCCTATTACCTTAACTTTATTTATCTGTAATTCGGTATTAAAATTAAAGTTACTTAAAATATGCATAGTGAGGTTTGTTGTGGTACTTAATGACATGTTGTTAATCTGTATATTAGAAAAAAACCTTGTTACTATCCTATCAAAGAAGCATATACGAGGATGGTACACAAAATTTTATTAAATTTTGGAGGCGGAATTTCGATTACATTAAAAAATTATTTTTGAAAAACGGAAGGGTTTAATTTGAATTCGGAACCGCCAAAATTAGGTTGCCAAATATAAATTCTTTAAAGTAATATTTTACAATAACTGTCATCCGCGGAGTTAATAATGTGGTATCCGGGTCACGTGACACTTTCCGCCCCGTGGGGGTGGTAGGATTGGCGATTTAATATTGCAGGGGTTGTGGACCTCGATCCAAAGGCGCGGCGCACCGTCTCTAACTTATACTTTCATAGTTTTATTAACCCTTATGTCACTACCCGACAGAGGCGTGCAGTAGGAACAAGAAGCATGACTTTTTCCTGAGCATATTTTGAAAAGAAACTGAAATTAGAGGTATATCTCGAAAATATTCAAATCACAATAATTAATATTTAATTGTCTATATTTCGATTTTTAAATTGAATTTTATTAGTATACAATTGTATCCTGACGAAGGGGCCATGGGCTCTGAAACATGTTGATATTTTCAATAAAAAGTGGTGAAAACAAAGTTTATTTCTATTAATTATATTAAATTAACGTTTTATTCAGATTTAAATATTTCATTATATTCTGCCAGATAAATATTTAATTTCCATATTTTTTCCCCAAACATTTGGTTAAATAAAAGTCATGCTTCTTGGTCCCACTGCATGCGCCTGTTCCACGGGTACCAGGGTAGCCATTTTCGACTTAAAATTAAAATAATTTTATTCATACGCGCCAGATAGATGTTTTCGTTATTTAAACTAAACTCGGATCCCCGTTATTTAAGTTAATAGCTGTAACCTGTCAAGAATGACAGTACTTTTACATGTCGGTTCCTAAGGAATAAGTATTTATTTATTTATACAAAAAAATATGATACGGACGCTACACGAAGTTATGATGGGCGGATTTGATTGACGGACGATGGACGGACGGATTGGGATTTGAAAGAATTTTAGTATTTAATATGAGTTATACTTATCTAGTCCTCTGGTTACTGCCCAGGGTATCCGGGTACCCATACATTCATGCAGTAATAGATATAAATTTATCCGTTACATCAACATCAGGTTTCGTTTTATTGTAGAAATTAATCATATTCGGATCCTCAATGCATATAATATGATAAAAGTATAACTGTCTTTATTTATTTTGGTTGTATCACAGAGATGAATTAAAGAATTTCATTACATATATAAAGGATATTGCTAAAAAAAATCCAAAAATCATATATATATCTCATTAGTGACATCTGTGGTCATTTAAGAGGAATGAAAAAGCTTTGGATGCCGGTTGCGCTAAGGATTGTTGCAAAACATATACAGAACATGTCGTATGATTTAAATATAATATACAACTTTCAAAAAATTATTAGACATGGTATTCTTTCATGGGTGGAAATGATGAACGTTACATTGTGTAAAGTGATCACTTTAGCCAACCGTACGTTAGATCGTAAGTCGTATGAACACCCAAAAATTTCCATACCTACTTTCCCATAAAAATATAATCTCTGTGAGACATATGTAATATATTGGTTGATTAATGATGTCCCTGTGACAATATTCCAGTATTGTTCTGAAAAATTTGGACAAACTCAAAATATTCTTCATAGTTTATGTTTAAAACCCAATTTAATCTTACCCAACCCAAGAATAATCTCTACAACATTAATAACAATCATCCATATGATAATTTTATTTTAATTTAATTTTATTTAATTTTGGAATACATACAGTAGGTACAATGTTATAAAAAAATTACATAATATCGAAAAAATATTCTTTGGCATGACCAGTGAAGTTTCCTCGAAGCTGGTAAAAAAATACTAAGCAAAAAAATGATAAAAAAATATGTGATAAAAGTTTAAATTATGATAATCATTTCAAAGATTTAAATTATGATAATGAATAAAGTGGGAGGAGCGGGAAGAGGAACGAAATTGGATTAAAAAAGAATAATTAATTTTATTTCAATAATCATGAATGAGGTTGCGAAGTTTCATTTTAAGTTAAAAGCAAATTGTCAATAATAATAATGGATTTATAAAACTTTACAAAAATAAGCTTTAAACAAAAATACATTTTTAATTTATTAATTTATTATTATATTAATATATTAATATATTAATATAAAGTATATACGGGAGCTTTAACAGGTCAAACAAAGCCAAAAGAGCTAGCGGGGCTCGTTTTAGAATTAATAGGGACTCTGGTGGTCCTTTGACAGTATAGCATTTAATATATTGAGGGGTTTTAACGGACTGTCTGTCAAACGGTACAATCAATTAACAAATATACAGCACAAATCTGTTATTTGTGAGCGAAGCATAATTCTCAACAGTTTAATCAATCCGGATTTAGTGTGAAATTGTATTTCATCCATTACTACAGCCACTCAATGGCAGTTACATATGTCGACAGACAAAAAAAAATCATTGGTAGCGTGAATTATTGAAATAATGGACAGCAAAAAAACAATATGTAAAAGTGATATAAAGTACCCGTAGGGGACACTGCTGTCAATTTGTGTAACGATAAAAAATTATAGTTTTCAAAGTATTCTATTGCATGTTCTTAGGTTTTCACGGTCACTCAAAATCTTCTGGTTTGTGTCTTCTGGGGTATTATGTCGTGTTATTAAGACCTTTCGGGCCGACGTTTCGGGTCTCATTGCAGGGTCCATCATCATGTGTTATTTTGAGTGTTGGTGTTGTGGTTAAGTATTGGCTTGCAATACCGTGTCGAAAGCAGGGTGAAAACGTTGTCAGTGTGTTAAGTATTGGCTCGCAATACCGTGTCGAAAGCTTGGGTTTCTGTGTTTATGTGTTGCGTGGCAATACCGTATTGGAGTCATGTGGTATATTGTGTTGTGTGTTTGTTTCATCTATTGTCTGATCTCTGCGGGAACTGCGACGAGATTGACATTGAAGCGCCGTATACCAAGATGTTTTTAATTTGAGACCATCTTCTCTATTAATATTTATCGGGTGTTTGTAGATTTCTAGTGCTTCCTTGATAAAACGCGTATTGTCACTCTTTCCAAGGATTTTCGGTACGAATGCAAAATGATGGCCGGTATCCAGAAAATGTTCAGCCAGTGCAGTCCTGGATGACCCGTCGGTCGTAATAACACTGCATAATACCCCAGAAGACACAAACCAGAAGATATTTAAATGCAGTTTCCCTTATTCTCATGATAAGAAGATGATTTTTTTTTTTTTTTTTCAATGTTTATTCAATGTTTATTCAATGTTTATTCAATGTTACAATGTTACAATGTTGCAAAGTTTACAAAGTTTACAATTTATTCAATGTTACAAAGTTTACAAAGTTTACAATTAGTGTTTACAAAATTAAATTAAGCTTCTTTCATTGTTGCTGAGAGTCTTGGCAGCAAGTAAACACTACAATTGATTTGATGCCCTGCCTGCTACACTAGTAGTTTACTGTATTATAGCAGACAGTGCTCTTCCAGTAGTATAATGTTCAAGAATATTTAGTATTTATATAACATTTGGCTATTAGTATCCCGACACAAAAAAGACAGGACATACTGTGCGCCTAAAATTTCTATGAGGAGAAAAAATAACAAGACATCTGTTAAAATATTTGAACGAGATGTTAGATGTAGAAGGAATTACGCACAATTGAAATATCTCCTAATTTCTGTAACGCTCCACAACACTCTGGAATCAACTGGGATATTATCGTAAACTTTGGAAACATCGAGAAAGCGTAATCTATATACAGGGGTCGACCGGCTACTGCGACACAGACAATGTTTATGATTGACAAGTGCGATATAGAATTGCGACATAACCAGCAATAAAAGCAGTGTGACTAATGCGTGTAAACCAAGTGACAGATATCGGAAGATGTACCTACATGCGAAAATTGAACAGAATACTCTCGAAAGTGATCGATGCGATATAAACAGCGCAATAAAAAGTATTCTATGGATGAGTGACTAGAGATAATTGTGGCGATTTACTAATTGGATAATAAGTGTGTGAAATATTACAGATTTTTTATTATTATGAATTAAAGAACAGTGCTCCAGTTAAATTCGTGTCCAGTGCTTGCGAAATAAATAAAAGTTTAAATTGTTTTAGTGTTTCATTTGCTTCCCACAGCCTCGTGCCGTGGTAATATATCTGAAATATAGTTTCCTCTGGCGAAAAGTGTCCATTGTCCTGTGTCCTAGTTGTGCAATTTTTATTTTCTGGTCATCAAAATCCGGAGATCAACTCATTCCTGACAGGTCGCCTAGCTGGAGCCTGAGCTGGAGTCACCAGCTTTGGAACAAACAAACCACTCTTGGGACGCCGTTTCGCGAATCGTTCCTTCTCCAAAAAGATCGTCGAGAACGCGAAATAACTCAGCAGCTTTCCCCCCTTTTTGGAAGTGATACAGCATAGCATTGTTTGGCTAAACTTGTATGGTTTTCGATGTGTTTTTTAATTTCCCTATCCTGTTATAGAATTATTTTTTAACGAATGTCAAAAAAGCGTCGTGAAAAATGGCGCATATGGCGTCGCGAAAAATGGCGTATGGTGGCTTACAAACTACATGGGATTCCGATAGTCTAAAGGATTTGTGCGGATAAGGTTATACATAAAAGGCGGTACTCACATGTAAACACAATTTTTTGAGCGATTAATTTTTATTGTTTTCATTTTTTCACTGTGATATATTATTATATGTTCCAAATGTCGCATAGATTTAAATGTGTGCTTACTTACATATGTAGGTGGTGCCTGAATGCTCAATGCTGGATTTGAGGTAATTTTCTTAAGCTGAAAGCTGTACCAAACGGGTTTCGAGGAGTAGGAAATGAGGAGGTATTAAGTTATTAAGTACGTCTTACACGATAAAGTTCATTGAAGGGCTTGGTGTAAAAACGTGCGATAATTTATTTGGTTCAGAAAAAAATAATTTTAACTGAAAATTTGGTACAGGTGAAAGAAATTGCGTACTTGAAAATTTGGTTAACGTATTAAATAACGTGAACCAAATACTGTATGTATTTAATAATTTTACGTGATTATTAGTTTGCACGGAAATTTGGTTTGCATGAAAATTTTATTCGCTAAAAAATGGTTCGCATGTCAAAATTTGGTTCAAGTGAATATTTTTTCTCACGAAAATTTTGTTCACATAAATATTTGGTTCACATGAAAATTTGGTTCATGTGAATATTTGGTTCATGTAAAAATTTGGTTCACATGACTAATTTGTTCACGCAAAGATTTGGTTCACGTGATAATTAGTTCAGTTTAGTAAGCACACAAAAATAATTGCTTCGCGTATGTAAATAAACAGCTTTACAGTATTAAAACATGGACGCTGATAAGGAATATAATAAAACATTTATTTGATATAAACGATGTGATGTGATGATAGTTGCAAGTAACGCGATTGTTTATTTCATGGTTTGTTTACCAAGAAATTATAACATTTTTTCCTCAGACTGCTTAAATCTCTAAGTATCATGTTTCAACTTCAACAAGTTAAAAATAAAAAAAATATCTCATGGAAAATCAAGCTATTAGCAATTTAACGCACAGTTTAGCAAATTGTATATATAAACAGCACAGTATTGAGATAATAAATTATATAAATAAAAAGAAAATACTTTGTGTAAAACATTCATTGAATAATCAATTTATTTTGGGGCCAATGGTTCCTTCATCGCGATAAATAAATTTAAAAGGTAACTATTAGCAAAATAGGATTAGGTTATTTATGGGATATGATGGACAGACGGACAGACGGACAGACGGACAGACGGACAGACGGACAGACGGACAGACGGACAGACGGACAGACGGACAGACGGACAGACGGACAGACAAATAAATTATTATCTTTGATCTCACCCAACAAGCCCCGATACTCCTAGGTAGAAGCAAAAAATTGAAACGATATCTAACGTAGGTACCTTGGATCTTTGATAACAGGTAAAAATAACACTACAGAAAAAATTCTGAAGCGCACAACGAATGTGAATCGTCTCCAAAACAGATAAAATTCAGATTTATGTCCACGAATAAAAGTGTACAAAACGCTTATCAGATCACTGCTCATATACGGAGCTGAGAAATGGGTACAGACTAAAGAAACGCGCGAGCTGTTCGTCTTTGAGAATTTTGAGGCGTATCTTTAGGCTGCTTCTAAATAATAGACTCCGGCGCAGATACTACAACAGAGAGCTCTATATTTATTTATTTTTAAATGAGAGACAAACAACATATTAGGTCCAAAATATATAAAACAATACATACAGCAACACGCATATATTCAATGTATAAATTGACATGTACTGTATGATGCGATAGGCGTGTACAATTCACGTGGTGAATAAGCAAACTAACTAGAAGTGATAACAGTTATTGATACAGAGTGACATGAATATCGCAAATTTACGTACGAGTGTTACGGAGCGTAAGATCTACGATTGCCGATGCAAAAATGTGTATGTGCGTGTACATATGCGTGAATATGTTTCTCTGCGCATGCCCGCGCGCATGTGTCATCTCGCAAGTTTACCCCTAACAGAGTTAGTAACTAACTGCTCAAGGGTTACTGAGCTTTCGCCCATGCGTTACAAAATATATAAAATTGGGAAGACATCGGTGATTGGGTTATGCGGAGAGAATGACCGGATAGTAAATACCAAAGTCCCTGCTGAATTCAAGACCAATAGGACGAAGGAGCATAGCAAGGCCAAATCAAAGAGCGACAATGTATAATATGTACTTGCCATGGAAATCCAGTACTGGAGAGAGCTGGCGTTAGACCGAGATCTGTGGAGAAGAACTCTTAAGAATCAAAGACTCAGTAACTCATTGAAACAAAGTAACCCTTTTTTTTCATCACGAGCGATTTGAAATAGAACTATTGTAGATACAGCCTAAATCATGCTATAAAATATGCTAAAAACTTTTTAATTTTATTTTATAGTACATAAACAATTTGAAGTCAAAGGCATACCGAGAAAATAAGTAATAAGAGGAAAAAGGTCATTAAATTTATTCCCAAAAACTATCAGTTCGTTTTCAAAATAAGCTTGATTTCAAAATTATTATTAAATAAAGTGAAAACATTGATTTTATACATTTTTAATATTTCAGTTTAATGAAAAGTAAATTTAATAAGTGCATCCATTACTATACTTATCGCATATGTTACTGGTACTAAGCGTTAATTAAATATATATTTCTATATGTAACGATGTCAGGCACTACCAGATGACTCAAATAATGATGATATGTTAAATAATTAGCTATTAAAAAAAAAAATGAAATTCTTTATGTAATACGACGCTGACGGTACCGAGATGTTTCGCTACTCTGGATAAAACTGTTATAGTAAAAGTTTGTAATTTTTGACGGGTTCTACCTAAATAAACTATCGGAATTATCTTAATATTTTACCGATACCGATTTACCGGTTACGCCGTTTCTCGGTAATTTTGCATGTCCTGGTGACAGCCCTGTTGCTACGATGCGGGAAAATTTTCGCGCGAGTTTCAAGTAATTGGGAAATGCCACGTGCTTGGTTTAATTCGGTTATCAAACCGGCGTACCATTAAAATTGCTTGGCAACACTGCTCAAACGTATATGCGAGTATATTGATAGCTTCTCGGGCTAGGTAGACGTGTAACGAGATATTTTGTTATGTTACAATATTTGTAAGGTTACAGGGAAATGAGATACATTTCATGTAATAACAGAGTTTAAAAAAACTGTACAAGGTCTTTTCATATAACCTTGGAATTGACTTAGTGTGGGTACACTTAACACAACGAAACAATGCGCGTATTACGCACTAACTCAATTGCAAGCTTATATAAAAAGACCTTTGGCAGATAGTATGTTTTATATGTTAATGTGCGTGTATTCGCGAAGGAATCAGTGTGACTGTGCACCTCTGCCGAAATGCACAATCAGTCTGATTGCAGGTTGAGTGAATGCTGAAGGCGTGTGTGTGAATGTGCGTGAAGGTGCATGGCAAGGCTGAGCGGGATGTGATACGCTGATACAGGATGAATAGAAAGAAGTACTCACAATTAACTCGATGGTTTATTGAAGACACAAAACTTTACATGTTGGAGAATACGTCAGGTAAGCACTTCGCTCTAATATTCGCTTCATATCTGTCGCTTCGCAATTTCACGACTGGGCACAACTGGTTGTTGTCTGCGACGCACCTCGCAGTGATTTCGCACGGTAATGAACTGTCAACGTGCAAACAAAAATGACCACGCCGCGGCTGACGCTAGTTTAGAACGTTCCCGTCGCTTTTAGGCATTTTTGGACATTTGTAGGCATTTCCAGAAGGTTGTGGATTACCCTATATGGTTACAGGCCGTTATCGATTTTTCAATAGTTTTGTGACAAGTGAGTAAATTATTTTTGGCATCTCGTTACAGTATAATAATTCGATTTACAGTACTGTGGGCTAGCTTTCTTACTCCTGGTATATGCACCCTTGAAGCGTGAGCGACTCTTGTAGCTCAGGGGTGACTTCATTAAGGGTGGCTGATGATACGCGTTGTAGGTACATGATTTCTTTATTAAGACTACACAGATAACGGGTAAATTTGTATTCAAAATGCTAATATTAATATTTTCCTCTTCTGAATGTCTAGTATACGTTATGAAATTGCAATCTTCTACAGTTGGTTTTCTCATAACTGAGACGATCGTAAATCCTGTTGATCTTGAAGGTGTGATAAGGTTACCGCACTGGTATATTGACGAACATCTACTAGGTAGTGTGAAGGGAGAATTCCCACCCTCCCTACGGAATCTTAGTGTCGTTGATTTACTACATGATGTGTGGTGCCGCCATCAATTAAGATAGGCACAAAGAACAAGCAGTAAGGAATATTGTGTACATTCTATTTCCTTCCAGAAAATCAGTGACCGGAATGACCTAATAATATGAAAAAGTACGATCAATTTATGATTTTATTTATGTCTTAAGCATAATTTGAGATAGAAGGTAGGTAATATGTTTTTTATATTTATGAGCACTCGCATACATAAACGACAATGTAGTTGAGTACGTTTATTCGCTATTTATTACGTATATATTGTAACGTGATAATAGAATTCGGAGAAATTACGTACGTACAAAATCTCTTGTAATATGTCAATAACGACAATAACATCGAAGCCTCTAGGACCTTTCACTACATTTTGGGATATACTACCACACTCTGAAATGAGCTAGAACATTCAAAGAATGTCTGGGACGATCGGGAAATGGCGGAAACCAACTTCAAACGTCTGGAATATTCGGAAATACAGCGAAGCTGTATTACGGTCATAGTTTAGTTTTACTTTGACGTTTCTTCAAGAGTGAGATTAGCGACAAGCCAGGCAATCAGTGTTACCAACGCGTGTGTGATACCAGTGACGCGCAGGTTAATAAAGCGAAGTACTTACGTGCGATATTTGGAACAGAAATTTCTCGAAAGTGTTACCCAGCAGACATAATAAAGAATTTATAGACGAGTGATATATCAAAACCGGTAGATGTTAAGTTCGTATATATATATTAGATGGCATATATGCCACTTGGAGGAACTTAACACACAGTGTATCTTAACAACTCAACACACTGTGTATACACAGAAGGTTTTTAATTAATTAAAATTAATAATTAAATCTAACCACAAAGTTAAACTAAATTCCAACCACTGTCAACAATGTGAACTAATATTCAAAGTGATGTAAAATATTGCCAGAACCAAATAAATTGCCAAACGTAATTAACAGACACACGCAGTACGTAATTATTGATGAATGTGAAAATTTGTAGTTGAACGTTTATTTGTGTGTGAGAATTATTAACATTTCTGTAAATAATCTATTTGAATATTTGAAATACAAATTTGTTCAAAACCTTCTTCTTCTATAATGTTGACGAATCTATCGATTTTTTTTACGTTTAGTTGACATTTGTCATTCCATGTGCGCCACATTATGCTGTACCACTTCAAGAAATGGTGGAAAACTGCTGAATCATCTCGAGATCTCCTTGGGCTTTTTGGCGAAGGAGCGATAAGCGAAAGGGCATTCTAAGAGTAGCTTGGACGATAATTCAGGGAAGGGTGGTGGGAAGACATCATAAAAGGTGTACAAAAGACTTTAAAGGAAAGCACCACAATATTTGATCGACCTCTGTATCCCAGACAACATCACTGGAAGACGGAAGACGTCTCACACTACGGTCAGCCAAATCGGAGAGGCTGGTAGTACCAAGGGGACCTGGATTCACCAAGTTTGCGGAACAGCTATGTGGAATCAGCTGCCTTCAGTGTTGCGATCTATGGAGAACCAGGAACTCTTCAAGAAGAGCCTAAAAACTCATTTTTTCGGGATGTCGCACCTGTAAAACGGCCCTTGAAGTGTCTCTTAAAAACGGCGCTATATCAATTAACATAAACATAAACATGCAAAGGATTCGCCAGTCCAGAAAATTATGCCGACAGGAATTGAATGCCTAAATCGCTTGGACACTAGGTACTCTTTCATCGCTCTACGTCTTGCGTATTCTATTTCTCGGGGAAACTGGTAGTTTAATCTCTTTCCTTGAATTAGAGCAAAATGATTTGGGGATGACATAATTAATATAATAAATCAGAATATACTTTGTTTTCGCCATTACCGTGTTAAAAATTCCAACATGTTTTGAGGCCAATTGTTCCTTTATTATGATACAATGAATTTTGTAATCATATTTTAGAAATGGATCATTCTTTTGATATTAATAAGGCTACACTTTTTTTACAGACAAATTATACAGGACTACAGAAAGATAAATTATAAATTTTGGAAATAAGAAAAACTATTGAATAGTAAATTGAGTATTATAGGTCCTTTTTAAAAATATTTATCTTTTAAATTTGTTTACATATTAGTTAAAAATTATTAATTATCTCCCAATAATTTATTTTTATATTGTTATTGTATATGTTTTGATTTTTAATTTTTAGTATACGATGTTTACTGAAGAAGGGACCATTGGTCCCGAAACGTGTTGGTATTTTCAACAAATTAGTGGCGAAAACAAAGTATTTTATTATTAATTTTATTTGTTCATTTTTTTTCATAGATGCCTTCTCCATGTATTGTGTCCTTGATCGTCTTATGAGCCTTCTTCTCTTTGGTTTTGCCTTGAAAATCTACTAAGGTAGTCTTTCTTTTCTCCAGTGAAAAATATGTACAAGCCAACTAAGCTGAGATTTTTCTATTTAAACAAACTGAGGATTCATTCCAAGATCCTTTCAGATGATATCATTATTCATCTGATCCCTTAACCCGCTAGCCACCCCCGCTAGTCCTCTTAGGTGTCTCATCTTTGCAGCCTGGATTCTAGACTGAATTCTTTTCATCAATATTTAAATTTGATGAATATACAGGATTCAGACGTAAACTGATTTAAATATCGACAATTTTACCTTTATTTTAATGAACACTTATTTTTATACTATGGTGTAGTAGACATAACTAAACTGCAGCCTAAACAATTACGGACTAACATTTATAACATATTTAGACAAAATAAAACAACTATTTAAAAAACTATCACAAATAAAAAACAAAAATAAGTATGTAAGGACCAGCCTGACGAGGTACCTACCTATTTAAAATGTGTAAAAGCTTATCGATACAAAAACCATTTTATTATATATTGATACTGGAAGAATATGCAAAGGACAGACTTAAAACACAAATACAACACAGATATAAGTACAAAATGACAAGTAAAAAATAAGAAACTAGAAATAAATAAAAAACCAACCTTTACGGGGATAGAACCAAACAGTATATAATTCCTTAGGTATTTAAAATCTACCGGATAGATTAAAAAATAATTTAGAAAAATATAAAAATTAGGCTAGTCTCACAGTATTCGCAAATGATGTAACATTTATTCTCAGTAACGCTTCGTTACTGGGAAACTGCTGACAGCACTTTGGACGAGTCGATAAAGAAGTCTGCGTCTTCCCATGAACCGAGCGTAAAAATTTTATACATCAAAAATTTTTTATTTTATTTTTATTTTACTCGCACGGAAGACCTTAAAATCGTAAAAAACCCAAAAAGTGGTTTCGAACCAAAAAGATAGGTAGGTATCATTAAAGTTACATGTGAATATATAAAATAACCTTTTGTTTGAAAAGTATACTACAAATGAACAGCCGATTATATTAATATTTTTCCTTAGCACCGCTTCATTTAGGATACAATTATTTTACAACCAATATTTTTTTGTCAGAAGCAATAAAATATATGTTGTTAATTATTTTTGTTGAATAGTTTTTTCTCGGCCAAAGTTATCCACAGATATATATAACATAATCCCTTTTTATCGATTTTGACGTTTTCATCCGACGCCTAATGTCAAAGTTGAATCTGCGGAATAAAATTAATAAATTCTAAATCTGATTATTTTTCATTCCTCCTTCCTGTTATGCGTTTCCGTCATTGTAATGACTAAATTAGTCCCATAAACCGAGCGCAAAGATGTTACACATGAAAAAATGAAATAGAAAGAGTTTTAAAGAAATATTACAATGACCTGTGAAATATGGTGATTACTTTAATGTGATGTTTTCTTAATATAAAATTTAATCATAATATAATATATAATATTAGGTCCTTACATATGAAATTGGCGTTTAGTATGGGAGGAACATAAAGCCGATTTTTTATTATTATAATATATTTATTTAATCAAAGTATGTACCATTGCTATCTATGCACTTTTGCCATCTCATAGGTAGTTCATCGATCCCTTTACTAAAAAACCATTCGGACGGGAAAAATAAAATCTTTGAAGGCGGTTTGGACTGCCCCATCGGAGTTGAATTTTTTCCTTTGCAAGAAGTTATCCAAATTTCGAAAAAAATGGTAATCTGTTGGGGCAAGGTCCGAAGAGTACGGTGGATGTCTTAGACATTCCAATTGAAGCTCCTCTAATTTGGTAGCCGTCTGTTGTGCAGTGTGTGGTCTAGCGTTATCATGAAGCAGCAGTGGCCTAGAGCGATTAACCAGCCTCGGTTGTTTAGCAGCTAGCTTTTCCATCATGGTTTGCAGTTGCTGACAATAGACATCTGCCGTAATCGTCTGGCCAGATTTAAGAAAGCTGTAGTGAACGACACCAGCACTAGTCCACCAAACGCTCACAAGTAACTTTTTTGGAGTCAATTTTCGCTTGGGGCATGGTTTGGCTGGTTCGGCAGGGTTCAGCCATTGCGATGAGCGCTTCCGATTATCGTACAGGATCCACTTTTCATCACAGGTAATGATTCGATTTAAAATCCCTTCATTATTGTGCCGGTTGAGTAATGCAACGCAGCAGTCAACGCGCGTTTGTTGATTTGCTTCACTCAATTCGTGAGGTACCCACCTTTCAAGCTTTTTCACCTTACCAATTTGCTTCAAGTGGATTAAAACAGTTTTATCACTAACACCGCAGCCTGCAGCTAACTCGGATGTGGTTTGCGCTGGATCCGCTTCCACAATAGCCTTCAATTCTTCATTATCAACTTTGGTCTCCGGCCGTCCACGGGGTTTGTTCTGCAGGTCGAAATTTCCAGAACGAAAACGTTGGAACCAAAAACGCACTGTGTTTTCTTTTGCGGCACCGTCGCCATACACATCATTAATCCTTCGAGCCGTTTCTGCAGCACTGGTGCCACGGTGGAACTCGTACTCGTAAATAACGCGATATTTCAAGTTTTTCATTTTGTAAACTGAGTGACGCAAAGAAAAAAACAATTGAGGAAAAAACAAATGAATTATAATTTTCAAAACACAAACACATGAGTAAATAGCTTTATAAATTTGGATTTGGAATTCCTAACCAAAGAGAAGATATTTGAGATCAAATTTGCCAGTACGGCAAAACGCCAATTTCATATGTAAGGACCTAATATTGTCACTTGGGGAATGAATGGAAATACTGGAAATAAATTAGCGATTTATTAATTAATGATTGATTAACTATTCGATGTAAGTCATTTAAAACGAATTAAACTTATCGTTATTCTTTAAATCACACCTTTTTGCAGTATAATGGTACTTTTTCGCAGTACACTTATAAATGGACGCTTTATTATCGCTGGGTAATACGTATTTAACATTCACTAGAATTTTCCATCCAGTTCTCTCTCGTATTAATCGCTCTGCTTTATTTTGCCAATTATTTACTACGCTCGATTATTCGTTTTATTTAACGCTTCGATTCCCTCAGGACTGGCCACACTGTCGTCTGATGGCTCGCGGCCGAATTCGCATCGATTTCGGATTGAACGAACTGTCAAACGACAACTACTCTTGCGACACGGCCAGCGCCGCATTTATACCTGAAAATTGTGATATTTTCGTACTTTCTAGAAGGTTCCCGTTGCTTCTCGGTTGAACCAGGCGTTTCTAGATACTTAAAGATGTTTCCCGAAGGTTGGGGATCACTCCAGTTTGTTAAAGACCATTCTAGATTCTTCGATTGTGTTGTAACAAGTAACAAGGGGTTCGGACAGTGCATAAACTCTTTTTAGCATCTCGTTATAATATTGTATTATTAACAAGTATTGCTTGATGATGTTACGCCTGCACACAAATGCGGTTTTGTAAGATTTTTAAATAAAAAAAATGTACAATTACTAAATAGGAAAAAATTGCATTTTTATTTTTTCATTGTGTAAGTACTTGGCAGGTTTTCATGTCGTTTTGATTGAGTAAAAGGCAAAACAAAGCACCGCATATTTTTTTCGTTATCAAGTAAATTGCCATTAATTATCAAATTCTTGAACCTCTTTTAAGGCTTTCTTGAAATGAAAAGGTAGAAAGGTTAATTAACTCTGTGGAAGCCAAGTAAAAACATACTTCTGTATTATTTAAACAAATATGCAATATTGAATTTTTAACAGTTTCATTAATTAAATATATTTTTGTAGATAAAATAAAAAAAGTCACTCATATCATACCAGGAAATAAAGAAACTCGTTGGAGAATAGGGTATATCAATACCTCATGTAATAAGAAGCGAAAATATAGTTAAACTATGTCCTTTATTTCTTAATAAATTATAAGTAATATGTAAAAAAAAGTTGTAAATGTGTGGGGCACTGTCCGCATAGCATCAGCAGTCCATTGTCCAATTATTTTTACTGTTTAGATTTAATGAATTAAGTACTACCAGTCGTCAACCATCAAAGTCTATCAATCAGTGATAAGGTTCCCGACTGGAAGAGAAACGAGGGAGTCAGAAGGCTATATATACTGTATTGCTTCTGCTATATGTTATATAAACTCGACATTGCTTTACTCACATTGTCAGTCGGGTAGTCGGTCAGCCAGTAATTTTATTATTCTGGTGTTGGTTCCTTGTTTGTACACTTTCACTGGCTCCACTAGTTTAAAATTGGGAGAAATAAACATCAACATACCACCGATCGCTCGTACATTCCACAATCTACTAATCTTCCCAAAGGAAGTAAAATTGTACTTTTAAATGTACCCATAGTAAAAGCCGACTCCTCGGCAATGAAATTCAAGAAAAAATTTCGGTGTCTGTAGCTTAGAGAAAGTTGGTGAAGAAGTCCGCCTCTACCATATGGCTCCTTCCGTGTTCTGGGAAATGTCGCAAAGTTTGTTAGCACAGTGTAACGATAACGCACGTAAGTGCGTTAGAACTCGACAAATTGTCACATTCCATTGCCACAATTGCATTGCCACAATACTAATTATCAATCAAATTCTGTGATGCACAGAATATTGGGGACTGGTAATGAATATGGTTATATGGTTGACATTTTCGTCGAAAGTCTGGAGAAAGTAAAGTTTACACTTAAAGAGGCAATACTGCTTCGTTACTGACTTCAACTGTTAATATATTCATGTACTAGTGGGTAATATATATTTTTCATACACATTGCTCCTCTGTACTTTATATTTTTAATTTCTTTACTCATGTTTTGGTGCTATTCCTGATACTTTTTATATTTTGCTACTTATAACTTATATTGTTTAATGTATGTTCTTTTTTTTATGATATATTTTATATGTAAAAACCTATACGCATTGCTGCTCTTTCCATTATATTTTTAATTTTTATACTCATGTTTTGGTGCTTTTCCTGATACTTTTATATTTTGCTACTTATAACTTATATTGTTTAATGTATATTCATTTTAATTTTATGTAAAAGCCTATACACATTGCTGCTCTTTACTTTATATTTTTAATTTTTATACTCATGTTTTGGTGCTATACATATATTGTTTAATGTATGTGCTTTTTGAAATTTATATTATATTCTTTATGTAGAAGCCTATACTTAATGAGCGTAAACAAATAAAAATAAAATAAAATATGTGTGGCACACGCGTTATCAATAATAAAACGTGGTTTCAACTGGGTTTAATGTATGAATTTAGTGAGATTAGAGATTTGCAATTAGCGTGTTCGAGTGTGAGGGAGTGCGGTGAGAACCACGTACCGTTCGCACTATGTACCGAACAGTTATAAATCGTAAAAATTAAAATTAGGCGCGTCGGATGCAAAGATGAAACTGATTTTAGAGATTAACACTAGGTTTACGGCACCCGTCAAATTGACGGATTTCGGATTTTCTTTGCAAATTTTATTATTTCTTATCAGTCAGTATTTTTCCTTCCGTGTATAGGACCCTGCAATTGGATCCGAAACGTCAGCGAGAGATGTCAGATATACACGGCAGGATATCCCAGAAAATTACATACAGAAGATTCTGAACGGCCGTGAAATCCTGAGAATTTTTTTGTTATTTTTTCCGTTTTTTATGATTTATTATATTTGAACAGTGCGAATATATATATTCACTGTATTTTTATTTTCGGAAACTAACTATTTTTTAAAGTCTTGTCGCTATATATCTATCTAAGGATTTGATATGGTATTTAGATTAATCAATCATTTATTGATTTGAGGGATGGTTTGGGTATCACCATAATCCATCTCAACCTCAATGTCAATTAAATATAAATCAAATTACTAAACTTATCCGTAAGACAAATTAACGGAAACTAGCAGTAAGCAATCTGCTGATGCTGATTGATGTTACTAGGCCGTGCAGTCGGCTTTTGAAATTAACAACAATCGGTAAAATAGAAGAGAAATATACATCATCATCATCCACTGTCATTAGACATTTTTATCCGTTGCTATAAACATGTATGTTATCTTTGCGGTTCGGGTTTGGGTCAACTTACAGTCGTTTGTCTGAAGCATTATTGGGAAGATTTGAGCCGGTCTAGATTTTAAATGGATCCCGACTGTTAAAGTAGCTATGTTCCCCATTAGAATTTATTGTTTGTTTTATGTATGTATCGATCATGAAACTATTTCAATGGTGTAGTTATTAAATATTATTTAATTTTTATTTAATTTAATTTAATTCGAGACTTCTGTGTTTGTCCGGTTTTTATATTAGATTTGAATTTTTATTCTACACTTTTTTATTTATTTATTCCTAATAATGTTATTTCTCGCGGTATTAAGTAACACTTTAGGTAACGGTCATTAAAATTATCTTTCAAAGCAGTAAAATTCTGGATTTGTCGTTCGATTTCAAGAATCATATTGAATTGTATTATGATAATTATTTTTCACGTTAGAAGCCTAAACAACCGTCGAGCTTGCATGCGAAGATGTATGAATGTAGAGGAAGCGAAAGTTGTATGTCAGGACAGAAGAGTATGGCGCTCTGTCCTCTCTGCCTACCCACACGGGGAAACGGCTGATAGTAAGTTAGTTAGTTAGTTAGTTATTATAAGTATTGAAAATTTAAGTGAGAATGTTTGCTAACCAATTTTTAATCATTGTGGATCCAAAGTGGTCTCTGAAATGAAAAAAGTTAAAAAAAACCTAGATTATTTTCAAATACCTGTTCAATGATACCCCAAATTACATAGTCGGTGGACTTTCATTTTTTCTTTTTCGCAATATGGCTTCTGTTTGTCGCCATATTAAATTTTAATTTGTGTCATGTCACTCATAAAATTAAGATAAATCAATTGACGTAAGAATCATCAAAATCGGCCCACGCGTTCGGTCTCTAGAGCGCCAGAAAGGAACAAACAAACATACATACATATGCTGATAAACACTTCATCCTTCTTTGCGTCGCACAGTCGGGTAAAAAAGTGCTCATTGCCGCTGAATTTCGCTCGTTGCCTTATGGTGGTTAATAAAAAACAAACAAAATACAATTTTAACTTCTAACAAGCCAGTTCCTTTGCCTGATTCCTGTGCTTCATCTCTCACTTCCTCGTCTCTTGAACCAAAATGTGGTGGAAAAATAGCCGCTCGGGGAAATCAGGGGGCAGCATGATGAATTTTCGGCGAAATACTCCGAAATGTGAGTAATTCAACATACACAACTTACCGCCTCTTCGGTCGGCCGAGGATCGCTGCCGTCTCCGTGAACGGAAATAAATTGTTTTTTCAACGTATCCCGCCGCGCGTTTTTTCATTTCTCCGACAGAAGCGGATTTCATCCAGAAAATTTTGTTTATGTGTTTTTTAGAGGGTATGGTAGTCCGCAAAAAGATGCTAAGGGGTTAGCTTCATCACTTCAATCTTCGCCACCGCTTTCAGTAATAAAAGTCTTTTCAGCATTTTATTATGTAATTTTTGACTTACTTACCGTCACGTTTCTTCTTTGCGATAAAACTGCTATTATATTCTGATACGCCAATTTTGTTTGAACCAAATCAACCCCTATTTTGTAGGGTGCGTCCCAGGGATTCCATGTAAAAATATTTTAATTCAATTCAATTCAATTCAATTTATTTATTTATAACATAACATTTACATTACAAACATATGTTCAATTCGTAAATATTATTAAAAAGTGAGATAATATACAAACAACAAAATATCAAACGTATATAAATTAATTCATATCAAAGGTGTAGGAGAATCCCGCTTCGGAAAACCCCCTCAGACACATGGAATATATCGATACCTAAAGTGATCTTGTTCAGCATAGCTGTGGCTCTTCCAACAGGCATAACCATCGGCAGGTTGGTCCTGTATATTGGAATGTGAAACAGTCTATGCTGACGATGTCTAATTTAATTATCAGGAACATACAAACCATAACATAAACATACAAAACATAAATTATAACGCGGATATAGTGTCGCGCGCTCGAGTACCTTCCGTCAGTGGCGCGACCGTCGCGGGAGCCGAAGGATGTGCGCGGGCGCTTCTTGCAAAAGTAAGTACTAGAATGCGAAAAGTAAGTACTATTGTCATTGTCATTGTCCGGTGACCGGTGTCGTAACCTTTATCAGAAATTTGGTCGGGCAGCACTAAAGAAACCAAGGAGTAATGGCTGCCGTTCTATCTGTCAAACTGTCAGACGGTAATATCGGTCTGTTATATGCTTTTTCAGCTTCGCAAAACTTTAGTACTTGGCAATTGTTCTTGCACCATCACGGACTGTTTAGGATGTTTTGGACATAATAATTCAGTGTTTATTGGTAATCAAGATATCACAGCTCCCAAGGAAATACAAAATTGAACTGAACGACAGGGCGAGGGATTACCGCCGGGTGCGGGCGGGCGGGTTTTAGTTCCAAATTCGCCGCACGCCTATTTACGTTGGGCAAGCAATAGGCATGCGTAGGTCCCATGGAATCTACCATACACTTTACGTAACAAAAAGAGATATTGTTTCGTTTTATAATTTGATACATTTTAGTATTAATTTTTATTTCAGATACCCACAATGGCTTCCAATAGACGTAAAATAAATGTGTTGGACGAAAAAGCAGCCTAAGTTGTGATAGACTGGATTGAAAATTTAGAAGAAAATTACCCAGATAAACTCGCCTTGCAACATCTGAGATTCTTCGCGAGGACCTTCCGATGAATTTTGATAACACAGTGGAAGATAAATTACCCAAGGAACAGCGAAAATATTATTATCTTTGTCCAATAAGACTAAAAAGGAAGATTGCTTTTGTCTGTAACTCAATATGTTTGTTGTGTTCTAAAAAATATGTAGACAATGTATGTATATTTGTATTGTATATTTTTATATGTATTTTCTGAGAACACAATTACTGAATTTTATCTACATAGGGATAATTATTAATTAAGATAAATTAAATAATTAATTATAAAAAAATAATTAATGATAAATTAAGTAAAATAATTAATGATAAATTAAGTCCCACAGAGACGAAAAAATTAAACTGGGAAACGTGTATGGAAGTCTTTATAGGGTGGCCCAGGGCTTGTGGCCTGAACGATTTTTTTAATTTTATTTTTTTAAATAGAGATGCGAACACGCAATACGTGTCACACCAATATTTTTACTATTTTAAAATTAAAGTAAACGCTTGCGCTATGTAAGTAGAACTAATTTGCTGGTCTGGAGTGAGGTTCGAACCCGCTATGTTTGGATCCCGAGACGAGAGTCTTAACCACAAGACCAACAAGCTACTCTTGGTTTAAGTAATCACTTTACATACTTCAACGTTCACCATTTCCATAATTTGATAATGTGTGATGTTCCTACGGTGGAATTGGTGAAGGTTGCGTTTTATAAAACGATCACTTATCCAGCTTTACATGTCATGCGTCACGGGCCACCCTATAAACACTTCCGTACACGCTAGCTTCGTCTCTGTGAGACTTCTATAATTCATCTAAATAAATAAGGCATTTTACTCGCAGTCTACTTGCACTGAATTTATTAACTATTAATTGAGATCACAAATGAAATTTATCTTACAAGATTAAATGTTTCTAGTCGAATGAAAAGATTGCACGGGTGGCACGAAGCCGCGGAGAAGAATGGAGAATGGAGAACAATGCTGGTTTTTGCACATTTTTTTTTGATTTGTTGTGCGGTGAAACTACTTTTCATGGATGAACTTGAAAATATTCAACCAGGACTATATTCTCGACTCTGATTCCCTCGAGATCCCCTCACAGACATGTCTGACCCTTTATTATTCAAGTTCTCTTTAGATATTTTGCTCTGCCAAGCGAACTTCGTCTTTTGTATCTTTGTCTGTTTAAAAAATCACTAATTCAATATATTAGAAACGTCCACGTCTAAAAATTGAATATTCGAGAGGATTAAGGCCTTTGAGAGTTTTCAACTAAATTTTTTGGACGTAAATAAAGGTTCTAAAAAATTTTCAATCTCATTGTTAAAACCAATCATAACTGTTCACTATGAAAGCAAACTGCCATAGAAAGGGAATCTAGCGTAGATGGATTTACTTCAGAGAATTTAATGTTATTTATTTGAATTTAATATTTATTTGGATTGTCCATACCATAATAGTTGGTATGGACAATCACTACATTCTGGCTTCTGTTTATACTCAGAATCAGCAATCTGCGTCCGCTTTTGTTTTCGATGGTCGTGTCCTTAATACACTTTGTCTTACTTTACTTTATTTTATTACTGATATATCTATACTCTGCTGCATACTCGCTGCAGAAGAAGAAGTACATAAGGAAGATTGAATATGGTCTTCAGATGTAACAGGCTACTACGTCTCAAGAGATGTGGCGCCAGACTCCAGTTGGGATAAACTGGAACAACGACACTATGAAGACAGATTACGCCATGGTTCAACATATCTATATCGAGTTCTGAATCGGCACGAGAAAAGGGAAGATGGATGTGCTGTATTGGGACATACTTTTGGGACCGATGGCACTGAATAAAAGAGATGAAAATAATGACTTTGAGAAACACATACATAGACGCTGAAAATACTTGAATTAAATTCAAGCACAATAAATATCTGTGTGCCTGCAGCACGCACTTGCAATACAAATGTACTGTAATCGGCAATTAATTAGCGATTTTATATATATTCAAGAACACTTTCATATTTGTAAAGTTGTAATTTTTTAGAAAATGAATGAGAATTACATATAAGGTCGAAATATTCACGGAAATCTACAAGGCTCCTATAGCTTAATGGTCCTAGAGCACCGGTCCCGGAAAGAAGGTGGTCCGGGTTCGAATCCCGGTAGTAGCCAAATATTTTTTCGTGGATTAGATTATTCTGTATGTCTTTGTAATTGATTAATTAATTTCGTTTTTAAAATTAGCGATTTATTAATTAGTCACTTAACACGAATTAAATATAACACTAGTCATGAATTAACATTATTTCACAATTGTTAACTCATCTATGAGCATTTTATTATCACTGGGTAACACGTTATTTATCACTCGCTAGAACATCCCATCCGATTTTCACACGTAGAAGATGCACTTATTTCGCCTATTATTTCGCTTAATGTCTGTCGCTCCGATTATCTCGCGACTGGCCACCCCGGTCGTCGTCTCGCGGCTGACATCGCACCGATAGAAATGTCAAAACACACTAAACTGCATAGCTGTCGGTCGCTGGTTTTATAGATAAATTAATGTCATCTCGAAAATTCGACAACTGCCGTTACTAAATTCGGATGGTTCATTCCAGAAACTCATAATCCTGAGTGCTGTAAAATCATTAACTACGCGGAATTCTTTTCGATTGCTAAACATCCCGTTACAATATACACATAAATGGAAATAATTAAAAAAACAACGTATGACATTATTTCTTAATTTTTTCATACAGAAAGTGTACACAAAAACAAGTTGCTGTCAATAAATAGGTAAATGCCGGATGTTCGAATAAACTAAGAGCAGTTAATGGAAAGTGTGCGTATTGGTGTGGAAATTTTTCAAAAAATTGTTTAAAGAAGTGATAAACACATCCATCCCATCCACGTACCGATAATTTACACAGTTTAGTAATTTGTATTTTATTAAGATTTTAACGCTATAACAATTTATGAGGCTCGATTACTGTACGGGGTAAATTGTAGGCGGTACGATAACTCCTGTAATTCTTTCCAAAATAATGGTAATTTTTTCCCGAAAAAAATAACCGTGTAATTATCCCAAATAAGTTCATAAACTAGCCTGATCTGCCAACTTGAGTCAACATGGCTGTTACAAACCGTTAAAAAATTGTAACTCCGTAAATATTGACCTTGGAGAAATAAGCAAAATATACGCACTTAAACCCAGACAAAATCTAGCTAATGTTATTTAAAAATAAAATACAGAATTACCTCTTTTATTTGAAATCCATGAGACCAAATAAATACATTTAGAATAATTGTGAAACCACATTAATTCAAAATTAAAGGCATCAAAAATTTTCTCACTTGCGAAAAAATCGAAATATGTTTTTCAATTTCATCACATTTAGATGGCTTTAGTCCATATCGTCTACAAATATATAAAATATTGAAGTAAGTCAGTAATTACTTCTAAAAATAAAAATTAAACACATTAACAACACTGACTAAAAAAACACAAAAGAGGAATTAAAAAAAAAGTGAAAAACAATTTAGAAATAATAAACTACCCGCGCATACCAAGGCAGCCAAATGAAAAAAGCATGCATTGCATTCCTCAATTTGAGGGTCCGCGATAATATAATATGCATATATAGATAAAATGGATTCCACAACATACCGCGAAATACATGTAAGACACTCCATACCAGTGCGCGTAAAATTCCGTATTTTATAACATAAATAATTTCGAATTGTGCGGCTTAAAATGTATTAATTTAATCGATTCGATCGATGTGATTTACTCAAGACTGGTGTTTTGTGATGTGTTTCACTTTTGTGTAATTAGGCCTTTTGTCCCAATGCCCAAGCATGAAAAAATGTGTCCATTTATGGCGCAAAGACCTAAAAATAATTTTGAATTTCGAAAAATTGGAGTATAGAATCATCGGGGATATTAAATTGTGAAGTTAATGTTATGCCTAATTATTAATTATGACTTAAGTTCTAAAAAATTCGAATTATGGGAAATTTCGAATTATTGGGATTTTACTGTAGATATATATTTTGTATTACTAGTCATACGAACGCATATTAAGATTCTTATACTACCACACTTAAAAACTTCAACAATTAATATTCATTTTTTGACGCTCATTAAATATAAAATAACATTAAATTTCTGATGCTCAATATAAAATGACTTGTAGGTACCTACGAATAGTACAGCCAGTAAATGGCATTAAGAATGTGACTTGACTTCGAAATTCTGCGTATATTATGTTATCCAATGTTTAAATGAATATTAATTATTCATACGAATGACGAAAGTTGACGTTGACTAATAAACTTCGTCTTAATAATTGCGTTATGTTTCTTTGACAGTGTAGCCTTGGTTGAAGTCGTAGATATTAGAGGCCTTATTACATTAAATAATGTAATAATTCAGATAGGCAAGCGCTAGCAAAATGATAATTTGTTATTTTATTAAGATTATTTTTATTATTATCTAGGAAGCGATTTTGGCGCATGCGTATGTAGCGTGTAGCGAAAATGCGAGACCATGAGACGCACTTGAAATTAGTGTTCCAGTAATATCTAAATACAATATTTTCGATTCGTTCGAATTCACGGCTAAAATACGAAATTATACGTCTGGAGAAAGTCTCGAACTTCGGATGTACGGACGGCAACTAAACGACATAGCCATCGCGCCTTCTACTTAGCCCGTCAAAAATATATTATATTACATATTGTAAGAGCAGAGCTTGGCTAATACGTGAACCATTAAAATAAATAAATAATCAATAAATATATATGCAACTTCTAATTCCAAAAATTTGATAGATGTGGTATTCTATCAGGGATAGAAATGGTGTACGCTACATTGTGTATAGTGATCGCTTAAGCCAGCCGTATGGTAGATCGTGAGCCCCATGAACATCCAAAGAATTCCATACTTACTTTCCAATAAAAAAATATAATTGCGTCTCTTTGAGACATCTATAACATATCATGATTTTTTTAATATTCAATATAAGTTTCTGCAGTTATAATCTAACGGTTTACAGAAAATAAGTCAGAAGTATTTAAAAAAAATGCTAATTTCGATGTCGCTTATCTCCGTAACTGTTGATAATTCATTCGAAGTGTAAAGAAAATTTTATTCTCAAAATTACATGCATAAGACATATAATGTAAACAAATATAAATCTGTATGTATTTACTGCTTTGCTTTGGCAATATCTTTCTTGCCAGAATAAGTTTTTCAGTGTTTTTATTGCGATAAAGGAGGAAATATTAAAGGGGTGTGAAATTAATATACCCAGGAATTCAAATCTCACGCGAAGACGCGAAGTAAAGCTAGTCCTTTGTAGTGAACACCTTGAGAACTGTATTTTGCTCCACTGTTAATGAATTCTGGTGTCAACACGGCAGAGTGCCACGGGAATGCAAAATTAATAAACTTCAACAAGTACGTACAGCATCGCCTGTGGACCAAAGCTTCAGATCGATGCTCCAATGCAATGCAGCGAAGATCTTCGCGTTTCTCCTTTGTCATAACTTGTTTTGTTTAAATCGCAGACGAACAGAAAAAGATATTACATACTAAGAACAAAGATTCCTGGAGCTTTTTAAATTTTATTTCATTTATACGTTGCACTGTGAAAATTTCTACTCAACTAGATATTCGCCTTGTCCGCCAGTCGCGGGTTCGAGCCTCATTCAAGACACATATATAACGCCAGATAATGAAACATATTGTAACGAGATGCTAAAAATAATTTACGCACCCTCCTAACCCCTGGTAATATGTCACTTGGAACAAAACTATCGAAGAATCGAGAACAGACTACAACAATCTAGGGTGATGTACAACCTTCGGAAAATGTCTAAAATATTCGAGAAACACCTAGAAAAGCCTAGAAGCGACGAGAGTGCTCTCCTAAATACTAGAATAATCTAGAGAGTTCGATAATCCGTAATAGCGATGCGTCTACGCATCGCATTGTAACGAATTGGCCGTAATGGGATGCAAATGAAACACTAGTAAATAAAACTTTTATTAGTAAGAAGGTCACTGGATACAAACCTTAGATAGAACACTGTAATTGGCACTTATTTTAAGATCACTAGGAAGTTACACTTGTCGCTGGTAATGCTTTGAACGCCGTTGTCTATCGCGCAGATTCACAGTTTGCTTTCGATGGTTTTTATCAAAACATGACTGAACCGACAGCGGGGCTACGAAGAACTTTATAAGGACTCGATCTTTCCAGATCTTTCTCAAACGTACAGACTGGTTGGAAACCTTCGATCTCGTTAGAGATCAAATATTTTTATTTTTTTTATTTTCATTTATTGGTTTTCTTACAGCCATATAATTAATCAATCTTGAAAAAAACAATAATTGATGTACAGAGTTTTGGGCCAATTACAAGAAAACACATATATACAATCGATAAAAAATAAGAAAAAACATGTCCAATAGTGAGTTTGTGTGAGTGTGTGTATTTTTGTGTTTATTTATTTATTTTGTTTTGGGAAAAGTTAACAGCAAAACAATCTTAAAAATTTTCCACTGAATTTAAAAATTTAATTTAACATACATTAATAGCGAATGGAGGGGAATGTGGGACGGGAGTAGAAGGGAAGATATAATGTACAAATTAGTTTGGGTGCGGTAGTGTAGATATTGTTTGTTTTATGTTTCTTATTGTTGCGTTGAAAATGTCAATGTGGTGATAGTTTGTGTTAAATGAATTTGTGGATCTGTACATAAAGGAGTTTTGTTTTGAGTTGGTCTTACAAAAGGGGAGATGAAAAGTAGGTGAATGTCTGTTATTGCGAGTTGGGATGTGGTAAGATATTCGTTGAAGAAGTTCCGGACTATCAACTAGATTGTGTGTTATTTTGAATAGCATCACCGCGTCAGCTATGTTTCTTCGACGAGTTAGGCTCTGCATGTTAAAAAACTTCCCAGAGTCTTCATTGCTTATATGAGATCTAAATGAACGCAGGTCGTTATTTTATTTCGCTTTCGTTATCGTTATTTTATTTCGCTTTCGATACTATATTGCAAGCCAACACTTAATCACAACATCAACGCTCACAACAACACCTCAGCTCTGAAGATAGACCTTGCAATGAGATCTGAAATGTCTGCCAGAAAGTATGTAAAACTCGGCATAATACCCCAGAAAACACAAACCAAAATAATCTATATTTGATGATCATAAATTAAATTGGACATGCACAGCATTATCACGAAATCATCACTTTTGGCTCTACCTATAACCTCTGGTGGTTCTTGACCTCCTCAAGAGTCCTCCACTTGTGCGAGCTCTCTCCAGTTCAGAAGCTCGAGGGCAGATATATCTTTGAGGACGCTGTCGCTTCGTCTCAATTTTGGCCTTCCTGAGCTCCTTCGCCCTATCGGTCTTGGGTTCAGCAGGGACTTGATGCTTGATGCTCGGTCATTCTCTTCACATCATCCAGCCACCCAAGTCTTCCTAGTTTTATAAATTCGGTGACGTTAAAAGGAGTAAAGAGCTCATTGTTGTAACGTTTGCGCCAAAGTCCATTTCTTAGAACCGGTCCAAAGATACGCCTCAAAATTTTCCTTTCAAAAATATCCAGTGCTCGCTTATTCCTCTTAGTTACTACCCACGTCTCAGCTATGTAGCACTGTATGTGAGCACTGGTCTAATAAACGTTTTGTGCACTAATATCTTGGTGTTTATTTCTGTTCACGAAATATCATTACGTTTTTAATATTGAATTTTCTGCGTAAGCAACGCACGGGCTTGAAACGTATTTTACGTATTTTGAAAATAAAACGCATCGGAAGTAATTACTGCAAATATCATTTTCATATAATTGGATACGCTGTTTCGCTGAATACAGAAAATTCCAAATATTTCTTTGTTTTTCGGTAATAGGCATTTCTAGATACGAGCAGAAATCTTTTTTGTTTCTGCCTTTTCGTTCTTCACAAATTTATTTTCAATATCCGCGACGCACAGAGGTGGCCAAAAATATATATACACTTTTTAAAAGTTGTTTTAAACACTTTTTAACACTTGTTATCTATGAAAATATTGTCACGGAATGGCAAGCAAAAAGAATGGCGCACTATCCGAATTCCTCGTTATATGTCACAACACTATCGAAGCATCGAAAACGGTCTATAACAATCAAGGGTGATCGACAATATTCTGGAAATGCTTGGAACAACCGAGAAGCGACGTCCTTCTCCTAAGTACTAGAATAATCTAAAAAGTACGAAAATACAAGCATTTTCGGGTATAAATACAGAACTAGGCCGCGGCGCTGGAATTGACATGTTTGACACTTCGATTCAGTGCCAGCCGCGAGCTGCAAAACGACGCCTAGGGTGGTCAGTCGTGAATTGTGAAGCGACAGATATCGAGCGAAATATCAGAGTGGCAAAATAAATAAATGAGATAGATACTATGCGCGAGGATTGGATGAAATATTCTAGTGACTGTTAAATACGTGATACGCAGCGATAATTAAGTGTTCATTTACGAGTGCTATACTAAGAAATATTGTAATGAAAAGTATAGCGTTAAGTTTAATTCGTTTAAAGTGATACTGTACACTGAATGGATAACAAATCGTTAATTAATAAATCGCTTATTTATTTCGATATTTCACCTCAAGTATAAAGAAAATTATCTATTCAAAATTGAATGAAGAAGACTCCTCCAAAGCTTTTCCTACTAGCTATGAAACCTACTGTATATAGGATACACTAGCTTTTTTTTCTTGAATATGAATAAATGAATATCGACGGTTCCTACGTATACTGTCGATTACTATCTTAAACCACCCAATCTACTCTATATTTTTGGATAATGTTTAAAAAAATTCCTTTAACATATATGTTATAGATGGTTTAAGAAAGTAAAACGAAGTAATATTTTTTGCAAATTCGACAGTGCACGTGGGGACCGTAGATATGTAATTTTAATGATTAATTTAAGTTAAGATGCTAAAAAATTACCCAACCTTTTAAATGAGGCCACTGATGGCGGATGAAAGAGAATACATATTTTTTGGCCCTTCTGTATATTTAGCTAAATATCTCTTATATCTCCCAAAGTCCCCTTTAAGTCAGTTGAGCTTACTGGACCTACCCTATGCGGCTTAGTCAAATCTCACAAAGCCTCCCAATATTATAATGTACTGGTACCTCTTTGAAACCAAGATCAGAAGACGATATAATAAAATTCTTTGACGGCTAACGGCTTTTCATGAATTTAAATTGAAATTCTTCGCTTTGAGGTCATCTCCAGAAATTAAGTTAATTTGATCTTTGGTTGAGGTGCGGTTTGTTAGTAAATCAATCGATAATATTTAATGCGGGAAACTGGTAAAGATTATCTGAAAAGAAAAGTAAAAGTTATTCGATATAAATGAATGAAGAAGTTGAAATT
The DNA here is from genome assembly GCA_016648135.1 of Agrypnia vestita. Taxonomy (NCBI): domain Eukaryota; kingdom Metazoa; phylum Arthropoda; class Insecta; order Trichoptera; family Phryganeidae; genus Agrypnia; species Agrypnia vestita. Next base: position 144,246 of record JADDOH010023975.1, read on the forward strand.
AAAACATTTTTTTTTGATTTTCGACTTTGATTCAACCTTTGAGAGGCGTCGCAGAAAAGTCCACCGACGTAACTAGTACATGTTGCACACTGGCGACCTCTATCGTAGAAGAAGTGAATTATTCCGCCCTGTGCCTCCGCGGGTACACGTCGTCCTCCTGATAACGTTGAATACGAATTAAACGAAACGTCGAGAACGTTTCTCGGAAAGACATACGGTTCGTATAAAATATACGTAACCATTTACAGTTAAAAATATGAATCTAATTGAAAAACACTGTTTTTTTCCACTATATATTTAATTTAATTGTTAAAACTTTTCGAGATCACTCTCATTATCAATAAAAAGTTTTCAATTAAATTAAAAACATAATATAATTAATAGAAATAAACTTTCTTTTCACCACTTTTGTATTGAAAATATCAACATGTTTCAGAGCCCATGGCCCCTTCGTCAGGATACATTTGCATACTAATAAAATTAAGTTTTAAAATCAAAATATTAAAACGTTATATATGGAAAATGAATAATAATAAAGTACCTACTTAACATGAAAATAAATTTAAAAGATAACTATTTGTAAAAAGGATCTGGTTATTTATAATATTCAATTCACTATTAACACTTCTTATTTCCAAAATTTCTAATTTATCAAACTATGATTATGTATAATTTATACGTAATATTTGTAAACCCTTATTAATATCAAAAGAATGATCCATAGCCAAAAGAAAAAGTTTTGAAGAATAAATTAAGAATAGTTAATTGATCTCGTAAAAGTTTTAACAGTTAATTAAAATATATAGAGCGATTCATACTTAATATATTAAAAATGAATTTCCACAATGTTTCACAAAAAAAATTTGATCATTTATATTAAACTAATTTTGAATTGTCCAAAATGTCTAGAAGGAAAAAAAATTGTGCAAGGTAATTATTTCGCGCACATGTATAACGTGTATAAATGGTAGGTGATAAATGTCTCGTAAAAGAAATTTATCACCAGATTGTAGTGCTAATAAAAATGTAAGTAAAAACAGCAACGTGCCATATATTATATTTAGGATTTCTTTTTTGTACCCGTTTTGTCAGAATCCTTATTGCTTTTATGCCACGCACGGAAGTGTCCTAAAACGAGCTGTTTTTTCTAAGAAAAATGTTGGAATTTCAGGGAAAACATTCAACATGTGTCCAAATACACTCCCGCTCAATAATTTAGGACCACTTTACAAAATGTTTTGTGCGTGATACAAAAACGAAATAAAAATATACAATTTTTACAAACATGAACGAAATTAGAATAAATTGCTTTTACTAACATGAAATTATTTATTGGTTGTTAATGGGAATATGGACACTAGGGGTGAAGTGTTAGGTTAGGTTAGGTTACATACTATGCACGCTTATTTTGTCCTTGCAGAACGGAAACGATTTTCTGTAGGACCGATCAAGACTACAGCATAACAGATGAATTAGAAATGGGCTAGACCTTAACCGAAGTAACCCAAGTAACAACAGCCATAATATAATAATTTATAAATCAATGAATGCTTGTCATTTTTCATGTCGATCAACTATTTTATTCTTGAATCACGAATGAGAATGCAAATTTCTCAAAACAAAGTGATGAGAATGATGCTAAGCAGAAATAGATACTTTAAAATTAAAAGATTTTGACAGATTTTAAATTAGCTCACCGCAAAACGAGGATTAAAGCTAAACCAATTATTTTTATAGAATTTTTTTATATTGAGAAGGAACTATGGTACTGGCTCTGCACGCGTATCCTGGAGTCAGGTCTGGAAGAGACTGGTGCTCCGTTTAATTAACAGCCGCCCGACCGAAGTTCGCTCTCCATCGACAGCCGCTACAGAGCTGTAAGCTATAAGCTATAAGACCAGGGGCTTGTGGATTCGACTCGGTCAAGTGTGAATGACAGTAGCTATACAGGGAATTTACATGGCTAGTTTGGATGGACTTTACAATTAACTGAAACAGATTAATTTAACAACATAATTTATAATGCAATTTTTACAAAGTAAATTGTACCTAGCTATCTAGTTTTTCTACAGCGGATCATCTAAACGTAAATTATTATTTATTTGTTTATTTTTATTTAATTCATATATAAAACTTTGGTTGAACTGTGCCTGTCTCACTAGAAATATCTGTGTTGAGAGAGGCATAGTTTACAATAGTGTATATTTATAAAACATAGTATGTAGATATATGGTAGAAAAATTATTTGTATTGGATACCTAAGTATTGTATATTAAACATAACAGTAAAGTGATTAAAGAAACATAATAGAAAATATATCTTATATGTGAGGTTACAGTGTGTTAGTATGTTTGTGTAAGTGTGCCTATTTTATCTCTCCCCTTGTTTCGGATCCACTGTTTTATTTTGTATTTTATGTTAGGGTTATAAATTGTGGTTAGCCCGGATAGTTTTAATTCATCAAGCATGCAATTAAGTTATTTGGGTCCAAAATAGTTATAGCTCCATTTTCCATACGTGGAATGTAACCTTGGGATTTGTAGATTGATTGATAAGATTATTGATGTGCATTGTTTCAAATTGGCCACTAATCCTGAGCAACGTCTAGTCAATGAGTATTCTTAAATTATAAACCACGAACTGATCTAAGTCGCAGATTCCCATAAGGAATAATCTTCATGTGTGGTAAGCACAAGACCGCGCCGTCCGTGGAGAGGTCGTCCAGAAGTTCCAGGGAGTGTTCGCGTACACCCGAGTCCCAGAGACCGCATCCATCTCGCCCATTGTACATCAGATCCGCAAGCCTGCCTTTTATCCTTACAGCTCCCGAAAATCCCTCTATTCGCAAATGATCGTCTTTACTCGGTGATGATATTAGATGAAATTCTCTCAAGATAGTGATTTATTAGCTTTTAGCTATTAGCGGACATGTGATAATTCTCCGATAATGCTACATCATTTAAATCGGTTGTTACTGCAAACTTATAGTAGAAATGATGAAGTTGATTCCATGCAGATGCTTAATGATCCTTTATCATGCAATTAATTTGTATTGCACACGTGCAAATGTATTTAATGGTATTTTAATATTTTTCATTAATTGGGTAAATCCTCTACATATCAACATCAGACACTGTTTCATTGTTAACGTTAACCACAACATTGTTAACGTAACTTAATATTACAAATGGATTTATGAAGTAATTATAACAAATGAAATGCAGATTGAGAATTTAGAACGATGACGAGTAACTAGGTACAATAATTCAGATTTTGGTTCACTAAGTCGTACCAAGTCGTACGAGATTAAGTAGCCAAATATTTTTTCATGAATTAGATTTTTCTGTATGTCTTTCTAATTGATTAATTAATTTGGTTTAAAAAATTTCACAGAACTTTGTTCTGAAAAATTACAACTTCATAAATATGAATGTGTTCTTGAATATAATATTTCTTTTTTCTTCTTTGCATTTCAATTAATCCTTCTTTTTTTCGTTTACTTTTATTTTAGCTTGCCACTTCTTTTGTGGATCCATATGATAGATGCTGCTTTGATAAGAAATGTAACACTATCGTTTGCAATTACATACTTACATTTTTTTCCTGCATCTCTCATGATACTTTTATATATTTTAATATTTTTTGTTGATTTTTATAATATCTACTTGTGATGGACTTAACCTGCCACCCTACTACAAAGAAATGAGAAAGAAAATAATAATTATATCGAATATCTCAAAAGAACTATTTAAGATTAATTTATCGCTTGTATGCGAGAGAGTTGCGACTGCTCCACTGGAGAAACGAAATTGGTTCAAAAATAAATAAATACTAATGATGGCGTATTATAGATAAGTTGACTGCGCCCCTGGCGGAACGAACATTTATGTGTAGGCACGTGATAGGTCCAATTTAAAAGCATTTTTTTGAACCGACCAATCGGCTCTTTCGGACTTTGTAAGAGTATAGGTGTAGAGTCGGGAATGAAAGTTTATAAATAAGCCGACAGAGTGAAAAAACGAGAGAGTGTTTGACTGATTTTCACGTAGGAAGTTATGCTGTAGATGACGCTTGGGTTTTGAAAAACCTCAGTGGATACAGTATAGTCCCTGACTAAATAATATTAGAGAATAAATTCAAAAATAAAATAACGTGCCTTCGGAACGAGACAGCGGTGAAACCAGGGAAGGAAGGAAGAAAAAAAAACAGTGCTTCGGGATTTCACCTTTCACATACACGGTGAAACCAGGGAAGGAAGGAAGAAAAAAAAAACAGTGCTTCGGGATTTCACCTTTCACATACAGTGAGTACCTTTCATGTTATACATTCCGATGGACTTTTATAACCTTTTCGTTGTTACAAATCATATTTTAGATTCTGTATAGACAAATTAGATTATAAACTATTATTTCAAGTTGTTGTGGTTAAATCAAAAAAAAAAACGGGAACCAATATATTTTAGATTCATTATAAATAATGCAGTTAGGATTGAAATAACAAGACTCGTCTTGCGATGGCATCGTTCAGTTTTGGTGGTAGCAAGCATGGAGTATAAAGACCATGATATACGTCCGACAATGGGTTTATAAGTAAGGCTTTATATACCTAAAAAGGAAACTGCCCGAAATAACTCATTAGGTATGACGTTTGGTCCGAAGTCTGTGTTGTTGACCCCCGGAATTAGTTCGGCGTGATTTCTGATGGATCAGTTATACTAGAACAAACAAGAGTTATCGTAGTGATGCCTTCAGCATCAGGAGTGCGTGAAGGCAGATAGAATAATCCATATATATTGATTACGAGTAACAAAATTATGACGATATTTTAGATTCATTATAAATAATGCAGTTAGGATTGAAATAATATGACTATGGAGTGGAAAAAGACAAGAACCAATCTATTTTAATCCCATTAGACGTAATTCAAATCATTTGAACGCAAGAGAGGAAGCGAATGAAGTGGGTTGATTGTTTTGGGTTTGCCCCGCTTTTTGCCAAGGAGACGTTCAATCATGAGGACAAAAATCCATAATTACGTGCATATTCCCTATATATAAAGAACTAGTTCTAACTAGGGAATTTCAAGAAGTACAGATGGGTCATTCCTCAATGGGGCGAAATTACACCTGTACTTGATTGAAGGAAGAAACTTCTGGGTGAGAGCGCTGTGATTTCGAAATATTTGATTCTGACTTATATGAACGGGAGGGAGAGAAAGTGAATCGGGTTATTAATTATGCGCAACCGATTCAAGATACACCCCTGAATATTGCGATTTCGTTCGGACGTTAAAAAAATGCTTCAAAGATATTTGAAATAAAGTATTCCCGTTATCTACACGAATTATTTTGCTCAGATAACTCGTTTAATTATTGTATAAATATAGTCACATGGTCATAGGAAGTTGGTGAGGTAGATTTATTCACTACGCTTTGGATATCTATGAATGTATTGACACATGGTTAATATATTCTGTTCACGTGGAATGTTCCATTGGTTAAACATACTTGTCTTCATTCTACGAGGAGGAATTCACATTTTCATTTACCAAGAAATTATCTTTATACTCCACAGAGGATAAATTGCAATAATCAGCTTTAAACTAATAACCAACATTCTTTTAGACGCAAGGACCCCTAAAAAGAATTAGGTGCCACTATTAATATCTTCCAACTTAATCTTTAGACGCAAGTGATCCCTAAAGTTTTGGTATACCTTGGATTTACATTTTCTTCGGAATGCTGACGATTTGTCGAGGCAATGGAACATACTACGTGGCTATATCAAGATTTAGCTTCGGGTTGTTTATCAAGGTAAAGGAAACGCCAGAGAAAATGTATAGAAGGAAGTTTTTCATGGCCATTTTAGGGGCGGGACGATGGGGCCCCTTTAGCGCGGAAACCGAGGATATGTCATTACCCACGGACATAATCCTCCTTTCCATAGATTCATTTTTTAACTTGTTAAATAAATTCCTAACGAGAAAAGTGAAGTACTGTTAGCGACAGACACCACATACCCGGAAGTAGACCTATTTTCAAATTATTAGACTCTCGGTTTGCAGATAAATACAGTTTCTACCAAGATAACCAATCCAGAGGCGAATCACTGAAACAATCTGATTATGTGTTTTTCTCCAAACTATAAATTGTATATAGAAGCAGCCAACAAAAGTAAGCAAATTTAAAAACAAAATGATATGTAAATGTGCCTTTTCTTTCAGATATTTTACGGTTCTGTTATGGTTAGTTATTCCAGTAAATGTAAACTCTAAACAATAAATTTTATACGTATTGTAGTCAAGTCCGAATTAAAATTATAAGTATATTATTATCTTTGTATGTGTAAATATAGAATTTCCAACACGTTTTCTGAAATATTAGGGTTGCCACGTGCGTCACAATAGAGGGGGAGTTATAGACTAAAGACGATATCACGAGCCAATAACTTCGACGTTTCTATAGTAATTGAGTGAGAGTATAGTGATTTATTTATTTATAAATTAGAAAAAAAACGACATCATGAGCCATTTAATAGATAATCTAGTATAGAGACATATCCTGGTAAACTAGGATAAAAGCCATTAGGTAGTATTTGCATTTAGAATGAAACTTGCGATAACTTAATAGGATTTTGATATTAATTAAACATCGATAAGAAACATTACGACCGCATCGCGTTCTTACAAAATAATCCTTTCAGTTCATTCAAAACGGATAATTCTAACCTTTTATCTACGTAGAGATACTTATAGGTTATTATCTATTTTATAATGCGTATTTCGGAACAGTACGATCGAGATCAGAAAGAGTATTTTAGTTTACGTATCGGAGTTAGACTTTATATTAGAAGGTTTATTAATTTTGGTTAGATTCAGAAAAAAATTTAGTTGGTAGCTTCGGTTCGGTGAGCCAAGGCACAACCACCAAATACACGGTTAGGTCAGGTTATTCACAAAGCTTCTCTTTATTATAAACTTTAGCAGATAGATATTTTCGTATAATTTTTCAGCAATGTCTATTTGAATAGGCCAATATCGTTACAATACGATTTGTTTGAAACAATTTTTTTTTTAACTTTTGCATACGCAACGCAAGTTTCGACAGTGTGTAGGGACATGTTTTAAGATTTCAATTATTATTTATATACATAATATGGAATTTTACAAAGTAAATCCGCTTCAATAAACAGCTACTGACATAACTGATGTAGATATAAAAATGTTGCAGAAACAGAGAACGCATGTTACGACCATATGTATGTATGCATGTGTTTCCTATCCATGAAGATGAAATCGACTCCTACATGGCACAATGGTATATACATATTTTATTTACATATAACTTTTGTTAAAGAAATTACCTGACTCTCCCAAATGACGTGACACCAGGCTATTTACACGCAGCTCTCTTAGAGGGTTGGTTATTAAGGCGTTTCACAATGCCTACTATATGGCTACAAATAAATTGACACACAATGTCTTAATAGTCAATTATTGTACAAGAGCCAGTGATGCGACCCACAAAAACAACTCCCGAAAGAAAATCATAAATATAAAATAGCATTTAAGAAAAACGAAGACAAATAGAATGGGTTCATGTATAGAGAATTAAAAAAAAATTGTGTGCAGGGAGTTGTGAAAAGATTTTATGAATCTAAATGGAGAAACCCCAAAAGAATCTAGAGGTGGCGATTGATCAAATGAAAAGTTTTCTTCGTGCTGTACAATAAATAGTGTTATTGATTTTATTAAAACCTTAAAGGGAAGTGAACTTTATTACTGCAGAAACAAAACTAAAATTCAAATTTATCAGTTTGCAGAGTTAAAAATAAAAATGTTGAAAATGCTAAATTAGAAAATAAAGTCATAACGTAACATTCCAGACATTTTTAATTTATACGAAGTTCAATGTATCATTCGCACACCGTTGACGGATGAGTTTACTTTTATCATTATTTTGTATATTTCAATATGTGTATGTGAAATATTCTAGGATATTAGTTAACATGTTCGATGCTGTCTGTTTATACTCTTATATATATATACTTATATCACTAATTTGTATATTATATTTCCAAAAAAAAAATAAACTAGTTTATGTAGGTACACCTACATTATTGAAAATGAACATTTTGTCATATATGCAGATACACGTGTGTAGTTAAGAAACTATACTAACTATATAACTATAAACTCATAGTCTCATATTTCCGTTCATAGAAGTGCATAACATAATCCGCTCTGTTTCAAGCTGAGTCACAAAATCCGCGCCATGTATTTTTCAGTAGTGCTTTATTTAAATATTAAGACATTTATTTTGAAATTATGATATGTTTCACAAATATATTGTATGTATCAATAAACATAAGATTTTTTTATGGAACAAAAATAGTTTGTTTTTTACTCATAAGCAGTAAAGGCCTCCAGAGCGGGATTTGTAACTCTACGACTCAACTGTTGTTTTTGAACAGTTCATGTTAGGGCTAGTTGTTTAATCAGCATAGAAAATTAATCAGTGGTGACAGTTAAGAAAAAAGCATAGTTTTTTGGCATTTTCCTCCGATTAAACACTTTTTCACGAAAATCTATGCATTTTGTTTAACTATTACTACTGATCAAGCAATCGGCCCTTAATCTGGTAGCTATTATCTAGGGGAGGTGTGGCGAACCTAGGGCACGCGTGCCCGAGGTGGCACGTTTAAGAATTTGGATGGCACGCGAACGATTTCCAAGTTCAAAAGTATTTTTTTTAATTTTTAAGTTTAAGGAATTAAAAATTTGAGTAAATAATCCATTTTGATTTTTATGGTGGCAACACTGCCTTTGATATTTATTTTCGTTTGAGATTATGTACGTTGTAATTTGTTGTTTATAGCCGTCGCAGGTGTCACTGTCAGTGAAGATAAATTCGTCGAAGATAAAATCTCATTGGTGGTGGATGTGGAGTGGAGGACCCATCTGATGGTGAAGTGGTTAACATTGACAATGTTCATATAATATATTCAATGTGTACAATAATACCCCGTTTCTGACACAAGTGAAAAAGGACATCACCTTTGAATTATGTTTTTCACCAAAAAACGATGTGATTAAAGCACCAGCAAGTTTTATGCGCAAAGCATGGATTTTAAGTCACTGGAAGATGTTATGATTCTTATTAAAAATTGGTCAATTAGATATCTGCACGCGGATTAAACAAACGAAAATTTTTAGAATTATTAAATGAGGTATACTCACTATATAAGCGGTGCGGTGCTTAAGTCGTGGAAAAGTTCTTCAAAGATTCGTTGATCGTTTGGATGATGTTAAGCTTTTTTTAATCAATTAGAAATATATAACGAGTTACAAGACATCGAATTGTTTTCAAAATTAATGTTTTTTACTGATTTATGGATACATTTAAATTAATTAAATATTTAATTGCAAGGTGTTGTAACAAAACAATTATTGTTATTTTTGATTCATTCATCATGAATTCAAGATAAATTAAATATTTCGATCGCGACGTTGTATCTAACACCTTCAAATATTTCCTAAATACAAAAAAAAAATGCAGAAGACAAACCACATTAAATCAAATTAACACATGAATTTTCTGTAGTTATTCAATCGATAAACAACGAGTTTTCTTCAAAATTCAAACAATTCAGGAGATTTGAAAAGACATCAATATTTATTTTATATCTAGACACACTATCAGCAGATGATTATTGAGTGGCTAAATCTGAAAGACATTGAAATGCAATTTATCGAATTTAGGAAACAAAAATTTGTTGATTTGAGAAATGATTTGAAAAAATTGAAAGTGATCGATTAACGAACATATTTAATAAATATGCAGAAGAAAAAATAATGATAGGTACATTGGAACGCCATTCCAGAAAACTTTAGGGATTTAAAGAAACTAGCGAGAGAAGTATTATCAATTTTCTCTTCTATATTGCTTGGAAGTCATTATTTTCAGAAATGAATTTCATAAAATGTAATTCAAGAAAGAGAATGACTGATGAATCCAGTTGGTCGTGTGTATTACTAAAAGTGATGAAATATGAACCAGCTATTTTATTTGTCATCGAATGTACAAGAGTAAAAATCTCATTGATAAATAATAACAAATGTGTATTTTTATTGATTACGTCATTATTTTTAAGAAACTATATTGTAATTTTTAAGCTTGTATATAAAATTTAAAAAAAACATTTTTTCTATTTTGTTAATTTTTTTTTTACTGCTCGGGCGCGTCAGACAATCGAGAAATAATATTTGAGGATTTTTGGCACGCGGACCCAAAAAGGTTCGCCACACCTGATCTAGGGTATACAGCTGCTCTGGCATTTTGGAATTCAATTCCAAGAGGTGTAATAAGATTAGAGAATCGATAATGAACTAAAATAAAAAACAATACTATGGGATATATAATTTTTAATTGTATTTCAGGATCTTTTCCGTCTTCCATAATAAATACAAATATAAATATCATCTCAGGGGATGAAAAATCAACAACAGTGACACTTGAGAAACTCTGTGAACCTCAATCGTAAAAGCAAAATTAGGCGACAAACGAGAATGCGAGTTATCATTGATTTTGCAACAAATGTGAGAACATGTATATGGCGTGAGTATAATAAAAAGACATAGAAAAGTATTACTTAATAAATTTAATGAAAAACATTGGCCAATTTTGTATGGAGTCAGTAAAAAGTATACGCTTAATCTTAATTTAGAGCTCTTCTTCCTCAAGACCGTGTTTGAAAAACATGAGGACGGGTACTTCCTGGCCGTCGATTTCACGATATTCCAGAAGAACTATCATGCCGTCGCAGTTCATGGATTCGCCGCTGAAAAAATGCAGATCCTTAAACCTTCCGAGGAGGTCTTTCATAACTATATTCATGTTGGTCTTCAATACCTCCACCTGCTCCGGTGCCTCCTGTTCTAGTTTCTCCACCAACCTGAAAGCAAAACATACTTCTTTAAATAAAAAAGCTTTTTCTTCAAAATATAAAATGCCAAGAATTATCCCCAGGACTGCCAAAAGGTGAACATATTTCACAAAGTACAGTATGATACCTCTAAACGTAGAAATTATTCAAAGAAAGTGGATTAATGAATTATAAATGTGTATCGCTGACATATAACTATATGAAGACGCAAGATCGACACACAGTGTAATTAGCGTAATTCATCTTGCACACTTTGCTCCAAATGTAAAGATTATTGCTTTACACTCGGTATTAGTTGGTGCTTACATACAATAATCAAAAGGTGTAAAGATCACTATGTGACCGCTACATCTTAAAGTGTATCAACGATGAAAAAAAAGTTTACTTTTATCACTTTTACTGCTGCTTTTGCGCAGTCTTATTAAATTATCTCACAACCTACAAAGTATATGTTCAACCGCAGCTGTATGTCCAAAAAAATTTTAAAATTACTCTCCACATACAAGGTGTCTCATAGCTAGTAGCAAAAACTTCTAGGATCTTCTTCATTCAATTTTGATTAGAAAATATTATTTTTATGGAGTCAAGCGTTGTCAAAGTTTGCATTTTTAACAACATTTCTGGCTTATCTTTTGTTAAACGTTAAGACAATCATGAATGTAACTTATATCGAAAATTAAAGATTTATTTGCTTTGATACAAGTCAAATAAAACGATTTAATAAATCGTAATAAAAAATTAAATATTTATTTGTCAAATTATGTATGTGACTTTAATAAAAGCAAACGAACTTTAAAAATTCCATAATAAGTTTCTGTAGTGATGTGATAGTCCAATGTTTTACGGAAAATAAGTAAGAAATATAAAAAATAAATGCTAACATTGATGTGGCTTACCTCTGTAACTGTTGACATTTCACCCAGAGTAAAGAATATTTTCAATTCAAAATTGAATGTTTTTGCTACTAGCTACGAGACACTGTACATGGTACAAAATATTTTTCTAGACAAAGCCACTATATAACTCATAATTATTAAATAAAATTTAAATGGGTCCTTGAAGAAATAAATTGCGTGGAATCACTCTTTGGTGAATCATATACCCATGACTAATACTTTATATAACTGATATTCAAAACACCGACATAAGATACTGTAATGATAGTTCAACTTTGAAAAAAAAAATTATATATATATAAAGTATATAAATGTATAAATATATATATATATATTTATATTTATATACTTTTTAGCTTCCCCAAGGAAACAACAACCAAACGTCAATAATTGATTGATGCAACGAGGCGCTTAAATTGAATACCATCAAAAAATAGCAAAATATGCTCCATTCATTTTGATGTACCTATCATGTTTTAGGATAACTACATCCTCAATCCATAAAATTCGTCTCGGTTGATCGTGTAGGCCCTGCATATACTTTCAATTTTCAATTTCAATTTCAATTTATTTATTGATAATATGTACATTACAAACAAAATGTTTAAGGCATACATATTAGGAAGTATATATCAAAATAAAAATATTTAATAAATTAAAAATAACATAAAATCTGATCAAAGGTGTAGGAGAATCCCGCTTCGGAAAACCCCCTCAGACACATGGAATATATCAATACCCAAAGCGATTTTGTTCAGCATAGTTGTGGCTCTTCCAACAGGCATAACCATCGGCAGGTTGGTCCTGTATATTGGAATGTGAAACAATCTATGCTGACGAAGTCTAATGTAATTATCACGAACATACAAACCAATGCTCTGCATAATTTCAGGATTATCGATCATACCGCGCAACAATCGATAAAAATGTGTAATCAAAATACCTGCTCCGGTTTACGGCTGTAACTTGATTGTATATACTCTAAGGCTGTAACTTTACAATAGCTTCGAATTTCGAAAAATCCTTTTACCCACGTCTAATCGATACAGGTTTTATAGGGTTCTTGATTTGTATAGAAAGTATAAAAGTACTGAATTTAATTTCAAATGAGAAAGTTATAAAATTTTTGCCAACGTATAAATATGGTCAAGATCATTTTTAGATGTTTTTTAGAAACATTCGAATTCATGGCGGCTGTAATAATCCTACAGCAAGACAAATCGGGAGAATTTATAAGGAAATACTGTATCATATGGAATTGCACTATTCATTTGTTTGTAACTGTATACCACTAGAAAACATTAAAATTTTGAGCTGTACTTCAGCTATTAACAGAATTAATAACAGTACACCAAGTGGAAGTCATGGTGGAAACTGAGTTGGAACATGATTAAACTCCAGAATTAATGATTAATTTTCTTTCCTCAGTAGCCTATTGGTGTAGTGGTTATGGCGCTCGCCTAGTGATCTGGTGATCGGTGGTTCGAACCCCATTCCAGGACACCAGAATGTTAGTCCTTGCACAGGCTTTTAGCTTAGTTTGAGAATAGTAAGAATATTGATGCGACACGTATTCCGTGTTCGCATCTCTATTTAATATTTTTTTAATTATACTTAAAGATAAAGGTGGCCTGATATATCTTTCTGATGATGTCATTAAAATATGTTTGCAAACAGAATGTATTTTAAAAAAAAAATGAAAATAATTCTTGGATGACATCTAAATACGGAAAAATATTTATATCATCAAAAGTTTTAAAGTCATTCTTAGGACTTTCAAAATTGAGTGCGCATGGGAATGACTACATTACTTTGCTAATAAAAGCAGTTTCTGAAAAATACATTGATGTAAACAATTAAATATAGTTGAAAGTAAGCGGCAACTTATGAATAAAATACATTGATGTAAACAATTAAATATAGTTGAAAGTAAGCGGCAACTTATGAATAAAATATTATTTATGGGACAATTAGTTAGTTTACAAATTCGTACAATACAGTTTTATCAACCGTTTTTTTTTTATATTAAGATTTTTTTGTTGTCTTTTAAGAAAGCAAATTTATTTAATGAGCGTGGGGCCACGTTGGACCTGTGCGACAGACAATGACAGGGGCCAGAGTGCCACGTCGGATATGTGCGACAGGCACAAAATTAATTATTTCTCGACGGCCGCGTATCGAATTTGAAAAACGTAATTTTTTCCCAGTAGAGAAATCCCGTGGTGACCTGTCGTTCCATTTTCAACTCAAAAACATTACGGATTATATTTTAAATCAACAATCAAAACAGAAGTTTTTCTGCTGTCAAAATCGTATAGAATAGTTGTAGATGTCGCCCCGAACGCGTGTTGCGCAATCGAAATTCAAATATTCCGTAATTCAAGGTCACGCACAAAATGCGCGGCAAATACAATTTATTTTTTTCGATTTATTTGCACACGTATACACAAATATATACGATATGTTTTGCGATATTTGTCAGTTTTTGTTGGTTTATGATTCAATTGAATACTAACAGTGATTTATTAACAAAAATACACGCAATTTTGTTGCGTTTATTTGAAATATGTATGTGTGTGAAAGTGTATCATATTTATGTGTTATGAGTGCGATTTCCCGTCGTGTGCCGTGCCGTGCAACAAAATATACCATACAGAAGAAGATTATTAGGTAGGCATCAAATAATAATAGTAGTGTTGTCTCTAATAAACAAATAAAAATAAATTATTATTTTTCGTATAATGTTGCGCTGGCAACAGTATCGGAATTGAAATATTTTTTTATATTTTACTTAAACGATAAAAAAATCATTGTATTACGACAATTACGATAAAATAATATGAATGTGTGTGTGTTTTTTTTAATATACGCATGTTTTCATGGTTTTTTCGTAAAAATAAAAATCACAAAAAATTCAGAAAATCTTTGGCCTTGGTGATTTACTATTATCTATGTTTTTATTTATTTATTTATATGTATCAATACAGCATCTACGATTATAAGAAGTAATTTCGACAGTACTTTCTTATTAAAAATAACACCGATTTTTTTCTATAAAAATATTAACATTCATTAAACAAATACAGCTTGACAAAGTACGACCCTGTTCACGGCCATTTCCCCCCTAAAAACATACATTTAAAATGAGAATCTTGCCTCAATTTTAGCGAGAGATTTGTATGGAACGAGCCTTCTATATTAATTCTATGTTCTGTGATTCATCCTCATTATTTTCTTAGTCTTAAAATCAAGCCTATTAATAAATTTAAAAAAACTTACCCATTAAAACTAAGTTTTTATTTTACTCCCTTTCTTTGTAAATTAAGTTTACCATCATGTAATTAAATAATTGATTGACTAAAAATGAAAAATTTCTAGAAAAATATCTATATCAAATATCTCTAAAAATATCTCTTTACCTCCATTTGAATTTTCTTTTCGTTTTATTTCCTCTTACATTCCTTTTGGTGAATGAAAATTTTAACAATTAAAGATGAATTAAAACATATAACATAACACTAAACTTACAGGAATTTAATATATTTCTAAAATGTCAGATGTTTTGAGCTTTGATACGACACTTCATGTTTTGAAGATTAAATTCTATAAACATTTATCAGCAGTATTTAACAATTTAATCAAGATTTTGATAGATTCTATTATCAGCAATATCGTACCTTATGAATTTCCAGCGTTAAATGATTTAAAATAGTCTGACTCAGATCTGAGTAATGTAGAATTATTGAAAACTAAGCAGAAATCTAAAGGAAATAAATTATTATTTGATTTCTTCCCAAAAAACCGAATTTTACTGTCATTTGTGAACATATTGTCAAAAATTTTCGAAATTCATAGTGAAGTACCTATTATGCCTGATGACGTCACGGAATAATCAAATTTTAAATATTCCGTGACGTCATTAGGCCGCCATGGGTAGTAATCAAACTTTTCTGTAATGATTCCAATTTGAAAAAAAAACATTAAAATTTCTAAAAATCCAAAATTATACTATAATTATTAATTTTTTTAACGAAAATTTGATAGATCATTTTTATCGTTGCCACGAGTCTGCTTTTGCTTCACGTTTCAGCTCGATTGGATCTCGGGAAAAGGGTTAAAAATCGATCCAAAGTTTTTTCGTCAAACAAGCAAACAGACGCTACGAGTAATAAGTACCTATTCAATATTCAATTCAATTCAATATTCATCATATATTATATATATATACTATACTATAAATATAAATTTGTCATGTAAACTTATACATTGTCTATGATTTACACATTTTTCCTCAGATATTGCCTATGAAATGTCAAAATATACAGTACATTTTTCGAAACTTTAAAATGTAATATCTTATTTAATACTTATTATTTAAACATAAATTATCTTTCATTTTATTATTAACACATTCAATACTATAGTTTAATACTCATTTTATTATATATGCAATAGGACCATGAACTTGGAGATAGCCTCTACTATATCAAGATGAATATTTCCTAAATTTTTATGATTCTCGATCCGCCCTTAATATGCCCTTTTGATTGAGTTAGAACATACATCTACACTAATAGAAAACAATGGGAATACCAACACCACTAACTAATATATCATTTTGAATGAGATCGTGATAGATGACAATGCGTTGCACTTAACTTTTCTAACATTTTTTTAATAAAATCTATTTATTACATTCGCGCATCATGTATTAATTAAACAAACAAGTATCAAATAATCCACATTAAATATTGTAGGTACCACATTAACATTTAGTTCTGCACTGATGTAGTATTTAATTTCAATTGTAAAGGATAAATATAAAGAAAACAAGGCAGATATTAACACTTAAATAAATATTTCAAATGCGTGACCAACTTACCTATTCATGTATTCCTTTAGATATTGCGTATACGATATCTTATCACCGAAAGCGAAGGATTCGCAGAGCCTGTGGTCCAGGACAACATCGACGCCAGTCTCCACATTGACATCTGAGCCTTCATCAAGTTCCTCGGCATCATCGTTTTTAATATCATCTTGGGATCTGCTTACGAGTTTGCCAGTTACTTCGTAAAGCACCTCATTCACAAGCTTCATTTTGTAGGAGTCTGAGAACATCTCATCTCCTAAAAATAGAAAAATAATATTCAGTCCTAACATATGGACAATACTAAAATTTACAAATAAGAACAAAACGAAAATGACGTATCAAATACAATTATCTGAAAAAACTTCATGATCTCCTGACTACTCAAAAGACGCGTACAATATGGAAAATACTGAAATTGACCGAGTCACTGAACTGTCATAAAAATGAAACGTCAAATTTTGGATCAGACTTATTTACAATAATAATATGTGGTTAAATGAAATAAATAATTATTTTTCATTGTTACCTGTAAAAATATCTTTATAAATTATCATTGTGGATGATGGATTTAGATTCTACACCCTAAAATTAAAACACGGCTGTCACCCTGTCGAGCGTAATCGTAAGGAAAGAAAGTAGGTAGTTGGTTGCAGTGTTACCAACAACCAATAAAAAAATAAAAAGCATCCTAAATAATAATTTAAAATTATATTATTATTATATTTTTCTCCCGTTATGATTTTAATTATATTTATCCGTAATAATAATTTATGTTCCTGATTACAAATCTTTTTTTGGTAAATTTAGGATATTATTAAAGATCTATAGGAAAAATCAATGATATTATAAACTGTAGATACGTTACAAGCGTGAAATCGTGATAAGTCAAAAAGAAGGTACCTAATTGCCTTAAGGTACCTACAGATACATGCTAATGAGCATGCCACTAATAAGCATGCCCTAACAACTATACACACTTGTTCATTACTGGCATGCTCATAAATAAGCATACCCAAAGCTAACAATCAAACACACATGCTTATTAGTGGCATGCTCTTGTCATAGAATAGAGACGCTCTTCTTTGAAACTTTGCAAATTGAAATAGAAAATTCAAGTGAACCAATAAATCCAAAAAGTTCCCTAGTTTCCATCCGCACATTTTTGATTTTAGTTTTAAAAATTTTTATTGTAAGATTTGAATCATTAATCGTTAATTAAGTATATTTAAAAAATCTAAGCGATCGATCATATCAAAATATATAACATAATAATTACTTGAAGTCCAAAGGTACCATTACGAGTGTGTTTATATATTGTACGCAGGTCCATATTATTTGGAACATTTACAAAAGAGTAAATATCTTTTCATTTAAGAAAGACAATCGAATTAGTATATGTAAGTCGTGCATACCAGGCACGTTGTTTCGTTGTATTAGTGTTTACACCCGTAAACATCAATACACGAAACAATGTTCATCGTACGCACGACTTACACACACTAATTTGATTGTCTTTTTTAAATGGAAAGATCTATTCCTTCAATATATATATACTCCTTCAAATAATACTGTTGCTGTATCTAGCTTCCGCTGTAGAAATAAACTTATAAATGGAAAAATTGCTTCATTGCCATCTATAACATACTGAAGAATTAAACATTATAAAAAAGATATGCATTATAAATCACAGATGTCTCTAGTATTTCATTTTTAAATATTAAACTGTAGGATAACTAACTTATTTTCACGCCGTTTCCTCGGAGATAAGCACTAGGTAATCACCACACTCATTATTCATATAGTTATAGGTGGCTTGGTCATGCTGAGTCCACGAATGAGGAGAACATATCAAGAAAGATATGTGACACGAATGTCGACATGACCGCGGCATGACTAGTTAAATCAAATACTGGAAGATGATCTAAAAGTGCAGCTATTTTTAGTGGTGCTGTTCATAGAATTTAATACTGAAATAAAATAACCAAATATTATAAAAAAACAAACAGAAAATCCACGCCCTCTTAGGTAATGTCAGTGGTGGTGCCACTATGGAAAACTTTAACTGAGTGCTCCCAAACCCAGTCCTGTAGAAATCCAAAGTAGGTACCTACAGCAGTTAGCGTTGGCATTAATTCCTACCTAACCAACCAACTCGGGCTAATATGTATATTATAAGACTAAAAGATTAGTTTGGTATATTCAGAGTACCAAACTTTTAATATCAAGTGGCCGAGGTGTGGAACTCTGGCCTGAACCCAAATTAATACATTGTGGAGGGAGTGTTTACGAAGCACGGCAAAGCTGCTAAGCGCAAGTCCGGTGGACACTGGCGTTATGGAAACAGGCTGCGATAATTAGTTAGCTGGCTGCTTGGGTGCAATATTGAGCTTGTCCAACTGTCGAAAGATCCTTCTCCATGCCCACTATTCGTACGTTAACAAACTATTTTATATAATTTTGTGATCATTCATTCATTTTATGGCATCATTCAGTGCATACAGACATATTGCAACTATGATCACAGTTTATCTGCGCATCCGCTGAAACCCCGATATTTATTCACGCTTTGATGTAATCGTAAATAACCTTAACTAACACAATTCACATAAAGTGTTTGTTTTAGATGTATAGAACTTTTTAAAACTCATAAAAATCGTGGTAATAGTCATACTATTTACTTTAATGGGAAGATAATTTTATAAAGATATAGAGTGTTTTTTTAGAGGCGTGCGGAATTTTTTTCCTGAACAACATTTATACAATATTTAAATATATCATTTTCATAAAAAAAATATTAGAATTTTTCTATATAAAACGGCAATTTCATACATAAGATAAGGACCTTATATATTATGTGTCTGAAATCCATTCAACATTGTACTGATCCTGATATACCTATTTCTTCTCAATATTGTTACCATAGCTTAAATTTACAGCACTTGTCATTTTTGCATTTCTTCTTGATTACAACTAAGTATTTTGCATACATACAAATATCATCACCCCCGCCAACTTGAGTAATTGGGACTATGATCACCTTTTCGAATATTTATTTGTATCAGCAAAGAGTGAACCATTCACGAATTAACTATTTACAAACACCGGACCCAAGACCCAATTCTGGGATTTAATTTTGATGACCTCGGGATTAGAAATTATTCATTTACTCGTTAATTCTACGTTTATAAAAAAAATACCACAAAGAACAAATGCAATTCATGTAAGACATTTATATTTAATATTGTTTATACGGATTTAAGTAAGAATCTTTGACATAAAATCAATATAAATAATAATCCAAGATTGACACATACCTAGCAATTTTAATTTGAAGCAATTTTACTTCCTTAAATAAGTAGAATGCCGGAAGACACAATAAAGAGCCACAATCGAGAATTTCATTATTAGGTTTTGATCTAATTTTGGTATCGAGAGGTTAAGTCAAAATATTAATCCCGAAATTTTCTGTATCACAAGTTAATCCCGGGATTGTGGTGTGAACTGATCCAGGATACTGGGATTAGATACCCTACATAGCGATCGTCCGGCAGAGTGAGCAAATTTGTTTTGCGTTTTTTATCCCCTTTTTGTATGGAAATATATCACTTTAAAATTTAATTATCGTGTTATATAATTTAAATGCGGATATCTTGTTAAAGTGACAAACTGAATTATATAATTAATTAATAAATGACCAAACCTACGAAGTTTTAAAAATGAAGAAAATTGCTCCACTTTGTGGGCCTTTTATGACTGAATGGCCTCGTGAGATTTTTTTCAATAATATTAGATTATCCTAAATTTACTATAATCATTGCAAAATCTGTTAGTTTGTTTACTTGCGATTTATGTTTTAAAAAATACTGTTTTTTATTACTATTACAATTATTTAATAGTTCTTTGGTGTGAATAGTTATAATTATAATTAAGTATGAAGCATAATTTGTTAGTAGCATAATAATGAACCCTTAGAGATAAATAAATGAAAATTCAATGAAAAAATTATATACAGGCGGACCTCAACTTTCGCACATAATTGGTTCCTGAAAATGTGTGCGAATGTTGAATGTTCGAAAGTAGAGGGAAGTAAAAAAAATTAAAATTATATGTATTTTAAAATATTTATTTATCAAGTAAATATATGATGTTTAAGAGGCGTTAAAGTGGTTTAAGAGACATGTTTAAGTGGGGTTTGCGGGTGTTTCCCTTAAAAAGTTATCAAGAGCTAATTGTTTGCTACAATTCTTTCTCTTTTCTTCATATAGTATTTTAAAACATGTCTTTATTGATCGGCCTACACACTCGAGATATGCGTTCTCCATTGGGATCACAATCTTCCATAATATTTAAAAAATTGTCAAGATGCATGAAGGCTTCATTCATATTTTTCATTGTTAAAGTCTTGATGATTTGATCAGCTTCTTCTTCCTCACTTTCACTATATATTTCATTTTCATACTCCTGTTGCTCAATTAAATATTAATTTGTTAGAGGTTCTGAATGAGATTTTATCATCTCATTAACATCCTCATTAGTAACATCTAAGTTTAGTTCATTCATTAGGCGGACTATATCAATTGTGATAGTTTCTGGAGTTTAATCACAATTTACAAAATTGTTTCCATGAACCTTTTCATGGTTGATTCTTTTATTTCAGCCCACGCTATATGTCTCACGTGTCTCCAATATTGTTTATTGCATTTCATACATTGTAGTTCTTCCAGAAATCTTTTAATGTAGGCCCACCTTCCCTGTCAGTTGCCTCGATAGCCTGAGTCATTATTGACCTCATATAATTATCGTTTAAACATAGCTATCACCGTTTGGTCCATAGGCTGTATAAGGCAGATATTATTGGGAAGAAGAAACACAACATTGATTTCCGTGTATAAATTCTGTAGAGATTTGGGTGTCTTGGAGCATTGCTAAGATTAATAATATTTTAAATGGTAAATTATTATCTTTCCTTCCTGCGCAAGACTAAATCTCTATCCTAGCTAGCTCACAAGCAAAGTGACGGAAGGAAGCAAGATGCAAGTGATACCAGGATTCCACTTGCTTGTAAGCGAGCGAGAGGGCGATATCTTTACCCCACAGCGTGACAATGTGCGAAATAGCGAATTGTGCGAAAGTCGAATGTTCGAAAGTCGAGGTCCGTCTGTATTTTGAAGCGTTAATAATACGGAGTTTAAAATTATGTTCTGAGTTTTAATTCCAACGTACAAATGATTTATTTTTATAGTATCTATTGTGTGTAATGTAATAGATATAGTCATTTATATTCCATTCATTGTCAGATATTAAGCTGAATCATTATGTGCATATAAATATATGATACAATGCATTTTATTAAAAAATAAATTAATTTGCGATAATAACGTTCAGATTATCTTATTCCCCGTTTATTATTTTTCTTCTCTTTTTCATTAATCTTTCTCATTCTTAATTAAATTCGCTTCCACATTATTCCTCGTACTCATTTTCATTTCGATGTATTTTTTTAATTTCTTCAAACGCAGAAAAAGTTTTTTTTTCGACGAATTTCCATTTCCAAACGAGAATTTTCACGTATACAGACTTCACTTTCTCAATAAAAATTAGTGAAATATTCTCACATGAATATTTTGTTTAAAGTTTTATTTATTACTAACTGTTAGTATCTGGCGTTGCACGGGTTAAGGACGTTGGACGTTGAAAATAAATTTGTGGGGGGAAACAAAGGTTTGATTCGAACGGTATAGATTTGTATCGAAAATATATCATGGAGAGGAGAAAAGGTAAAAGGGGAGGGAGGAAATATAGCCTATGATACCCGCTGAGTCCTAAAGAATAAGTTTCCAAATTTTGAGTCCGATCGGTCAAACGGTACAGATATGCCTCGAAAATATGTCAGGGAGAGGGGAAGGGGTATGAGAATAGGGGGGAAATATCATCTATGTTACCCGCCGAGTCCTTAAAAATAAGTTTCCAAATTTTGAGTCCGATAGGTCAAACGGTACAGATTTGCATCGAAAATATGTCAGGGGGAGGGGAAGGGGTATGATAATGGTGGGGAAATGTTGCTTGTGTTACCCGCCGGGTCCCAAAGCATAAGTATGCAAAATTTGAATCGAATCGGACAAACGTGTGGATTTGTATAGAGAACAGACAGACATCAAGTTTTATAGATATAGATTCAATTAATGGCATCCCGTAGTGTAACTTATATCAAGCTGCAGGTGGGTTTAATCATTGTCATGGCGATATTGATTAACAATGCTTTAAAAATGAACCTGCGCTCAGTTTTTTCACTTTCTTCTTTCTTTGTTGCTGCATGGGCGCTTTTCGCATAGAAATGATCGAATTCCTGCCGCGCGTGGCTGACGTACAAACGAGGTATTACTGCTAATGGGGCAGCTCCTCTGCGTTACGTAAACACCCACAGTACTTATGTATTGCGGTGAGAACGCATTGTTTCCTCGATTCGATGGTTACATAGCCGTTAATATATAAATTGTAAAGTATTTTGATTTAGAATCTAAAAGAATATTTAGGTATCCATTGGATAACTACCCGAGTGTAACTGTCAGGGCTGCGTTTAGAGGAAATAGTACGTTCACATACATACATGTATTTATATTTTATTGAAAAATATAAACAAATATTCAATAATAAACTGTAATATAAAAAAAAACATAAAAAAATTATCTGTCTCTCCCAGCTTTATCTGGGGCAATCCACCGGCTGCCGTCCGTAACTTCGTGCAACGTCCATAATTTCTTTCAAATTCACGGCTAAAAAATACAAATTAAACGACCAGCTGTTTAAACCCCGTCTCCCGAGACGGGATTTGAACCCCGGGCCACCAAACCCAAACCGGCCGCATCACGCAATCCGTGGACCGCCAAAAGATACTGTAAACTTATACTAGGGCTTAGCAAAGACGCGAACCAATGTTTCGTCATTTTTGACGGGTTACAGCTAAATAACGTCACATTTTTATTATTAGTTTGCGATTTTACAACGTAATTTATTGATATTGAAAACAAAGTAGTTACATAAATCCTACAGAAAAATGTATTAACAAAACACGGGATATTCTATTGCTGATTGATTACTTTATCATAGTAGGTCTGAATTTAATATGTCTTAGTTGCTTTTATTACAAAAGGCTCCTAGTTCGAGTCCTGGCGGTGACTTTATTTTTTTGGTATTCTAAGTGATTTATCAAAAATTATTTTTAAATAAATATGTATAGTATATAACGATGTGAGTAACGCACGTTTGAACTTTGTGGATAAACACGTGTAGATGACGATAGCAGAACAAAATTCTTCATCAACTAGCATAATATTTATTACAAGAATCTATAGAAAGACCAATTATCTGTACAGTTTATATGTGTGTCAAATAATAGTAATCTCATTAACAATTATATACAGGTGTAGGTGTAACAGAGCTAGTCCACATACTCTACAGCAGGGGCGTGCAGTGAGGACAAAAGCATGAAGCTTACGTAAACATATATTTTGAAAAAATCTAATTGAAATATTATTTCGTAATACTCTTATGACAATTATTATCATATTGTTTACATTTATATATCGCAATATTCTGTCTCACTGTACGTGCCTGCTTTACAGGTAAACTCCTGTCTATATGATTTTGGGTTAAAAATGTTCTGACATCAAAGTCATACTGTAATTTTAATGGTTGCAATCTTTAAAGTAACTCACTGCATATATCGAATATTATAAATTCACCATTATATTTGATATAACCTAAATTATTGTTAAAATACTTAATATTTTAATAAATTGCGTATAAATTTATAAGAATAATTAATACACGATTGTTATACTTTCATCATTGTCTCACTGGTGGGCCACTGCTAAATTAGCTAACGTACGTACCATCACGCTGTTTAGTCCAACAGCCCCGATTGTATCGAGTTGGATTAAGGTAGAAGTTCGTTTAAAGCATAGGTTTTTACGAAAACGGGTTGTTTGATTGGTGGAGAACGCAAATATCTACGCTTTAAACGAACTTTTACTTTGATCCAACTTGATACAACCGGGCCTTAATTGAATTGGCCGTATTTCGGGAGACTCACAAAACGCACGAAAGTTCTTCGACTTGCGGGATATACGAACAGTAGTTAGAACATTTGGGTGATTAGTTGTCTTCCTCGCTGGTGTGCTTGTTTATTAATATTTCATTTTAATTTTAAGCGAAATTAAAAATATTTTTTTTTATTAGCAGTTCATTCACATAATAAAATAAAATATTGTGTTTGATAAGCACAATCTCTGCAAAATAAATTAATTTATATTTTTAAGCAATTTTAACACAAATGCATTATCAATTATCAAAGCAGTGACCGACACAAAATTGATAAACATAAATAACATATATGGGGAATTAATTTATCCATCCATACCTATAAAACTCAATATCTGTCTGTCTGTTCCCTACAAATCTGCACCGTTTGTCCGATTCGATTCAAATTTAGCATACTTATGCTTTGGGACCCGGCGGGTAACATAGGCGACATTCCCATCCTATTTTTTTTACCCCTTCCCCTCCCCACGGTATATTTTCGATGCAAATCTGTACCGTTCGATCGATCGGACTCAAAATTTGGAAACTTATTCTTTAGGACTCGGCGGGTAACATGGGCGACATTTCCCCCCTATTCTTTTACCCCATACCCTCCCCTGATATATGTTCAGTGTAAATCTGTACCGTTTGACCGATCGGACTCAAAATTTGGAAACTCATTCTTTAGAAACCGGCGGATAACATAGGCGACATTTATTCCCTCTTTTTTTACCCCTCCCTCCACCCGGACATATTTTCAATGCAAATGTATATCGTAAATTTATTTTCAACTTAACCCTTAACCCGTGCAACGCTAGGTACGAACAGCTAGTACACATGTAAATACGATTTTGGATCGCTCACCAACATCTATATATGTACTTTAACCCAATATATTTAATACGCGTCGATAAAGCATAACTCTGAGACTTATACACCTAAATACCCATTTTTAATGGCAAAGTATTTAGTAACTGGCTTATTTTATTTTCAATTTAACCGATTCTTGTATGTTGTCGTTTAAATAAACATTAGAGTACTAGCGATCCGAAGTACTTAGGTGCATCCGTCAATTTGACGGGTGCCTTAGAGATAGGTATATAAAAAATGCCGGTAAACCTAGTGTTAAACTTGCCATATGTCTTCTAAGATATTTCATCTAATGAATTGACGTATTTGACAAATTTGATCTGCGGTAAATGCTTAAGGTTTAGAATATTTTGAGTTTGATAAGGATTAATTCTAAATTGGTCAAAATTGCTGGAAAGTTAACCATTGTATTATCTTAGTTATAGATTTAATGAAATTTTACAGACAAAAATGGTTGGTGCAAGTTATCCTTAAAATATAGATATATGCTACCACTGACTTTTTTGTAAATAATTTAATTTTACACAATTCTTTCCTACACGATTTTTTTGTCGGATTAGGCAGCGTTTCCATGAAAGCGCTTTAGCGGCAATTTTTGTTGCCGACTTGATTCACTAAAATGTTAATGCTTATCTCCTATATGCGCTAAGCAATTTTACTATTCACGTAATATAATACACTATACACACACTAAAATCCTGAGGAAATGCAGATTATAACAGTAAAAACTGCATCGAAATCCATTAAGCGGTTCTCGAGAGTAACGCGGTCACACAGACAGGCAGAGAGACAGACGCTCGCCGGGGACTTTATTTTATACATGTTTTGATTCTTGATGCAAGTGAAAAAATTTAGTACAAAAATCAAGCCTGTAATAGTAAAATCAATATATATATATATATATATATATAAAAAGAAACCCGTGTTTCCCTATCCGCCAAGTTTTCTCCACAACCAGCCACAACCACCCATCAGTGGTTATGGCGGTGGATAACCCTTGGTGTCACATCGAGAATGTGCGAGTTTGGTGGGGGTGGCTGTGCGTTGGTGGGAGTGGGTGACGAAAATGTGCTTTCTAGCACATTGTTTTGTTATGGGAAGGCCGCAAATGCTTCAGATTGTTTCAAAATAGGCGCGCCGACTGTGTCGGTGAGTCTAGAAGGTTCCGGAAAAACCTGCTCTAGAAAGTTCTGGAAGGAGAAGGTTCTAGAAAATTCCCGAAAGTTCTATAAGGTTCTAAACTGAGTGGCGGAATGTGTCGGTGTATCTAGAAGGTTTCTTTACATTCAACAAATTTCTTGAAATTTCTGGAAGGAGAATGTTCTAGAAGGTTCGCGAAAGTTCTATGACGATCCAAACAGTGTACTAAAAATCTACGCGTGCGAAGCCGCGCGGGCACAGCTAGTATATCATAAAATGCGAAGAAGAATACGACACGAAAAAATCGTAAAATAATTATTGCGCTACAATATACGTAGCTTAGAGGGCCATGCCGATAGTAACGGTGCGACGTGCTCTCACAACGGTGCGAACCTGGCAAGCGATGTACCTAAGCACTAAGCAAGCAAGCAAACTACGTTCAGTGTACGAGCTACATTACATAATTAACATTTTTTAAATAACGGATGTGCTATTTAATTTTTTTCGTCGAGGACGAATTGGTTTTATTTTTATTAAGGGGTTAGTAAGGTTTTTAACTTTTTTTTTTCTTTTTTTTTAAATTTTTAAAATGAATATATAATGTTATTAAATAATATGTAATAATATAATTAAATTTATCAATGTGGTCAATTAACAAAAATGCATAACCACGAAGTTAACGCTAAAAATTACAAGAAAAATATTACGCTGAAGCAATAACTAACGTAAATTACTTATTACCGTTTGCGTTTTCTTTTCTGATCTATCTAACACGTAGTTCATTTTGCATTGCGATGTACAACAGGTTATTTAACAAATTATTTGTTAGCAATCGAAGATAAGTATGATTTTGGCCGCATTATGTGTCAGATGGAACTCTCGATACGTGTATCCCACCGCTGTGTTATTTAAATAATATGGTCCAACCAATATTTTGCATTTAAATTAAATAGAAATAAACAAATAAAATTAAAATAAACAGTTGGTTTAAGGGGGGGGGGGGGTAAGGTTTTTAACTTTTTTTTGTATTTTATTTTTAATTTTTTAAATGAATGTATAACATCGCAAGAATGTTGTGTCAAAATTTCAAGTCAATCGGAGCAAAATTGACGAAATTATAAACATTTGAGCGATACTCAGACTGATTTTCTATACCTGCTCGGGCAGCTAAGAGACGCGCTCACCTGAGGACTACCGGACGTGCTATTGTATTGTAAGAGTTTTGCGTAGACAAGGACAAAAAGATGCTGATGATGAAAGCTCTTTGCTGTGTGAAAATGGCATCGACGATTATGTGTAAGTATAAAATAAGTGTTGAGTTTTATTTTGAATTTTACAGTGTGCAAAACTTTAAAGCGTTTTCCCCCCATCTCACGTTTTCAAAGTCGGTGTCCATCATAACTTCAAAACTACTGCACCGATCCTTTCTAAATTTTGTACACTATTTCTGTACATAATTTACGAGGTAACGCTGGAGACTTTTTTTCAAATGTGTTATTAATTTTTATTCTTTAATAACAAATTAGTCGACATTTTTCGCAAAAAATCGCGTTTTTCCCTTCAAAGTGTTCCAATAAATTGAAAAATTGAAATTTCAAAAAACATATTATCTAACGAATGAACTTTGATTTTTTGATTTCAGATGATCTAGCACCAAGTTATGATGGACACCGCAATTCTACTTTTTTTTCCGAGACACGTCCGAATAATTGCTGCCATTGCCGTATTTTTTAATATTTCGTCTTGAAAATTTTACACAATATTCTTCAAATGTCATATTTTAATGAAATATTGGTTTTAATAAAGAGATTTTAACTGTGTCGTCACAAAAAATTCACAAAAACATGCCTTTTTTTGTACGAATTAACCTTACCCCCACCCCCTTAAAGGTCATTGATAATCCTGATAAATAGTCCTAGAATGATATTTTCTTAAATATATAAATAAAAAAGAGACGTAATTGATAACAATGGTCGAGTTGATAACTGAAATAATAACTGATAAATATATTGCATTGAAATTGCATTTTGCCAGCAAAGCGTAATTAAATCCATTCATAGATACGGGATTTAATAACTTTTATTCATTGCATTATGTATGTAGTCATTCATGTGTTTCGATGATTTATTCCGTCACTTCCGTTGTGCATGCGCTGCGCGCCAGAATTATCAATACATACATTGAGTTGTCGACGTAAATTCAATACAGTTTAAAATAAAATATTGCCGAGTTGTTTAGAAACTGTTATACTATAAATATGATAACTGCAACAAAATCTAAGCCTTCTCTTGAGAGCATTTATCTTACCTAAATGAGGCTTTCTGCTGATTTAAAAGAAGGTAATGAATGCTCAAAACAAAATCTTACGCAAATCATAACAAAAAATGTTTATTTATTCTCTGTCAGTTGTGAAAATCATATTAAGCTAACGGCAGTGTGATATTCTCGATGCAAAAGAGAAAAAACCTTAAATTGCAATATTTTGACCATATGATAGATAAACAGAAAATACCACATCTCTTATCATTTAAGGCAAAACTGCGTATAGAAGAAGGCCTGAATTACCAAGGATGCCGTGGTGGAAATATCTAATGCACGTTCCGTCTAACCCTCTACAGTTGTTGCGTGTGCAAAATTATCGCAAATTTTTGATAACCGGACAAACACTAGAAGAAGAATAATATTTCAATCTAGTTTCCAAAGTGTTTATTTACTTGCATTACTGGCTCTAAGAAGCCCTCTGATACAGTGTCGTCCGCACCAGGTATATATATGTCTTGAGTTGCAAAAATCCGCTGTCTCGTTGCATCTTTTATCTACCCAACTTATTCTTGGGCGTCCCAAGGCTCGTTCCCGCCTAGAATTTCCTTCGAAAGCCATTCAGAGTGTACTGGAGATCCCACGTCTGGCCCGTTGCCCGACCATCTCAGTATTCTAGAATGCAAAGTAGCCATAATTTTTTCCATAGTATTTTATGCATCTACTATTTATAATTCGGTAATTAATACAAACAAATGATTAAAAAACTATTTTATTTCTCACTATGGTGTTATAGAAGAGAATCTCAAAATCGTCAGTAAGTCCAGTCCATCTATCTAGAATCAGCAGTCAGCTTCAGTGGGAATTTCTAGATCACAAAAAATATGTAATGTCGGAGGCCCTTGTAACCCTTCATCTTTTCAATAATCCCGGCCTTGTGTGAAATCTTATGTGGAATGCCGAGACATCCAGGCGCACGAATTGAACCATCACAGATAAGCTTAGATTTAATTACAGATTATCCATCGTATGCCTTCCACCAGCACCTCCTAGACACAAGGAGGTGTTGCTTCCACTCGCTCCTTCGATACTTTGGAGACAATACCCGCAACCGCGATGATGTTTGCGGATATTGTCTCCAAGGTCTCCACTGTCTTTCTTGAAGAACTTGTGGTGAACTCTGTTGGCGCAATATGTTTATGCTATGCTATGTTACCATGCTATGCTACCAGTGATAGAAATAAAAGTGGGTACCGACTAAAATCTCTGTTTTATTTAGTTACATTTTAAAATTTATTTATTCTTTAATAATAAGAATTTATATTTTCTAATGTATACAAAATTATAATATTAGGTCCTTACATATGAAATTGACGTTTAGTATGGGAGGAACATAAAGCCGATTTTTTTTATTATAATATATTTATTTAATCAAACTATGTACCATTGCTATCTATGCACTTTTGCCATCTCATAGGTAGTTCATCGAACCCTTTACTATAATAACCATTCGGACGGGAATCAATAAAATCTTTGAAGGCGGTTTTGACTGCCCCATCGGAGTTGAATTTTTTCCTTTGCAAGAAGTTATCCAAATTTCGAAAAAAATGGTAATCTGTTGGGGCAAGGTCCGGAGAGTACGGTGGATGTCTTAGACATTCCAATTGAAGCTCCTCTAATTTGGTAGCCGTCTGTTGTGCAGTGTGTGGTCTAGCGTTATCATGAAGCAGCAGTGGCCTAGAGCGATTAACCAGCCTCGGTTGTTTAGCAGCTAGCTTTTCCATCATGGTTTGCAGTTGATGACAATAGACATCTGCCGTAATCGTCTGGCCAGATTTAAGAAAGCTGTAGTGAACGACACCAGCACTAGTCCACCAAACGCTCACAAGTAACTTTTTTGGAGTCAATTTTCACATGGTTTGGCTGGTTCGGCAGGGTTCAGAGCGATGAGCGCTTCCGATATGCGTACCGAACCAAACTTCATCCACCCCCAGGTAATGATGCGATTAAAAATCCTTCAGTATTGTGCCTTTGTTATTTTGGTGAGTTAGTAAATGCAACGCAGCAATCAACGCGCGTTTGTTGATTTGCTTCACTCAATTCGTGAGGTACCCACCTTTCAAGCTTTTCACCTTACCAATTTGCTTCAAGTGGATTAAAACAGTTTTATCACTAACACAGCAGCCTGCAGCTAACTCGGATGTGGTTTGCGATGGATCCGCTTCCACAATAGCCTTCAATTCTTCATTATCAACTTTGGTCTCCGGCCGTCCACGGGGCTTGTTCTGCAGGTCGAAATTTCCAGAACGAAAACGTTGGAGACCAAAAACGCACTGTGTTTTCTTTTGCGGCACCGTCGCCATACACATCATTAATCCTTCGAGCCGTTTCTGCAGCACTGGTGCCACGGTGGAACTCGTACTCGTTAATAACGCGATATTTCAAGTTTTTCATTTTATAAACTGAGTGACGCAAAGAAAAAAACAATTGAGGAAAAAACAAATGAATTATAATTTTCAAAACACAAATACATGAGTAAATAGCTGTATAAATTTGGATTTGGAATTCCTAACCAATGAGAAGATATTTGAGATCAAATTTGCCAGTACGGAAAAACGTCAATTTCATATGTAAGGACCTAATATTATCTTTATATTATCCTCGTGAATTTGAAGCCAATTGTGTGATCTAACTTGTTTACACATTTGTATAAGAATTTACACATTAAAAAGATTTGAATGATTTGAAATATCAGTTATCAAACGATGAAACGTTTCGTTAGTGCCATCTGTATAATACGTGAGAAGCTCGCCTGGTTACCGAGAAGCCGGGAGTTCGTCCCGAAAAATCAGGAAGATCGCTAGATTTTTCATAGCACAGGCGTGTAATTTAGCTCGAAAAATAAAAACAATATTTTTTAATTAAAAGCTGAAAGGTTGAATCTGACGTTCGTCCTGTGACTTCACTTGGTTTCTCCGCTTGCGACACTTTATTCTGGGCTCAAGCGAAGCTTAGCGATGCCTTTTTATTTATGTTGAATTGTCAGAAAGTTTCGCTTCACCTTAAGCTTCTAATTAATCGTTATCTAGGATCCGAGTCTGATTATATTTTTTCGAGAGGTTTACGCTGTTCCTTAAAGAATATGTTTAGTAAAACTATTTATGTATACCTCTCAATTACTTTTTTACGAAAATCTGTCGAATATATCAAAAAGTTCTCACCGAGGCTCGAACTCGGAACTTTTCTCTTACCGGGAGAATGAGTCTGCCACATATTTTTACGATGGATAAATTTTCTGTTTCCCTTTGTGATTCATTTAATTGAATTATCGATATACTATGTGTATTATAAAATTGGGACCATTAGCCCCGAAACATTTTGCTTTCTTAATATATAATGGTTTTATGAAAGTATTTTTTTAATTAATTTAAATAATGTTACCACAAAGTTATTTTTGAAGAAGTTATTAATTTTCATTTTAATAAATACAATAAAAATAATTATATCTGAAGGCTTTATTTCGAATATAAACATAAACTTTATATTGATCATATGTATAACAAGTGTATGGTAATTTGAAAATGTATATGTGATTCTGCTCGTGATTCCAGGGCGGCATGAGGGGAGACGCGCGGCTGGGCGCGGCCTGCGGGCTGCTGCTGCTGTCCCTAGTCATATTTTCTCAAGCCGGTGAGTTCTCAAATCATTATATTATGTATTTTGCACTATATATTTGTATACGCAGGGTGCAACTTATTAGTTCTTCTTCTTTCGATATTATACCATTTCACAATTTAGATCGGAAAATGTTTATATAATGAAATATCCATTTCAGAAGGACAAGTATTTCACCAATATTCTGAATGTTCCTGAGACGTGTATTTTACCCATTGGAAAAAAGATATATAGATCAAAATCAAATTACAATCCGTAAGATTACTGGAGCGTAAGTGATAAGTATATAAACATATCACAAATATAATGGGATTCATTCAAATTAATTGAGTGGTCTCATCAATATTATATCGTTTTGTGAGCTCGGGCGGGTTTGTAGTATATGGGCCTGTATCACTGGATATTCTTGGGGCTAGTGATAATATCACAACGTAAACTACCAACATAAAGACATATTATAGATGTCTCATAGAGACTAAATTATATTTTTTATAGGAAAGTAGGTATGGAAGTCTTTGGGTATTCGTAGGTCTTACGACTTATCGTACGGCTGCCTTAAGTGATCGCAAAAATCCAGTATTGTGTTCTGAAAAATTTGAACAAACTCAAAATAGCAACATAAAGACGATGTTGTAAGATAATAATAGATAGACATTGAGCGCAGAACTTCCGGGCCGAGTCGACTAGACCGAGTACACGCGCAATCATGAATACCTGACGACTGTTGGGCACAATCGGATCTGTCAATATTATTTTGTGCTAAAACAATATTATATCATAATGTGTTAATGAGAATGAGTCATGAATCTCTTAACATCCGTATACGTGCTTGGCTCAAAATTGAATTTTGTGGCGATGGAAACCGCAATATGGATTTGGTCAAGATATTGCACTTCGTTACTTTGAACCCGGTGGTTTGTCGAGTTACCGAGATCGAGCGGAATGGGACATCGAATGGAGAATTGATCGTCCCAAGTGGTGTAAAGCGAGACATCAGGTTTCCCAATCTGTTTTTTGAATATGACTCAATATACAATACACTTTTAATATGAAATTTACAAATAACGAGATTTGTATAGTGTATACTATATTGTCGAGCATTATAAAATGTATTATATTAATAATTTATCTCATTGACAAAATTGTACAAATAATTATGCAGTATACAAACGATGTAATACTGGATAGAGTAGACGTAATAGCCTACCTGGGAGGCAAAGTAAAAACTGAAAACTGGGTTCTTCTTATGCGAATTAAATGTCATATTGGCAAGCTTAATGTGCATTCTTCCGTACGAAGAAATTATTGTGCAGTCATGACCTAAATTTAAATTTGGGAATGAAGATACTACGTTTTCCCTATACTCGCTGAAAGAAGTAAAAGCTCCATAAAAAATTTGTTGTGTACATCTGCCGATGACTAGTAAAAATAAACTGGATCGGTAACAATAATTAGAAAATGGGACAAAAACTTTGATAAATATAAGTGAGTAAAAACTGTACGCAAACAAACATTTATCTTGCTTTATTTCCCACGCGGTGGTTGGATATTTCCTCAATTTTTCAAGATTGTCGAGCCCTTTGCTTTATCTTGTCTCCCCTGCCCCTAGCCCCGGGCCGCGAGCTCCCGTCACAGAGATTGTATGATTTATCTCACGGCTCGCCGTATCTCGCCGAGACACTGACGTGGACTGAATGTTTTCCGACCGATTATTGCGCGAAAATAAATCGAAAGCTTTTTACGGTCAGGCGTATTTCAAATCCTCGCATTGCTCGGACCAATTTGATGCCCCTATATAGTATTTATCTTTGAACCCTTTTGTGTAGGAAATGTTCCATATCCTGTCTACGTGGCATTGCGCAGTTCAAAGGGGGCATTATCCGACAGATGCCTTCGTTTTTGTTTTACGATATTTTTATTCAACATTCATTTACATGGAGTAAGGAATGTCCAATTTATTTAAGAGAAAGTGAAGCCGAAAGTAGGAAAATTGTTTTTTAGGATAAACAACAGTCAATAAAGTACTTAAATATATCAATAATGAAGTGGAAATTTTGTTACAAAAATGTCAACCTGATATTTGATGCTTAGCAAAACATGTATTACATACGAAATAGAAGAGTCTGAATTTTTTTTTTGTTATACAACTGTAAGATGTGATTCATTGAGTTGACACACAGGAAGAATAATAAGTAATAAAGTTAATAAAAAACAAACTATAATTTAAAATCATATAATGCAAACAGGTCATAGAGCAAAAGAACACCTGGATTTTAGCAGTGGATATGAAAAACATTTTTTTAAAGGTACTTATGTAGTAGTATACCACTCGCAAATCAGGATTATACTACATTTTTGAAATTTATTGAAACATAGTATAGTACCCATATAAAAGAACAATAAATATTTTATCTTGTTGGGGACTTTAATATTGACATGAATGTTAAGAATACACACAGTGTCAAATTGTTAAACTCGATAAATAGCCTTGGGCTAAAACAACAAGTAAGACAACCAACCAGATTGATTAAAACATATCAACCGTAATATACGTAATAATATCAAATAATTTTTATCGGAATATTTCAGTTGGTGAAGAACCTAGAATTTCAGATCATGAAATAATAATAACTATTTTTAAAAATTAGTCGCAGATAAATACTAACAGAATCAGTACATATTTATAGACAGAAAAAAGATTACAATATAGAAAATTGGCAAAAGGAATTAGGAAAATAGACATAAGAAATCGATAATAACTTAGATATCAATAAAAAAGCAGAACATTTCGTAAATAAATTAAGCACAGCTATAAACACTCTCGTGCCACTTAAAAAATAGTTTTTAAAAATAAAAATAAATGGTATTAAAAGAAACTACACGAATTACAAAAAATGAGATACACGGCTTACAAAGTCTTAAATTTTCAGCGGACCGATGATAGAATTCTGTAATACAAAATACTACGGAATTTATACACAAAAAAATCAATGAACAAAAGTCCTTTACTGAAAAACTAGAGGAGCAGAAAAATAATCCCGTAAAAATGTGGGCTATATTGAAGGAAATCATTAAAGGAAAAACAAGAAAGGAAATCAAATCTGTCGATTTTCCAGATAGTTTAGAGGAGGATGTAGGACTTTTCCTGCAGAATAGTTGCAGAAAAATTCAATTTCAACTTCTAGCATCTATAAGATCAGCAAAAGTTTCCAATTACCAAAAATAATGTTTAACATGAAGATACGAAGTTCCTGTTCTACTTCAGTTTTCAAAGTAGGTATTGATTTTGATTTTCTGAAAAAAAAAATTAAAGTATGAAAGCAAAAGAATCACAAAATGGTGTAACCACAAAAGCAATCAACGATGCTATTGATGTTTTAGGTGAATCTCTACTAGAAATAATTAATGAATCGTTAAAAAGTGGAATATTTCCGGAAACATAGAAAATATCAATAATTGCTCTAATACCCAAAGTCGAAAATCCCATGAAATTGAATGGAAGATGGATAAAGACAAGAAAAAGAAAATTGTAGCTGCCTTCTTAGACTTAAAACATGCATTTGAGACGATAGACAGAGAAAAACTTGTTAAAAATTGATAGATTTTGGAATTAATGGAACCAGTAAGAAATGGTTTATTAACTATTTAACTCTTCAAAAATAAATATCAAAATTTGAAGACACTTTCTAGTGCACAACCAATTGAAAAAGGTGTCTCACAAAGATGATTATTGAATCCAATATTATTTATCATTTATATGAATGACATAACAAAATGTCTTGAGAATTGCGGAATAAAATCATTTGCGGACGATACATTAATATACATAGCTGGCAATAATACTCATGAATGTGTCTATAAAATTCAAAATGAACTAGAACTCATACTTACATGGTTAAATAGTAATAAATTAAAATTAATTGTCTCAAAAGCAAATATATGATTTATTGATACATACATATTGATACAGAAAAAAGTAAAAATTATTCATTGCGAATAAATAATGAAGACATTGAAGAGGTGAATGAAATAAAATATTTAGAAGTAACGATTGATAATAAACTGAAATTCGACAAATATATTTTAACTAGCTGTTCATATCCGGCGTTGCACGGGTTATGGGTTAAGTTTAAAATAAATTTGTGAGGGTAAACAAAGTTTCGATTCGATCGGTATAGATTTGCATCGAAAATATATCAGGGGGGGAAAGGGTAAAAGAGTAGGAGGGAAATGTCACCAATGTTAACCACCGGATCCTAAAGAATAAGTTTCCAAATATTGAGTCCGATCGGTCGAACGGTTCAGATTTGCATTGAAAAAATATCAGGGATAAAGGAAGGGGTAAAATAATTGGGGGAAAATGTCGCATATATTACCCGCCGGGTCCTAAAGAATAAGATTCCAAATTTTGTGTCCGATCGGTCAAACGGTACAGATTTGCATCGAAAATACGTCAGGGGGAGAGGAAGGGGTATGAGACTAGGGGGAAATGTTGCCTATCTTACCTGCCGATCACTAAAATATAAGTTTCCAAATGTTGAGTCCGATCGGTCAAACGGTACAGATTTGCATCGAAAATATGTCAGAGGGAGGAGAAGGGGTATAAGTTTCCAAATTTTGAGTCCGATTGGTCAGACAATATAGATTTGCATCGAAAATATGTCAGGGAAAGGGAAAGGGGAAGGGATAAGAGAATAGGGAAGAAATTTGCGTATGTTACCCGCCGGGTCCTAAAGCATAAGTATGCAAAATTTGAATCGAATCGAAACGGTGTGGATTTGTGTAGAGAACATACAGACATTAAGTTTTATAGATATATATATATAGATTCAAAGAAACTGGCCAAAAAGGCCGTTTTTAAGCAGAATAATAAAGAAACTTAACCTAAACATATATTAGTATATGTATAATTCCATTGTGACTCCGCATATAAATTACTGTTCAACAATATTATTTTTGGGAAATGAAACTCAGAAGGAAAATATTAAAAACAAAACAAAACTGAGCCATGAAAACTATCTTAAGATGTAACAAATATACAAGAATTAGCCATATGGTAAAGCTACTTAAGGTAATGACAATTACGCAACAAACAATGCAAAATGTCCTAGTCTTGATATACAAAATAAAAAACTGATTAGTTCCATTATATATGTATAAAAATATGAAATACAATTTTGTGGTCCACACTTATCCTACGAGAAGTACATCAGCATCACGCCGGACCCTAAGATCCCACGAAAACCAATTGAAAAATAAACAAGGTTTAAACTGTAAAACTGTAATTTACCATGCATTGTGTTTACTCTACCATACCAAATAGGGGTCTAAACAGGCATGTTTCTTTATGAAATACAATGATGTAACTGACCGTAATTAATCGACATATTGATTGATACCTTTGGAACCAAGGTTTTTGTAAAATCTATACAACGCGCAGAAATGATATGATATGCGTGTGATAAGGCAATACATCACAAGACCGATAATACAGAATTGTCGGACGTTAAAAGATTCAAAACAACTCGATTTTTGCAATCTCATTTTGCCGGATGACGTTGTAGACCAGGCAGTTTATCATCGATGCCGAGGTTAAGTAGCAAAAAATGTATTGGGATTTGTTTTATTAATACAAATTTGAGACTACAGTCGTTGCGTTTTTTCCAACGCAGTTACAATTGAGTTTCACTGTATGAAGGGCAGGAAATTTAATCGGCATTCACATTAATATTTTGTTCCAGTTTTACAAATTAAAGCAAGTAATTGAATACCAAGTAACTTTTCAATAGCCAAAACTTAAAAAAACATTTTTATACAATGCTTATTATGTGTACGATTTAATCCTACCCAGTAACTAAATTGTAATAAAAATGCTGGCTCCATGGGCGTGCCTTGGCAAAACGATACGAGAAATACATTGCATTGTTGACCATCTCATCCGTCACCTTCAATCGTTGATGTTTAATCGCGCGGGTTCTTGACGGCGACTTGATAGGAGCAAAAAATCCAGTTATAAAGATATTGTAGTACTTTCTAATTTTAGAATGATTTTAACGATTGATATACGTTCTTTGAACTTTTTATATTCTAAAATATACTTATTAATTGTAATTTTACTTCTACTTTACCTGATCTTTTTTGTGTAATTATATTATATTTCATAATAAATAATGTGTTAATTTTATTTTGCATAAAAAATAATACATTTAATTTATATGTATTTTTGTTGATTACAATAACTTTCGTAATAAATGCATTTGTTTTTATCCGTAAATGCATTTTAATATGTATTTCTCAATTTTTCCCAAGAAAGGTTTATACTTCTCGGACAAAACGTCTGGACATCGATGGCTAATCACGAAGAAGCCAGAGTAATAAAAATAAAATGAATGTGACTTTGGGATGTGGTCCTGGTCTAGTGTTAAAGAATGAGGTTATGGGACACGCTTTCCGATAGATAAAGGCTGCATCATTTTGCAGCAGGTATCAACAGAAAGGATAGTTCGATCGTTACAGTACCAAAATATAAGTTTTAACAATATTGAAACCATTGTTTGTAATAAAACCTAAGGATAACCAGTTAGCAAACAAAAGGCGGAGGCGCTCATTATATAAGTTTTTTTATGAAGAGGTCCCGCCAAAACTCAAAATAATAAAAAATATTTAAGACCAACCATGGGCAAAACCTACTTAGTAATCTTGATATCACCTCAATTGAAATATATTAGTATACATAATAAATTAACAATTTATAAAAAAAATATAATTCAATAATACATTTAATTTAATAATTTGTAATTTGTAATCACGAAAACTTCAATTCACTTACTTAAAATAACATTGAAAGAACTAATAAATATGTATTATTCATACATACTAATTTTTATCTTTAAGATTGTTTATCGGTTTCGTGCATGCAGTGTCATGTATGATAAATTTGTTAAGTAAATTTTTATTTTATTTCTGAAAGTAAGAGTGTACTCATACATCTGCGAGAAAATATTACATGGCCTATTAAAGAGTTAAGGTTGTTATTACGGTCGTTAGACATATTTAACTGTAACTGGTTGCCTCGGAAAGAGAAACAGTGCAGGATGCACTCATAATGGATACTCTCCGAACGTACGGACATCAAGAAAACGATCTAGCACATGCGATGTCCCAAGAAATAAAGCATACTCACCCTACATCAGAGGTCTTACTGGCAAAATCAGCCGGGTGTTGTTGAAATTAAATATAAAAACAGTTTTCAGCCCCCACAGTTCGATCTCACGTATGTTAGGTAGTGTGAAAGATAACACACCGTTCGAGTCTCCAGGTTTATACAGAGTGCCATGCGATTGTGGGGCGTTCTACATAGGACAAACCAAACGCAATGTCGCTACACAATTGAAGGAACATATTGGAGCAATTAAAAATAACAACTCCAACATATCGGCAATCTGCGAACATGCATCCAAAGGGAATCTCTGTCACTTCATCAGATTTGACAAGACAAAAATCTTATCTACAGAACCGCACCTTATACCCAGATTAGTGAGGAAGTCCATTGAAATATACAAACATCCCAATTTCAGTAGAGATGATAGTTACAAACTACCAAGTATTTGGCGCCCTGTTGTCGCAGTAAAGTCCGTCGTCGTAACTAGTACTAATTGCACACTGGCGACCTCTATTGTAGAAGAAGTGCAGTCCACAACAAAGTGCATATAATTTACGCCCTCGAAAGCAGTAATCAGTCCGCCCTTTACTTCCGCGAAGGTCGTCCTCCGGATGACGTTGAATAAGAATTCATCCGAGAATCATTTCTCGGAAAAACATACGGTTCGTATAAAATATCCGCAATCGGTTACAGTTAAATTATACGGCCTGTACGCGTTCAATACAATACACGTCGTTATAATTTATGAAATAATTTTTAAAATGATTTTTCGTAATTCATATTACCAAACTTTTAACCGGGTTATAAAAATTGGGAGCGCAATATACTAGTATTAAAGTGCACAAGAGCGCCAAAACATCTAGGCGCGAGCCTGGATGAATAAACATGATCAGAGCTCGCGATCATTTTCAGTTCCACGATCACGCTCTTATTTAGAGAAAAACGAAGACGAAGAAGAACGGACACACATACAATATTCTTACGAGCGATAATATTGTTCGTTTCCGTTTCGGGTACCGATTCAAATCAATCACCGCTCCCGAGGGCTGACTTCCTCCTCGGGCCCGCTCGGTCTGCCCCGCATTACCGTCACCGCTCGCTCGTCTCCAGGTCCTCGTTATCGTCTAATGCCAGCACTTGGGCACGGTGCGAGATGGCGGAAGTGCGCTGCTTCCACCCCCGGCTGCGATCGAGCAAACTAGGGCTTCCGGAAAACTTGTGTGTTCGCGTGTTTATATACACATATTTAACACTATACAGTTTTTCTCAAAATTGAGTATTAAATTAATATGGACAGGCATTTAGAGCATCCTGTCAACTCGGCGGTAAAGAAGCGTTACGAGAATGGTCCGGGAAACTTGCATCACTGGTGTTTTTATCTTCGGACTCTGGTTGGAAAACACGTCGAACACGTGCCCAGCATCCTTAGATGATTAACAGCGGGCGAGCAATACATTACAATACTAAATAAAACAAAATCTGCAAACGAACTTTTATCACTTAGTATCAAATAATACACAACTAACCAAATAATACATATTACAAGCTATATATACCTCTTTCCATTTAAAAAAGATAATCAAATTAGTATGTGTAAGGGCCGGTTGTTTCAAGTTGGATTAAAGTAAGCGTTCGTTTAAAGCGTAGATATTTACGAAAACGGATCGTCTGATTGGTGGAGAACGCAAAAATCTACGCTTTAAACGAACGCTTACTTTGATCCAACTTGAAACAACCGGGCCTAAGCCGTGCGTGCGAGGCACATTGTTGGTGATTTTGTTGTGTTGTTGTTTATACCCGTAAACACCGACACAATGAAACAATATGCGTTGTACGCGCAGCTTACATGTACTAATTCGATTGTCTTTCTTAAATGGAAAGAGGTCTACTTCGAAACAAAATGGTAGATCAGCGGTTAATGTTATCTGTTAATAAAATTGACTGGAACTGGAACCAAAATTGACTGAACTGACTGGACCAGGCACCACCCAGCTAGCTTTAATTAAACATTTGAGAATTATCGCAATTAAAAGTAAGTCGCTTCCAACAGGTTAGAATAAATTGTCTTAGCAAAAAACGCATGTAAATAAAATGGGGGACGGTAAAAGTTCCCTGCCATTATAGTTATATTTCGTTGATAAATATTTTTTTGTGTAACTTTCCAAGTGATTTATCTAAAATTTGTTAATATTAATATTATTGATTGATGACAAAATCTTTAAAAATAGTATTGAGTGAGAATGTGTTTGTACGTGTGCCAAAAAAATGTATGTATGTACTTGTTTTTCACATTCGTTAGCCGTTCCGAATGAGACAGCCCCTAAAGCAAAGTTTTAATCTCAGACTTAAATAAATCGTCTTTCCTGACTCGATGAAGTCGTACTTTTTCAAACTTTCATGTTCAGTGAGACGTTCATTCTGTAAGCTGTTAAGATTCGAGAAGGGGCATTAATCTACGAGTGAGCGATGGAAATGGAACGCACTTCTGTACCTTGTACCGTGTACGTTGATTTGAAGATTTACGACCAGACTAGCTGCTCTTGTCACAGTTTCTTGTGAACAACGTCGAAGTCTTGTGCGGAAGATGGCAGAGAAAGTTTAATCTATCTTGAAAATTTTTGTGTCTCTAGAACTATCGTTGAACACTTCGTTCACCTAGCACTCCTCTCAATTTCTCGTTACAAGGATGCTGTGCTCAATCAGGATTGTTAGATCTCGTTATCAGGCACCTGAATGACGTAGAGATAATTTATGATCATTCGGTGTGCGCAGTTGTTTGAATAAAAAGCTTTTGTAAATGGATGGAGGTGATATACTAGTATATATTATCAGAGCGTTGGTTAGATATATTACCGTTTAAAGTCTGTTATCTTCTTTAGATGTATATGGTAATTTTTATTAAGAAATCTCATTTTGCGAGAGCGAAACTTCACCATTATGCGCTATCTTAACATGAACCATTATTTTCAGTCCGGAGTAGGCAGAAAGAATAGATACTCACATTCTGACAGATATACATATTAGCTGTATCTGTCTCATCATCCTCCATATCTGTATGTAATGTATTATTTTCCATTATATACATACAATACGTACACAAACATATTCATAAACAAGCTAACATGTGGACACCACTATGAACAATAACAAATTCAGCAATAGTTCAGATAACAACGTACAGAGATTACTTATCATTAAAAAAAGTCATTGCTTAAATCATACTTTCTACCTGAAGAACATCTGCGATTGTGATTTGTCTTCCACAAGCGTAGAAATTGTTAAAATACATACTTTAATCACTTTATTGAATAAATATTTGTTACTCTACTTTCATTATCACCACCAGACCTATTCTATCTACTGCTGGATGAAGTGTCACCATTTTCTCTGTTCATTGTGATAATAGATAATAGATAATAACAATAACAGTAAATACACTGCCACATATTTCCTCAGAATTTTCCTACGGGTTTTAGTTTGATTCTGGTTGGGTGTCAGTGGATGACTGTACTTGTCCAACAATTGTCCGTCCGCGATATGGCCTGCCCATTTCAATTTCTTCTTGGCGCATTTAAATATGTGGTTAGTCTAGACCTTTATACAATGTACCGACAGATTTATAATTAATGATTACTTCGTTTTGGCGGTAGCGCTGGAGAGACGGGTAGGTAATCTTGTGACTATGAAATGAAACACTTTACTGTTGATGACAATTATAATCGCAATAAAGTTACAAAATGGTTTAGTAATAAATGTTGCAAAGGCTAGCCACTGTACGCGCGATAGTAGGTATATAGATTCTGAACGTACACCCGCCATTTTAAGTTAAGAGATTTCTGGAAGCAGCTCGCTGGTCCGGCGGTCGCAGAGAGAGTGTTCTTCCATCGGCCTGGAGCCCTGGACCGGG
This sequence comes from Agrypnia vestita, assembly GCA_016648135.1. Taxonomy (NCBI): domain Eukaryota; kingdom Metazoa; phylum Arthropoda; class Insecta; order Trichoptera; family Phryganeidae; genus Agrypnia; species Agrypnia vestita. Next base: position 188,050 of record JADDOH010023975.1, read on the forward strand.
CCCTGGTGGGCCACTGGCCGCGGCCTGTGGTTGGCGTTTTCTGGCCGGATTAGTTACCGCCCCATGCCGTCGGTCGTCACGGGCCGCGAGGTTCACAGTATCGCTAGTGTCCCTTGGGGGAGACTCATTCGCCACAAACGTATCAACTTCTTTTGTCTGCTCTCTTAACCATCATCTCCATTTTATCGTCCTTTATTTTACTAACTAAAATTTCAGTCACGTTTTGTTCTATTTCAAATTTGATACTTATATCGTAATGTAATCTTTTTTTCAGGTCCGGTGAATAGGTCTAGCCGGATGCTGGGAGGCGATCTGGAGCCGACGGAGGGAGCGAGCGAGGTTCTACCGGTGCTGACAGGCCCTACTCCGCCGGGAGAAGGTGAGGATGTGTTCAGTAGACAACAATATTACTTTATATAAGTTAGGTATACAATTCTTTTCTTGTCGACAACTCAACTTTCGACAGGAGGAATAACGATGACTAATATTTTTTTTGATCATACAAATTATCGACGGATAGATAGTGTGACAATAATGTACACATGTAAAACTATTTTTTCTTAATAAGGGAAAGAAACATGTTACAAAATACATATTTTTGTGTGCCACGACTTCGCGACGGTGGTAGACGAAATAAAATACTATAATTTAATTCAATTTTTATTTAAATCACAAAGTTAGTGACAAAAAGTCAAGCTAAAACACTCTCCCGTAATTTTTCTCCAAAATTCACTTTTGTCAATCGCACGGTTCATAGTACGCCTTTCAATTCGCTCCCCGCTCGGATTACAGCTCGCTTTGTCAATTTGCGTTCGTTCACCTTCCATGGTCTTCGATGGCAGTAAAATTTGACTACTATATGAAATGTTTTTTTTAGAATCTTCCTGTATACCCTCGCGCGTTAAATCGATTTCTAATTGTTTCCAAATTATTCTAAAACAGTTGTACCATTACCCGACTAGATGTAGTTCCTCCCGATTTCAGAATCTCGCAACATGTGTTTGTGAAAATAGGAACGCTGTAGAAAATGAATTTTATTTGTTAAAGATATGCGTGCACGGAATACGTGTACGCATCTCTTTAACAAATATTCTTAATAATTTCAAACTAAGGCTTGTGCTTGTGCTATGAAGAATATAACTAACTCGCTGGCTCGGAATGAGTCTCGAACCCGCAACGATCGGATCACTAGACAAGTGTCCTAACCATCAATACGTCAATCAAGTCATGTTACAAGTTTATACAGTTGTATCATATAGAGTGCGCGAGTTCCAAGGTCAATGATGAAATTAAGAGAGTCTTCATCGACATTTGCGCACAAATGCCCATCTAGAACATTGTTCGCGACCCGAGAAATATATGGACTAGGTGCGCCGTGTGGTGTAAGCGGTGCCCACACGCGCACCCGCGAGGCGGGCCGCCATTCCATCCCGAGATTGGTGCATCCGAATTGGGCAATCAAATTACACGAATGGATTTATGTAACACCCGAATTGCTGTTAGCTCGCCCGAGCAGGAAGCTACCACTAACAGCGCTGGACGTACATTAGCGTCCCCAGGGCCGGCGGCGGCGACTGTCCGGGGGCGTTCGGCCAAATGTATCGATTGAAATGCACACTTCACTACTTCTAGTAGGGACCCAACCCTGTATCGCCGACCATCTTCACGGGCGCGCACTTCTTACAATTAAAAAATAATGTATTTCTTTAAATGATTTGTTTTTTTTTTAATCTTTTTTCTCGAGGTCCATTATTAATTGATTTACGTTTATTTTATTTTTTATTTTGAAATCAGATGACGGATCAAACTGGATGACTAATTACCGATTGTTTCAAATTGGATTAGTGTAGGTAAAAGTTTGTTTAAAGCGTAGATTTTTGCGTTCATCACCGATCAAACGATCCGTTTCCGTAAAAATATATGCTTTAAACGAATTTTTATTTTAATCCAACTTGAAACAATTTGGCCTAAGAGCCGGTTGCTTCAAGTTGTTCTTTCGTATAAACCATCGATTTTTGCGTTTTTCACCAATCACACAACCCGTAAAAACCATAGATTTTAACGGAAGATTTCTATAATCCGTCGTAATATGACCGGTTGCATAAACTTGGGTTATAATTAGTGACGACTGCTCAAACATCTCATTTAGCCGGCGCACTACGCGCGATTTTCAATCCGTCATCAAAATCGTTTTTATTTAATTTTTCGACATTGTGGTGTCAAATGTACAATAGGTATTATGTAGGATGTCACAATTTTTTCTGATTATCAACTGATTTTACAGTACCTACTTATATCCTTAACGTAAAAGTAATGTACAATACATTTTGTCTGAAGTAATGGATCTTAGCACAACTCAAAATGAATGTTGCCAACATCATTGTTGGCAATAAATTTGTTTGCTACACCTCATCGTTCCTCAGATTTTAATAACTTTACATTAATTTATTTGCCACAGAATAGATGAAAACGTGGGTACGTAATCATATACCTACTACAATGTAGAAAAATTAAATGGAAACGATTTTGATGACAGGTGTCAAAAATCACTCGCACGCGCACCGGCTTATCCAAGTTTCACAGCTTAAGGGGGGGGTATGGTTAATTCGTACAAAAAAAGGCATGTTTTTGTGAATTTTTTGTGACGACACAGTTAAAATCTCTTTATTAAAACCAATGGTATATTAAAGTATGACATTTGAAAAATATTGTGTAAAATTTTCAAGAAGAAATATTAAAAAATACGACAATGGCAGCAATTATTCGGACGTGTCTCGGAAAAAAGTAGAATTGCGGTGTCCATCATAACTTGGCGCTAGATCATCTGAAATCAAAAAAATCAAAGTTCATTCGTTAGATAATAGATTATCCCAGGTAACACTGGGAGGGTTTTTTGACATTTCAATTTTTCAATTTTTTGGAACACTTTGAAGGGAAAAACGCGATTTTTTGCGAAAAATATCGACTAATTTGTTATTAAAAAATAAAAATTAATAACATATTTGAAAAAAAGTCTCCAGCGTTACCTTGTAAATTATGTACAGAAATAGTGTTAAAAATTTCAAAAGAATCGGTCAAGTAGTTTTGAAGTTATGATGGACACCGACTTTGAAAACGTGAGATGTGGGAAAAACGCTTTAAAGTTTTGCACACTGTAAAATTCAAAATAAAACTCAACACTTATTTTATACTTACACATAATCGTCGATGCCATGTTCACATAGCAAAGAGCTTTCATCATCAGCATATTTTTGTCCTTGTCTACGCAAAACTCTTACAATACAATAGCACGTCCGGTAGTCCTCAGATGAGCGCGTCTCTTAACTGCCCGAGCAGGTATAGAAAATCAGTCTGAGTATCGCTCAAATGTTTATAATTTCGTCAATTTTGCTCCGATTGACTTGAAATCTTGACACAATATTCTTGCGATGTTATACATTCATTTAAAAAATTAAAAATAAAATGCAAAAAAAAAGTTAAAAACCTTACCCCCCCCTTAAACCAACTGTTTATTTTAATTTTATTTGTTTATTTCTATTTAATTTAAATGCAAAATATTGGTTGGACCATATTATTTAAATAACACAGCGGTGGATACACGTATCGAGAGTTCCATCTGACACATAATGCGGCCAAAATCATACTTATCTTCGATTGCTAACAAATAATTTGTTAAATAACCTGTTGTACATCGCAATGCAAAATGAACTACGTGTTAGATAGATCAGAAAAGAAAACGCAAACGGTAATAAGTAATTTACGTTAGTTATTGTTTCAGCGTAATATTTTTCTTGTAATTTTTAGCGTTAACTTCGTGGTTATGCATTTTTGTTAATTGACCACATTGATAAATTTGGGGTCAAGTAATTAACGTGGTCAATACAAAGCTATTTATTTGTTCAAATAAATAGAAGTCATTTACGATAATAACTTTCGCTTACGCTAGGCACGCTGACTTCACGATGGTTTCTAATGAAAAATGAATCATTTTAACCATTAAAGAAATATATATTATAGAACACGTACATATATAGGAGTCTCTTTGTATTGTACTTTTTTATATTTCTGTGATAAAATTTATTGTTTGATATCAATATTGGTATTTGTCATACGGGAGTGAAACAAACCTAATATCATTAATAATAATATAATATATTGTTAATAATATCGAACATGTAGAGGCCACTTATCCTACTTAAACACAAATATTTTCCTTATATCTGTTTATTCGTGTTGCATAGCAAAATAAAATAAACATATAGTCATATATACCTACCTATAGTCAGCGGTCCTTGTCTTACGAGTATGGCGAAGCAATATTCGCCATTATCTCTGTCCTGGATACCTAACGGTAGTTGTCTGTAGGTTTCTGCATTCGCCTTATTAATTATTTGGTGGATGTATTTTTATGTGTCTGAGGTATGCGTTTTGTCTAAGAATGTGTCCCACCTATTGACTTCTTCGATTATCTGAACCTCTTTCCTTGCACTTTCATCAGAGTACCATTATTTATAATACTTTCATTGCTTTTCTACCTCCAGCGGTAAATTATTTGAATGTAATATTTTCTACTAGTTTTAAAATAAATAAATTTTATAAAAAAAATTGGTGATTGGTGATCAACTGTTACAGTTGCCGGCAAACTTCTTGAAATTTTTTGGCGTAGTGGGGGAATGCGCAGAAGACAAAATTTGGGTCTGGTTGGTGGAATGGTACATGCGCAAACTTCCCCCCACTACGCGGTAAAATTTCAAGACGTTTGCCGGCTACTGTACGATGATTGGTAAATGTCATTTAACTATTGGCGGCTTAGGTCCTAGTGCACCAATTGTGCAGTAATTGCTAGCCGAATAACTACAGTTACCAATCATTATTATAATCGAACACCAATCACACGATCATAATCACGGTTTATCTCGTCACTAGTTTAACGTAATATTGTGTTTCACTTTCATATATAGCAAATAGAATCTGTCTATTTGCAGCGATGATTTAATTATTCATACACACGTATGTAGATATTTATACGTTACCTATTCGTTTCGCTCGTCGAACACCAATCACACCATCACGGTTTACCTCTTACGGTTATAGTCGCTATCAATACCGTACCGCGTTTTCAGTCCCCATGCGTGTCTCGAGTGTTAACCTCACGAGTGATGAGGAAAACAGATATGTATATATTTTAGGAGAAAAAGAGAAACCGTTACATAAAACGTATTATGGTGTTAGCATGTTTGCATATGAGATTAACAAGATTGTATTGCATTAGTGGACATGCAAGTAAGTAAAAAAATTAAAACAAGTAAAAGCTATTATATAAATCGGGTTAATATCAAGAAGCATATCGGCACTCCAACTTTGTGCTCTGACAGAGGAATAATAAATCGCACTTTCCACGCACACAAGATGGCGACGGTGATCATCTTCCGCAATATCATTACACTTTCCAAACTCGAGGAATTTTTTGAATTAAGCGAAGAATCTTGAAGCCATGTGTTCACTAGAGGACAAATTGTCCCTCAACAGCATGCGCGGCATAGAGTCTACGTGACGTTGCAACGTCGTGCACTGTTCCGCGACCTCGCGCACGACATAGCGCGGCATTTCTACGTGCCGTGGCAACGTTGCCATGCGCACGGTACCCGAGCGTACTCACTGCAACATTCCGCGGAGCGTCAGTACCACGTGGTATGTTTACAAGTGAATACGCATGCGCTGTATCTGTCAAGATGATAATGCGGGGAAACGAAATCGTTCTCGAACTCATCGAGCTGTATCGATCGAAGATCGCATAGAATGTCCGTCCTTCTTTCTCTTTGCAGTTAATAATTTCGCATTCTCCTCTTTTTTCTCCTCTTACTTTTCGATAAACTCATTAACATAAACAGATACGCGGCTATCATCATAACCTCATAGGGCGATATATTTCCGTGACGTCTGGAAAACAATAATTATTTGCAAAATGGACCTTGTTTTTAATAATATTCAATTTACTACAGTAAAATCTCGTTAATTTGAAATTGCGACCCAAAAAAACATTTCGAATTGCGCGGAACCCCGTTTTCGCCAAATGTGATACTGCAGCTGTCATCCATAACCTCATCGGATGACATTTCCGCGACAAGATATGCGAGTCCCGGTGTGTGCACGTCAATTGACCGCGTCATTGTCCCCGAAACATGAGCGTAGATGTTGATGCGACATGTCGAGCGGAATGTTTCGCGATTTGTCCCCTAGTGAATACATGGCTTGATAATGCATCTGCGACTATCGCCGCAGGAGCGGACTAAGGCACTTTTCCAAAAAAACAACGAAATTTTGGAAAAGACCATTTCCCTCATCAGGGTGATAAAAAACAACTGACGAAGGAAATGATATTTTCCAAAACTGGGTGGCTTTAATAAATAAACTCAAGTGGTTAAAAAACAAAATGAACTGTTGAAAATGGTAACCACAATATTTATACAATATATATCGAAAATACCAGATAACTATTTTAGCGTCACTCGGTTTCTCCGCGGGGCGGGGGTAGGCAGAGAAGATGAAGCGCCACGACTCTCGCCTCATGCACACACGTGTTCCCACGCGAGCTCGTCGATCACCGAGGCTCCTAACGGGGCCGCGCCAAGTCGAGTCTCCCGCGCTCGTCCTCGTGTTTCTGGTGCCATCGACTCCCTTTCTTATTCATTCCTCAAACATGTTAATAATGATAATATTAACCCGATATATTTATATGTTTCTCACATAAGAAAATTGATGCAGTTCAGAGGAGTGAAGTGCCACAAAATTGTCGTCAGAAATTTGAATAGGTAGGTAATTATTCAAATTATTATATTTAATAGCTGTAACCCATAAAAAATGACGGTACTTTTACATGTCAGTTCCAAAGGAATAAGTATTTATTTACTTATTTATACAAAAAAAGAAAAAAATACTTAAAAAAATGAAAAGAAAATCATACTTATTTGTTTTACGTTTTTTATGAAAAAAAAGGGGATTTTTTTACTATAAAGAAGTTACGGACGTTACACGAAGTTACGGGGGCAGACAGACAACGAAATTATTATAGTTGAGATTGTGTGTGCCTATACCATCATAAATATATGTAGGTACATTTGCATATGTCTTTTGCAACCGAGAAGTCTAAAGCTACAGATACACATGTTTATTAGTGGCATGCTCATAAATCAACCGGCGGTTGATATTGGAGCACGCCACTAAGTTGCATACTCATTACTAGCAATCGTACACACATGCCACTAATAAGCAAGGCCTAAAGAAGGTCGATACTGCGCATGCTCAAGTGCCACTAATAAGCATGTGTATCAGTAGCTTTAGTCCCTGGAGAAGCACTGGTAGCTAATAAAATTAATAGCTTTTAAAATTTACTTGATTATTTTTTTATTTTTTTTATTTGTTCACAGAATTTATTATACAGAATATAATCTGGCGATTTCCCAATTAGGCTACTCTAGGAGGAGAGAAGAAACCGCCTCACATTGTGTATGAAATGCGCCAATATATGACAGTTGCCGACGGAATTCTGTTTTATAATTACGTCATTTATTGACACATTCCATACATTGGAATTTTTATTTTTAAATATCAATTAAGGTGTTTTTATTTAAAAAAAACTAACTTTTATTAAGTGAGTAAAGCCTCAAAATACAGTTTTTGAAATTGTTTTGGCTTGGATTCCGAGTCATGTAGGCATCCCTGGTAATGAAATGGTAGACTCTCTGGCTAAAAATGCAATCTCACAGGGGGATGCCACATTTTCCACTATTCCAGTGAGCGATCTTTTCAATATTACAAGAAACGATGCCGCACTTCAGTGGCAGTCTCATTGGGACCTCACTAAAATGTCAAAAGGTCGACACTACGCCGCTATTCAGCCACTTATCCCATCTCGAACCTGGTTTCACAGGATCAGATTGAGCAAGAGGGAGACTTCAATGGTTTGCCGAATGCGTCTGGGTCATTGCTCTATCCGCTTACACCTTGCAAAAATTCATGTTCTTAACTCCTCAATCTGTGAGTGTGGACAAGAGGAGGAGGATTTGAACCACTTGTTTTTCAATTGCATTTTAAATGTCGGTACTCAGTCCCTACTCCAGGATCTTGCAGATCTTAATGTCCCTCTCCCTACAAATATCCAGCTCTTGCTTACAGACTGCCGACGGGAAGTATTGAAAGTGTTACTACGATTTTTAGAGAGTAATTGCATTGAGCTGTAATGTTTATGTCGATGACCTATTGACTAGTTTTTGGCAATAACATCCTTTTACTGGGTGACAAGCCATTAAATTTAAAAAAAAAAAAAAAAAAAAATATCAATTAAGGTGTTTTTATTTAAAAAACTAACTTTTATTAAGTGAGTAAAGCCTCAAAATACAGGAATAAATAGAATATACTGTTTAAAATCATCTTTTTATATAAATAAAAAGCGTTTTAAAATCAACAAAAAACGTAAAAATTTATTGCAAATTTAAAACATTTTAACTTTATTAATCTATACCTACCTATAAAACTCAATATCTGTCTGTCTGTCTATTCTCTATACAAATCCACACCGTTTGTCCGATTCGATTCAAATTTTGCATACTTATGCTTTGGGACCCGGCGGGTAACATAGGTAACATTTCCCCTCTATTCTCATACCCCTTCCCCTCCCCCTGCCATATTTTCGATGCAAATCTGTACCGTTTTGACCGTTCGGACTCAAAATTTGGAAACTTCTTCTTTAGGACTCGGCGGGTAACACAGACGATATTTCCCCCTTATTATTTTACCCCTGCTCCTCCCCCTGACATATTGTCGATGCAAATCTGTACTGTTCGATCGATCGGACTCAAAATTTGGAAACTAATTCTTCAGGACTCGGCGGGTAACATAGGCGACATTTCTTTCCTATTCTTTTAACCCTTTCCCCTCCTCTGATATATTTTCGATGTAAATCTGTACCGTTTGACCGATCGGACTCAAAATTTGGAAACTTATTCTTTAGGACTCGGCGGGTAACAAAGGCTACATTTCCCCTCTTCTCCTTTACCCATTCCTCTCCTTTTGATATATTTTCGATGCAAATCTATACCGTTCGACCGATCGAACTCAAAATTTGGAAACTTATTCTTTAGGACTCGGCAGGTAACATAGGCTATATTTCCTCTCTCCGCTTTTACCTTTTCTTCTTCCCCTGATATATTTTCGATACAAATCTATACCGTTCGAATCAAACCTTTGTTTCCCCCCACAAATTTATTTTCAACTTAATCCTTAACCCGTGCAAAGCCGGGTACGAACAGCTAGTATCGAATATTTCTTGATTTCCTTAGTAAAAATTCTAGATAATGAAGTATACTTTAAATGTATAAAATACATATTATGCATAAATATAAATATTCATTAAAAATTAGCGCCGCCTGGGACACTAAAAACAGGCCGCGGCCTGTCGATTAATGCTTTATTTTATTAATTATTTTAAATAATGTCCATTTTAAAACTTTTATATAATAAAAATGTTCTATCTGAGTTATTGCCCTAAAAAATTGCAGTCTAGAGTATACATTTTGATGTAAATGAATAATAAAAATCCACATTTTCGTAAAAAAACGCCGAAATATGCATTCGCAGTGAATGTCCAGCCGTGACTCGAATGTTAAATAATGTATGTAAAATTTTTACACATTAAATAATATTAAAATTTCGATATTATTTAATGTGGTAGTAACGTAATTATGTAATTTAAAGAAATAAAATATAATAAAAATGAAATTTCTACTGACTTTAGCAAAGCATTCGATAATGTTTCACATTGTATATTGCTTAAAAAACTTGAATCATTTGGAATTGGTAGGAATATTTTGAAATGGTGTACTATAGACATACCACTATAACTTGGCGTGCGAGGGAGGGCGTCCCTATCGCGTAACAGAAGTTGTCAGCGTGTAAATTTATTACACAATACAACAGTTAATGGCGGCCGTTCTATCTGTCAAACTGTCAGACGGTAATATCGGTCCATTATTCGCTTTTTCAGCTTCGCAAAACTTTAATACTTCATTGGCAATTGTTCTTGAAAAATCCTTCATTTTATCGAATTTCGGCACGGCTTTCCGAGATAATATTTGTTTTTTTATGAAGCCTTCCCTCTCAGATTTTTTGCACAATGTGGCTGAAGCTTCTGTTACAGTCTTGACTGCCCTTTCAACGACTTTTTTGCGGCATGACAGGCGTAGTAATGAGAATTCTCTTTCTGCTTTTTGGACGACAAACAGTTGGATGTTTTCGTCAGGTATGGATTTCAATATTGATGGATCGGATATATTCTCCTGATAGTCAATGAGATCTGTATAAGACAATGCATCCAATATTATAGTAGGTGGTTGAAACAAGTCAGTCAGCATTGCAATTAATAAATTTTCAGGGTGTGCGAAGTAACTGTTTCATTGAATTACAGATTCTATTATGGCTTCCAGTTCTGTGGACAAATATCCTATAGCAGTGATGAGTTTGTTGAGGTGCCGTGCTCCATCTTTACAGGAAGGGTGAATATTTATAGCAAACCATGTTGGGGCGTAAACCTTGATGACATACGTAGCAAGAATTACTAAGTTTTTAAAAGGAGATTCCATCGAAACATACAAACGCAGAATTCGATTAGGACGAGTTAGCTATCGGCCGTGAGACATTTTGCCTGGCGATTTGTAAACTAAATCCTCAGAAAACATGCCTGTTGAAATTGCTGAGACTATTCAGAATAAATATGTTTGGTCAGTGCTAATACGTTGAACAGAAAACTCAGGTAACTCTATTGAAATACATTGAAAACGAACAATGGGCCTTTTTTCAAATACTTCTAGATCTTTACCGATTCTCTCTGAAAATTTTTTAGGCTCCGATGTGCCACCATCAATATGTAGAAACAAGTGCCGAAACGATACTTCATTCATATGAAGTAGGCAGATAATCCATTGCAACGGTTTACCTAATCTGTTTTCAAGTAGATGTATGACACCTCCATATTTACCAACGTTCACGTTAGTTCCATCATATGCAACAGCCACCAAAGACTTCATAGATATTTCTGATTTAAAAAAAAAATCGTTGATTGCTTAGTCTATACATTTCGATGTGCCAGAAGCTGGTGCAATATAACCCAAAAAATTCGACTCTGGTTCCATTATTAATGAAATATGTTCCTCAAGAACACTGATTTTTCCAACCTTTTCGGATTTTAAAGTTTTATCTTTCCGTTCATCAAAATTTAAAGCAGATCTTTGGAGGACTTTGTCTTTTTCTGAGGCTAATTTTTGTGCTATCGTGCATTTCCAGTGAAGCTTATTTTTATCAACTGAAGTAACAGCTGCTCCAGCCCTGTATAATACCCCGTTTCTATCACAAGTTCTTGAAAGTAAAGCGTAGTCTTCTATTATATTTTTAGCGGTAGGCTTTCGACTATACCAACAGGAGCCACTGATATTAAGACTCGTGTCTGTGGCTGGAATACATTGTCACTACCCGATAGACTGGATTCAAATTAAAGTGTTATTTTTTTCTTTGTCACAATATCTAAGGTTTTTATAATCATTCTTCTAGTAGTTCGTTGGTCGATTAGGAATCTTTTCTCTCTCACTAATACACTTTTGTATCTGGAGCAAATGCAAACGCATTCGTAAATATTCTTACACTTACAGAACGAAATGTCAAACAATATTTAACTGGTACGGCGAAATTCTTCTAATTTTTTCTTTGGTATTTGAGGGTGGTTTTTCAAATATTTTTGAATTTCAGATGATACATTTTCAACATCACTTTCCCTCATTTTTTTAGGTAGTAGGAATAGAGGCTCTTGCTCTTTCTTCAATTTTTGCAATGACAATATTCTCTATTTTCTAAGTAAGTGGATTCATTATTAGTTTCATTATCACGTTTTATCTTATGCCGATTCCACTCAGAACTTTATAACATCTTCATAGGGGTACTTTTAATATCACTTGAATCACCAAACAACGGACATATCCGCATACTAGAAATAAGGAAAACGAGCCCAACACAACATCGCCTAATTGCAGCCAGAGTTATACTGACACTGACTAGATACAGGGCGCACGTACGCCCTAGGTGTTCCTCGACTCTCTCACACTCAACCCATTGTCATTGTCTATGCTTGAAGAAAGTTACGTTTATTGATTGGAACCCAAATAAGAACATATCTCGAAAAAAAAAAAGAAAAACCGTCGTCAATCCGGAGGCAGTTAGACTTATCAGATTGTAATGATATTTTACATATGTTAGTTTGAGACCATTTGGCACCTTTTTATCACTGTGCCCCTTAAGAAATGACAAAAAAAAATTTTGGCCTATCCTACTGTACGTTAGGGTGTCCCATCCATGTATGAGAAAAAAAAAATTTTTGAGCTACACAATTGCAAGAGGTATCAAAATTTGCGTAATTTTATACAGATTGCGAATAAGGTAAAAAGAACTAGAATTGTTTGTCATCTTGAGGGCTCTACCGAGCTTTGAAATTTTGTAAATTTTACGTTTTTATAGAGTTAAACCGTTTACCTCAAATAATAAAAAAATCAAGTTTAAAAGGTATTTTATTATTGAAATTAATAAAACAAAGCACAAGAAAATAAAATAAATAAAATATAGATTATAATCAATGACAAAAACTAAAATTTTTAACTTATTTTTGTGTCCAAAATTTGGCATTTCTGCTCAAGATTGCATCCTGGTTCTAATAAAGCCATCTCTAGAAGTAACGTCAGTTACACTTTATGAGGCGTCTATTATATTCTCTAGGAACCAAAATGCAACCATCTAAGGTCAAGAATAAATGACGAAGAGGTAACTCATTGACAGGAAGCATACAAATACACCATTGTAACGGTCTCTCCAAATACTCCTCTAAATATTGAATCACGCCACCATTCCAACCGGTGTTAGTTGCAGTTCCGTCACATTCGTCGCAAATCACGTCATCTAAATTCCAGCTTCGACCCTCCACTAAAGTTGTGATCGAAGTAAAAATTCCCTTTGCAGTGCCACGGCTTTCGGTATTGTGTGTCCCAAATAAATTGATCCAGGTTGTACTAAAACTGAGATGTGGTCTTCTAAAACTTCTTTGCGATGGTCTTTTCGTCCATCAAAGTAAATGCTTTTTAAAACAATACCTCCAATATCTTTTGAAGCTTTCGGGCTTTAGATACATCTCTGTAGATCTTATTTTTATCAATAACGAGAATTAACTCTTCGGTATCTATCACAGACTAGCAACTGTTGGCAACGGCAATGTATTCCAATTCGCCGTTGAAATCAATGGTGTTTTTCGGGGATGCCTCTGTTATCGGATACGTTTCTGGTGAAGATTCATGGACTGAATCTTCATCACAATTTGCTGAAACAGAATCGGTTTCTTGAGTAGAACACGACTTTTTTGTTATCCTTATTGACTCTTCAATTTATCTCTGCTGTCGTTTCATTAATCTAACCGTTTCTTTATCAAAACTGCTTATAACAATTTTCCTATCATTTATTTGATCCAACAAAAACTTCTCTCATTGATGTGAATATATATATATATATATATATATATATATGCAGGGTTATTTGGAAAACATTAATACCCTCGCAGGGCTATATTCCTGCCTTGAAAAATTCCAATTGGAATGTTTTCCAATTGGAATTCGAAGGTTTTTATTTTTTTATTTGACTTGTATTAAAAGGAATGAATTTCTCATATTCGATATAAGTTACTGTAATGATAGTCCAATGTTTTACAAAAAATAAGTCAGAAATATTGAAAGTAGGATAAATTATTTCCTGTATGCAGATATATTTATCTCACAGCTTATTACATATTGTCAAACGCGTACATATTAGCTGATTTCAAGCGATAATTATTAGAGGCGTGATACTTGACACACTTAAGTTCAGGGAAGACTTCAGTTCTATGATGTTTAAGATTCAACAATTTAAGATTCTACAAGATTTAATATAAAGGTGAATTATATTATGATAAAATGGTATTTTTAGATGATAGGTAAATATTAAATAAGTTTAGAGTTGAAATGATATGTACATGCATAATTATAAGATTCCATATTGATATTATATATATATTGATATTTATTTAACTGGTTCTTTTCTGCTTTGTAGCTTGCACAGTCGGAGATATAGTCTACCAATACGGCCAAACAGTCCCTGGAAGCAGTCCGTGCGAACGCTGCCTCTGCTTGGGAAATTCTGAAAACGGAACGGAGATCTCCTGCGAGACCCTCCAGTGCGAAGTTCGGGCTGGTTGTAAGGCTCTTCATCGTGCCGATCACTGCTGTCCACTATATCAGTGTGGTGAGATATGTTTTTAAAGTATTTATACTTTTGGCTGTGATGTGAAGCTTCGGTTAAGATTTTTGATTCTAGAATATTATATTTGAATGCTGGATTCTGGAATGTTATGTTGTTAAGGAATTTTGGATCTGTCATCACAATATGATTCTAGGTAATGCATTGTACCAATGAATTTAATAATACAAAATAAATTGCATCATTTTTATAGCAATGAACAATGAATGACAAGGGTTAGATTCTTAGTGAGAATAAGGAAAATACAATAATTTGAAATAAGCTAAACAAATTATATACATAATATGAAGATTGGAGTATTGTTGCAAGTTTGCAAAGTTACAGTTGTGTTTGTGCCTGCTCTCTTGGATAATACCTTAATTTTTGTATTTAGTTTTTATTTAGTTGTATCTTAGCATATTATCAAATTTCCGTTTTTCCATCATTAATGGAGGACTTAAGATCTCCGGATCGTCCGGATCCCCCAGATCCTCTTCCTTCTCCATCTACCATAAGAGGGATATCGCGTTTTCCTTTGGAGGATTTGGATTCCTCAGAAGATTCCTCTTTTTCAACTTTAAAAAAAGGGAAAATTGAAAGGAGATTTTTGAAAACAAGACCTAAGCCCTCTACCATCGTTGCGTTTCCTCCTAACTCCCCTACGTCTTCGCTAATCCCGGCTTTATAGCCTTCTTCTGCTCCTCAGGTTCCCCTTCCTCATCTTCAACTGTTGTACTCTGTCTATGATCAGAGAACAGAACGGGGTGCAATCCACCCAATCGATTTTGGAAAACTTATTTTTCAACGAAAAACAAAAGGCATTCGCACGGACGGTATTAAGGCAGAAGATAGATATAAAATATGTATCTGTTGAATTTCAATCTGAGGCTTTCGCAAACAATTTCGTATCTAGTTTTAGCAACTCGCAAAATAATACATTTAATATTTTTTCAATTGATTCAGCAACATTGTAGATTGATATTTAAAAAAAATATTTATTATATTTTTATTTTTTAAATTTTTATTTATTGTTTATTTACATTTGTTAATTAATAGAAGTAACTAATAACTGCCACACTACGTAAAAACCTGTTCTGTCGCAGTTATTCTCATTTGATATTTATGTAATATTAACAAATTACAATTAAAGAAAGTATAAATGTAAGAATGAAAGTAGATCAACAATAATAAAGTAAATCATAGGAATACCTAAATCTAAAAGAAAAGAAAATATACATACAAAATTAAGATAAGAATTTAAGTAGTTACAAAAATAAATATTATATTATAGTATACTTTAAATTGTATAAATCAGTTTTTGCCAATTCAGAGGTCAAGGGCGGATCACTTCTTCAGCATACCTTCTATTTTATTTTTCTGATATTTTTATATAAACTTAGTAATACGATGTTTAAAAGGTGTGTGTAGAGTTATTTCTTTAGTTTCATTAGGTAACTTGTTAAAAACAAGCGGGGCAGTGAAATTAAATTGTCTTTGCCCAAAAGACGTTTTCCTTTTAGGTACCTCGAAATTAATTGTATTTTCCAGCCTTGTAACCCGTGTTTGTTGTGTACGATTAAAATTTACCTTGTCCTTGTGGAATTTTATAATTATGGTTTTAAGGTATAATTGTCTCGGGTCAAGAACGTTAAATATTCCAAACAAATCATCTGAAGGAAACATTCTCGATTTCTTGGTGATTATACGCATGATGCATTTTTGTGATTTTGTCAGCAAATCCATGACTGATCTGACACACCCTCCCCATCCAATTATGCCATAGGATAATAGGGATTGAGTGATGGAACAATATATAGTCCTGAGGGATACAATGTCTACCACATTTCTCAGACTTCTATATGTGTATCCCATTTTCCTAATCTTATTAGAGAGATATTGTATGTGTCCCTGCCAACTGAGTTTGTTGTCAATTATAATTCCTAGGTATTTTATATCACATGCCTTTTCAAGCATACACAGTTGCATCCATTTCTACAGCTATGTAACTGTACTTGATAATTTATGATGACTTTAGGTTGACCATCTTCTGTTGGACTGAATGTTAGGTACTTAGTTTTTCAATGTTTCAAAGTAAATTTCGGGCAAGCCACTTTTTAACGGTCACTATACCATTTTGTGCTATTTTGTGAGCAGTTTCCCATGTTCTGCCTTTAAAAAGTAACACAGTATCATCTGCATATGAAATAACTTGACCCTCAGTTGGCAAATCACACAAATCGTTAACATATAGGAGAAAGAGGATTGGTCCAAGGACACTTCCATGGTGTACACCGTGTGTTATATATTTTGGTGTACATACTATAATTTCCTTCCAGTGAAACAACTTGAGATCTCTCTGTAAGATAGCTTTTAAACCAATCATGGGTCACACCGTCACATCCTATGAGTGATAATTTAACAAGCAATCTATCATGTGGAACTGTATTGAATGCCTTAGCAAGATCAAGAAATATTGCGATGTACTTATCTCCATTATCGGTGTGTTTTGTGACATACACAGTTATTACTGTTACAGCATCTCCAGTACACATATGCTCTCTGAAACCGTATTAATTTTTTGATAAAATTTGTTGTTCATTTAAATAAGTTAATAATTTATCCAATCCAATATTTTAGAAAAAATAGTAAGTAGCGAGATTGGTCTGTAGTTTTATATCTCAAGCTTGTCTCCTTTTTTAAAAATTGGTTTGATGAGAGCACATTTTAATGCTTTTGGGAAAATACCTTGCATCATGCTGTCATTGAATATGTGAACAAGTGGGGTAACAATGAGAAATTTCATAGTCTTAATTGTTTCCGTGCAGATATCGTCAACACCAACAGATGATTTGTTAGGCAAGTCATTAATGATCCGATAATATTATTTGTATATATCTACTTTTTTATTTAATTATTTACACCATGTTTCAGAAAAACCTTTCTATCGTCAGGGTGTAAATAATTAAATAAAAAAGTAGATATATACAAATAATATAACCAATATTTTTTAAACATTTAAAGATTACATTCCATCGTTTAATGTTACAATATAGGTAAAGTAGTAAAGGCTAGATGTCTAAACTATAAAGATACTTCCTCTGGTACTGTCACATGGAAACCATCACAAACAGTGGTCCTCACTTTTGAAGGCCAAACCCTCCCCTCTCACATATATCTCTTGTACAATTCACTGCCGGCAAAGCTGTATACTATCCCAACCATTCAGTTTTATAATTGTTTCCGCTATAGGCACTCTAAGGTGACATATAGATCCCCTCCTCAATGCTTTACATGCGGTGAAAATCATCTTACCAATCGGTACCCAAATCCTCCTGATGTCCCCACCTGCGTGAAGTGTTCGGGTTATCATATGGCGACTTGTTTTTCATGTCCAGAATTAACTAGACAGAAAAATATAAAACAATATATGGCTGCCAATAATACATCATATTTCCAAGTATCCAAAATATTCTTGATTCCCAAAATATCATTTACCAATGTTTCATATCAACCTCGTGTTACTCAAACCCCCCAGAGTTATTTCTTCACACCTGCTCTTCCTGCTACCTCTTTCCATAAAACTGTATATCATAATTCTAAATCAAAAGTTCCTAACTCTCCGGGGTATGACATAATGATCAACTGTTCCCTTATTGTTCTAACCCATCCAATGGCATTACTTCTAATTTTAGCCACCCAATAAAAACTCTTACTCCTCCACCGTCTACTCCCTTATCAAATGCTATTAGCGATGAAAATTCTTCCTTTATTCAGACTTTACTTATGATAGATACTCTTTAATTTCATTTCTAATAGCAATATCTACCGTCCAACGCTGCTTCTATAATTTCATCCCTTAACTCCCTTCACAATGGCCTCCCATATTCAAATCCTCTGGCTGTAGTGCTGTTTGTAATAAACACAAAATATAGTCTCTCTATTAAAAATTTACAATATAGATATAGCAGCAATCTCAGAGACCTGGTTTAAACAGAACTATCTGTTTAAGATCCCAGGATTCTCCTGTCTCAGGGATGTTTGCCCAGATGGCAAGGGCAGAGTAGCCTTACTTATACAAAATTCCTTCTCCTTTTCTCGAATCCCTCTTACTTCCTTTCCCTCATTCCAAATAGTAGGTGATAGTCATTGATGTGGGATATCTTTCAGTATACTGCCCCCATAATGGCACATTAGACATTAATGCTTTGAACTCAGTTATCTCTTTTATTCCTTCTTCTTTTTTATTCTTGGAGATCTCAATGCTTACTCTCAGTCATGGGGTAGTGCGTTTTGTGACCGATCTGGAATTAATATTATTTCATTCATTGATGATAATCTAATTATTCTCAATGATGGCTCTCCCACTAGGTTCAGTCCCCCGTCTCAGCGAGCCGGTCCGATGGATTTCTCTATCTGTTCCAATTCCTTAGTACTGTCAATTGGTACAACCACTTGGTCAATACTAGAAGATCCACACTCTTGCGATCATTTCCCTATAATCCTCTCATTTGTCTCAAAATCATCCAAATCTCCTGTAAAAAGAGTCCATAAGTTTAATTTTTAAAAAATCAAATTGGAACCACTTCCGCGAACCTCTAGAATCCTCCACCGCTCCCCTCCCTTTGCATATTACCTCTGAGGAAATTCAATCAACATTTTCTCAATTAATTTCAAATTTCCTTTTTCTAATCACATTTTTCCTCTAAAATCATCTTCCTGGGAATTGACAAATTCACTCCTAACCCTAGGAGAAAATTTTCTAAAATAATAAATAAAGAATGGGATGGCTGGACCCAAATTTTCACTGACGGATCCGAACTCCAGGCAACCGGCTGCACAGGTGCTGCGTTTTATTGTCTATATGCTGGTATCCAAGGTATATTCCAACTGCCAAAAGAGATGTCCATTTTTACAGCCGAGTGTTTGGCAATCCGAGAAGCGCTAAAATCATGTAAACCAAAGCAATCTAAGAAGTGCCTTATTCTTTCAGATTCCTTAAGTTCTCTGCTCAAAATTAAATCCAGTTCGTTTTGGCAACCTGATGGTCAGATCTGCATGGAAACTAGAAGTATATTTCACGACCTTTCCTTCGATAAATTTGAAATTGTTTTGGCTTGGATTCCGAGTCATGTGGGCATACCTGGTAATGAAAGGGTAGACTCTCTGGCTAAAGATGCAATCTCACAGGGGGATGTCACATTTTCCACTATTCCAGTGAGCGATCTTCTCAATATTACTAGAAACGATGTCGCACTTCAGTGGTAGTCTCATTGGGACCTCACTAAAGTGTCAAAAGGTCGACACTACGCTGCTATTCAGTCACTCAATTCCACTTTTTCAATTGCATTTTAAATGTCGGTACTTATATATAGTCCCCACTCGAGGATCTTGCAGATCATAATGTCCCTTTCCCTACAAATATCCAGCTCTTGCTTACAGACTGCCGACGAGAAGTTTTGAAAGTTTTATTGAGATTCTTAAAGAGAAAGCTGTAATTTTTATATAGATTTCCTATGGACTAGTGTTTGCCAATAACATCCTAATACTGGGAGACAAGCCATTAGATTTATTTAAAAAAAAAATGTGAAGATTGATAATTCAATTTAATTATTATTGCATCTATGTAAGAGGGATTTTCTTATAAAATTATAACTTTGCTTTTAAAAATTGGTTATAATTTGATTATTCAAAGTATTTTCCATCACTAGACACTACTTTTTCCAATCTTTCTAGCAGCATATGGATACCATGTCGAAAAAATTAGTCGTCCTTGGAGGCTATCCACGAATTGGCCCATTTTTTAGTATCTTCATAAAAAGTGAATTTTTGCTCAGACAGATTATGAGTCATCGATGGAAACGAGTGGTAATCAGAAAAAAAATGTCTGGAGAATACAGTGGGTGGAGTAGGATATGTTTTTACTGATCTTGTAACGTGGGACCGAGTATGCTGAAGAATAACTTTATGGTATCTCTGCTCGTATTGCGATCGTTTTTCCTTCAATGCTCGGCTCAGTCGCATCAATTGTAGTCGATACCCATCGCTCGTGATGATGGTTTTGTTAGGTTGGAGCAGTTCACAGTACATAACACCAAGCAGATCCCACCAAATACATCATGAGCTTCGATCCATAGATATTCGGCTTTTCCGTCAATGTTAATGCATGGCCAGGCTTACCCCATGATGTTTTATGCTTGAGATTTTCGTAGTGTACCCACTTTTCATCGCCAGTGACAATACAATGAAAACAATGATGAAAAAACCATTTCTATTCTGCCGTGACAGTAGCTGTTCACAAATGAAAAATCACATTTCCACGTTTCTTGGCTTCAGCTCGTAGGCGTATCATTTAGCTTGCTTTTGAATCATTCTCAGTACATGTAACCATCTAGAAATGGTTGAACGATCAACTCCCAATAATTCTGCAAGTTTATCTTCCATTTGACAAGGGTCTTTATCAAGTAAAGTCTCTAACGCAACTCAACGCAAAATTCCCCGCAAATGCTGTTTTGTTGATAAATAATTCAACATATTTAATGCTAAAAAAAGAACAGTTTACATTTTGGCAAAATGACACCTACTGAAAACTTAATCCACATAATAGTATTTTGAAATGAATATAGTAACAATATGCCCCGATGCAATATAATAAAAGTTACTCCCTTTCTTAGGTATCCCTCAAAATTAAAGCACTGTCCTAATACATATAAAGTTTGCATAATTCGTTATGAAGCACAAATCAATTTATAAATTTTTTCATCATTTTCTTGTTGAGGTCTAAATAATTCAAACATAAAATGTCAACCAAACAGTTTTATCACTCCTCCTATCTCCTGAACAATTGAATCCATGGCAGGTATGCTCCTTTCTATGAGTAGGTATTAATATAACATAAATAAAAAATAAAATAATTTATGTTTTGTATTTACAGAATGCGAGCGAAATGGCACATTCTATTCAAATGGACAGAAACTTGTGGATCTTGATAATCCATGCCAAGTATGCTACTGCCAAGGAGGAGAAATAGTCTGTAACAAAATAGCTTGTTTCCGGAGAAACGACTGTGAACCACGATATGTACCAGGCAGCTGCTGTCCAGAATATGATCATTGCCCTCCAAGTGGTAAGAACTGTTGTTGTTTTTTGAATCTTTGTTTTGTACTTCAGTTTCATTCCCTGATCAGAATTATTTATTATTTTTATGGATGTATCAAAATTTTGTGTTTAATAATATAAATGCATATTTCAGATAAGGACAAAGAAAATCATGAATACCTAAAGGATGAACCTTCTTCAACACGAACGAAAGGTGAAACCTCTAGTGATGAAGGAGTAAATAATTTGTTTGATGTCGTTCCAAAGTTTGAAGATAAAAATTCTAACACCCAGAAAATCAACATCAAGGAAGTTGTATATCACTCACCTATAAATAATGAAATACGCATAAAAGAAATTTTACCCATAACAAGTTTCGATGTATCGGCCGAATCTACAAAATCACCAATATTCCTCCGTGAAACTTCTTATGAAAACAATTCTGATGCAAAAAAAATAGAAGCTCTTAATATTACGGAAATTCAGGACGAGTCAAAACCAAATGATGATGCTAGTCAGCCTCCCCCAGTTTTGAGAATAGGCGATCAGTTACTATTCTTAAAACTGGGTGATCTGGTTCCTGAGAATGCAGCAGTGAATACGCCTTCCCCGGTATTTACTGTGATTGGTGCTGAAGGACTTCAAAGAGTGGTGGACGACCCAGAGGAGGGATTTGAAAATAAAAATGTGCTCTCAGACTCCATGCACGATGCAGAAAAACATTATGTAATTCACTCCACAAATGAGCCTGTAGTTGAAATTCCAGTAGAAAATGAGAACAACGTCACTGCTCCAGAAGACATTATTTTACAAACAAAGAAAACAAAAGTATATGAAGAAACCGAAACTGTTACTGAAAATTTAGATGAAATGCTTCAAGAAGCCATTTCTGATCTGTATGAAACAACCACCAAGAATTCTGTAATAACTCACAATGACGCGAATAGTCAAAATGATTTGGGACAAAATGTAGACCTTAACTATAATAATGACAGTTATAATGAGTCAGCTTCAACACACATTGAATCCTACACTGAGCAACCACAATCACAAGAAAAATCCAATCTTGAACCTCACTTGGAAGAAGAAGTTCAAGCAATTCCAATTGAACATTTACCTGAACATAATCCAGAGTATCCACCTATCCCTGAAGATATTATGATTCTTAGCATGACTGAAGATTCTCTGGAATCTGGATCATCAGAAATTGATTTCAGTGGAGCAAATCCAATTGAGAGTCATGAAGCCAAAGATGATGAAAAGATTGTCATTGTCAAACGACCTGTGATACCGTTATCTCCACCGACAAAAAATTATCATGTCGAGGACAGTCCCGCAAAAATTTTACCAGATGTACTTCCATTTGTACGAATGAACAGAACTAATGATACAAATAGTAGCTCTGAATCATTCGTTCCTGAAGAATGGCTTAAGGCTACCGAACGAGTTGAAACCACCCCGATTGAATTCAATAGCCCTTTGCTGACTTTAGATTCTGCATTGCCTGATAGCATTTTAAAATCATCAAGTAAAACCAGCACAGAAGAAGACGACAGCAAAGAATATATTTTTATTGGCAACAACACATTAAAAAATAACTATGATACACTCGATTCGAATAAATCCGAAGTCTCCACTGATGATCCTTTAGGACAAACAGATATTGTAGAATTGGAGAGTGAGTTTAGATCTCCTGGAGAACCTTTATTAATTCCTGAATGGGAGCGAAATCACACAACCGATGAACCGGACGTGATTCTCAATACCGAAAATAGTGATATATATACAATTGATCCAGAAAACTTCATATTAGTAAGTAATCAATCAGAAGGAGAGGATAATTTGCTACGAGAAGAAATATTTAACAAATCATTGGTTAATATTTTGAATATGGAAGGACAACTAATTCCTGAAAGCACAACAGAGAATTTTAGAACCTCTTCAGTAGGAGGGCAAGTCATTAAGGATGCAATACTTTCATCCTCAACAGAAATGCAGTTAACAAGTATCTCTGCTGACAATGTAGAACTTCACAGCGAAACAAATGGAGTAAATATTCTTAAAACAGATGTCCCAGACGATTTCTTTGAAGACACCATAACAAACTTTATAATTTCTACTGAACATTCAAACTTATCATTGTCCACAGATAAAACATTGGTAGCAGAACATTTTGTTACAGAAAGGTCAGCAAATATTGAGATGGTGGCGGAAGTTGTAAGAGATCCTGAAACAAGTGATTTAAATGAAAGTGCACACCCACAAAAACAGAAAAAAACTTCAGCTCTTATAGCCGACTTAAAGAATGACTCTGGAAAAAAACATAATATTTTAGCTGATTTGATCAATTTGGTTGGTGATGTGGCATCTATTGGTAATCATGATGTTGAAGTTTCTACCGTACTAAACAATATAGATTCGATGAAATCAGATCAGCTATATAAACAGGAAAAATTAGGCAAAACAAATTATTCCAAGGATACAAAGAGGACATCGACAAACTCAGATCAGTCAGATGACAACATCAATGTAGAATTAACAGAGTACAACTTTTCAGGAGATAAAACTGACATTGATATTCCAATGGAAAATGATAAAGTAGAATTTACCACCAAGAAATCTTACATTGACAAGGATAGCGATGAAAGAAATAAGTGGAAAACTACTGATGATAGGGATATTGAAATAATACCAAAAGTAGAAAACAAAGTCAATAAGAAAGATCCATCTCGGGAAAAAATTATCGATGATTTAAATAATAAAAAGGCTAATGATAATTTACCGAATGTCCGGGATGTCATAAAATCCACCACAAAAACTCCAGAAACAAATAAGAAAATCACTGCTCAGCCTAAAAACGAGGATGTCATCATTTACACAACAATACAGACAAGCACGGTTTTACCAATAACAAAAGAAATTATTGAAGATACTCCAAATAAAATCAATTTGCAAGTGGAAGACGATGATCCAGAAACACTTATATCGATTGAAAATATCGAATCTACAACTCTAAAAGAACCGAAGGACAGCGTTGAAATAGAAACAACTGAAAATAGTTATTCTAGCACAGTTATGAAAGTTACTGGGAAAAATTCTAATATGGATGACCAAATGAACATCTTGAATGGTGACGAAAGAGATAAATTAACTAAGCGAGAAACAAATTCTCAACTGACGGATTCCGCCAGCCAAATAGATGACAGCTTAATAAGTATTCTGAGAGGATTTTTTGAACAACATTTTAGTCACTGAAATAAAATAATACTTTTTTAGAGCAAAACTAATACACAGTGAATGAACAACTTTGGCGTTTATAGCGAAAACATTGAAAATCTGTGTGCACAACAAGCACGATGAATCAATCGAAGCATCAATGTTATTTTAAGAGTTGAAACGCTTAAAATGTCATAGATTCTCTATGACAGGTATTACTCTGATACTAGCAGTATTTAGCGAGACATTTAGAAATAATTTATTTATTACTAGAAATATTATAATAAACTTATTTTAAGAAAAATACGTATTGTACGTAAATATTAGTTATCGATTTAATTACGCTAGTCTTCGTTCCATACGTAGTGTGACAGTTTAAATAATGTATACTGTCAGAATTATAAAAAAAAAACATTCTGACGGATAAAAAGATTGTAGAACTAAATAAAAATTGACCCAGAGTCAATAAGCAGAAGTGATTTGAAAGGCTCTGCGAGTGCATGTCTTTGCCAGTATTGCCATTGTTAATTTAGATTAGGTGATAAAGTTTTAATTAGTATGTTAGTTTAGAACTTTGCAGGCGTGGTAAACATTAGTTTAAAATATTGTATGAATCTCGTAGAACGATGATAGCTCAAGATTTATAAGTATTTGCTATTACTTTATTCTTTTTTACATGTGAAAACTTTAATTTTATTTAGTAATGTAATTATACAATAGAGTTGTATTACGTGGCAATATTTTTATCCTATAAGAAAGAAGCCTGATTTGTTTTAAACTTATTTTTATAATGTTAATACTGTCGCTGATAGATAGTAAATGGTATTTTCACATTACGCAGACGGCGTCTGTACATTGTGTACTCGTCTGTCATTGTAATTTTTTTCATAATAAAATTTTACCCAAAAGTACCTACCTATTTTTTCGATAACTTTCTTAATTTTTTTATGTTATACTTTCTCTCGTCGATATTATGTCCAGGTTGTACGATTTATAAATAATTGTAATGTTTATATTTATCTTGCACACTTTAAAAACAAAGCTGATAAAATGTTTTATTCAAATTGCAATTATCAGTCAAACAATTACCCATAAATGCAATTCAAGTCATCTTAGCGCCATATTGATACAATATGTAGTACATATTTCTAAATTACCATCTGAAAAATTACATGATCAAAAATATTTTTCAATATTAATATTAAGGAAACAATTTTATGCGCATTGTTATGGAGGAATTGTTGTGCAATGAAATATTATTTGATATCATAAACCTAACAGAAAACTAATGTGAAAAGATTTATTTAAATAATAATGCACAAATTGTATCGAAGCAGAATTTTAAATTAATAAATTGTTGTAATTTCATTATTATTAAACAAAATGATTTATTATAAAAATGTTTTTTTATACTTCCTTTTAGTATCTACTGTGAAAATTGCAAATTAAGTACATATAAAGATCCCACTGTGGTAACAGTTTATTTATGATTTTATTTTCTCGGGTGTACTATGTTGACAAATCATGTGCATGTGCAATCGTGCACAGCTTAAATATATCTGTGTAAAATATATTTTATAATGATTTCTTAATTTACTTTTTACAACATAACATAAACAATAAAGAGTGAAGTAAGTTTGAGAGCACACATAGTTAGGAAAAGAAACAAACTGATATCAACATGAATGGAGCCTGTAAATGTTGTCCATCATGCAGTATAAAATAAATAAAGCAATGTAGAATGCAAACAAAGTGAAATAATCAAATAATTATCATAGTATTCGCAATATTGTTTATCTATTAAATTGTTAAAATAGGTTCTCCACTAATCAACAGGGTCATTTCTATATGTTTTGTCGCCCTAGATAAGAATGGAAAAAATTCCGCCACCTTCCTTTCATTACTACCATCACTCTTTCATTGTATCATCCAGGCTAGAAGAATTAACACATTAGATATACTTGTACATATTCAAAATTAAAGGCAACACAAAACTTGATGTATTTTAAGTGCAATTATAATATATGCAGATGCCACAAACTTATTAAATTGCATTCCTTTAAATTTATAACAGTACGAGGGAGAGGGAAAAATTGTCTGGGGGAAGGGGAATTGTGCCATTTTGAATAAAAAGTACTCAATTTATATTAATTTACGCTAAATTGAATTTTGTAATGCACAAATGTTGAATTAAATTAATCACAACTATAGTTTCGAGAGGAGCAGGCCCTCTCATCATCACCTTACACCTGCACGTATAAATTAATATAATCATGTTGCAACCCAAAGTAACTGCCATATCAATAAATAGCATTCAATTCAATTAGCAAGGAGCGCATTCCATTAATATTTTTCTGACTTTTCTGCAAGGTCCTAAATAATAAGCCCCAACATTTGAGCCAAATCAGTTAAATGGTGTTGATTTGTATAAATAATATATCGGAAGGAACGAGAAAACGATGCCTATATTATCCGCAGGGTCATAAAGAATAAGTATGCAAAATTAAGGTAAGATTTGTTGAACAGTGTATATTTGTACTTTTTATTTTATTTTCCATTAACCCATCGGCATACCATCGGTTACAAATTTTCATTACTGTTTCTTCTTTCTGTTGCACTTTTTTTTTCACATACAAAAAATCGGGCACACCTTACTTTGACAAATCCTGTCATCACCCTTCGAGTCAGGGCAATTTTTCACCCAAAACGTGATAATTTGAACTAAGTTGAAGAAATGTATAAAGAACAGACAGACATTGAGTTTTATAGGTATAGATTGAAACATTTGTATCACATTTTCTTCATTTATGGGAAGTTATATACCTACTTAACTACGTCAACGAGCTGTCATGATTGTTTTAATTTATTTTTTTCAAATTACAGCATTATGTAGAGTTGCATAAAGTGGTTTGTGTTCATCATTTTTCCTTTAAATCCATTTATGCCACTTTTTCTGCTTCTTTTATTTTCTTCATATAGCTTAAGTAATTTGTTGTTTTGCTACACGCCCATCTTCCCGGTCAGCCAGTACAAGTTGTTTTGTAGACGGCATCGGCCCATTTCGTGATGTGTTATAGGGTGTTGTGTAATTTAACATATTTCTTTTTCTAATCTTATCTCTCTTAATTTAACGTAACCCATCCACAATTAATTTGTTGAATTACAGGGTACATGTACCTCGACTGGACATGATCACAGGGGTGCTTTTAGACTGCTGTTCCCTTGGCCATCTTTCTGATTATTATATTGTGGATACTTATTTTCCTCTTTGCATTTTGATTCAACTAATTTTCTGTCCCTACTATGTAATACCTTAGCCGAGAGCAGGACGAGATAATTTTATTTCTGTAGAACAATTTTCCATTCCACTTTATGCCCTAGCCTAACATCAGATATGTATTTTAGTGTACTTTCATCCGATACTATAGCATATATATATTCTCAGTAAACCTTCCTTGTCCTTACCCTGTGGTGCGGAGACTTGTATTCGCCTCGAATGTTGGACAAGAAGTCTCCCGTATGCGAGTCTACAGCCAGATATATAGCCCTTAGGCTACTACCTCTCCGGAGTACAGCTCGCCGGCCAGTGAGACGTTGTTCCTCTGTGTCCTCCGCAGTCCCAGTGCGCTTCCAGATATCTGCCACCCAAACTTGACCTACTCTAACTCATGAACTTGACTCCCACCGACCGGCATTTTTCAGCAGACCTCTGGGCCGCTCTCGTATCGTCAGAATGGAAAATAGTAATATGTTTTCAACAGGCAGATTTTTTCAGTGTGTGTCTTTGCAGTGAATTTATCTGTGTTTTTATTATCAAGGAGCCATGTTTTTAAAAAGAATCGTAATAGAATTTAATGTACATAATATACTAAAACAATACATTTTTAATGAATTGAAAAAAAAGATTTTTATCCTGACTGAAACCTAGACTTGCTGTAAGTATAAGTGCTCTAGTAAATCGATTTAAAAACATCCAAACCTTTTTTTTTTAATTTCAAGTAAATCTCGAAAGCCGTTTCTTTTATTATTAAAAATCGTGAAAAAATAGAGAAACACTTCAGAGAGCACGGTGCATGTTGGTAAAAACAATCCTCAACAGTCTTATAAATTGGAACATAACTAAAATTGGTAAAGAAACAAAATGATCTTGGTATGACACGACTTCTAATGGAGTGAGCATATAATTACTATTATAAAGAAAGCTAATTCAACGTGTACTTCATCAAAAAGTCTTTCCACGAGATAAATACAGCCATATTCATCCAATTGTACAATCATTACATATGAGGGCAGGACCACCGTTTACCCAGGACCGTTTTTAAGTAAAAGCTCCTATATCAGTCCTTCTCATTCGCCGCCTGGTTGGCATTTTTTTAATGCTAAAAACAATGTTGTAAAAAACAAGTGGGCCGAAAGGCTGTCATCCAAAATTTTCCCCGATTGTCCCGGCTATTTATTTCTTTATTAAACACAGATAACAAAAATATTACAAAAAATACATAGAGAAAGAAAAAATAAAACATATATGTATACATAATTCAATAATCCATGAATTAGACCAATATTGGAGTATGGATTCCAGATATGGAGCGCATATTTCATTAAGGATATAGACCTTCTTAAGAATGTACAAAGAAGAGCAACTAAACTTGTTAAATGCCTCAAGAAGAAGATTAAGAATACTAAAATTACCAACAACGAAACAGAGACGTGATTGAGAAATACAAGATTCTAACCAACAAGTATAACTGTCCAGAATCAACAAACACGTACCACCATAACACCGATAATCTCTGAGGTCACCGAAATTGAATCGTCCAGCATTTTTGACAATTCCAACGAAAAACTTCGTATCAAACCACGTGGCTGATAGCTGATAGCTTCCAAGAAACGTCATTGAAGCAACCACAGTGGATACCTTCAAAAAAAGTTTTTGGAAACAGCTCAATGATTATATTTTTACCTATATAGGTTGAGGGGCCAGCTTTGGCCACTTTAAGATATTTTTTGCTAACTGTGCATCACTACGAACTCAAAAATAGTCAGAAATGATTTTTTTAAATTTCCCCACATAGCACATTCATTACTATTTTGAAAATGTAGAAAAAAAAAATATAAAACTTAATATAATTTAAAATAGAAACATGCACGTGAAATATGTCCAAATGTACTATTTCCGGCCACTTTTTATCTAATTTTGGCCATGTCATTGTGCCAGTTCTGGCCATTTTAGTTTTTATAAGGTTTGTTAATATATAGGATAAAAATAAAACAAGGTAGGTAAGTAACTATAAGAAAATTATGAATTTTATTATAATTATGATCTTGTCGTGCCTATAGATAAAGAATGAGGTAACTTTTAATGCCACACAATACCCGGACAGATCAATTTGAAAAGATAAGAAAGAATTTTCTGCTTGTAGTTTTCTACCATGTGTATCTGACCTATATGATGGATGGACCCTGCAATGAGATCCGAAACGTCGGCCTGAGAGGTCAGATATACATGGCAGAATATTTCAAAAAACTACATGCGGAAGATTCTGAATGGCCTTGAAAACCTGAGAACATTTTTAGAAAGAAGCTCCTTTTGTAGAAGTGGGTAATGACATTGTCGTTTTAGTACTATTTTCTGCAACAGAAGCCAGATTAGGTATTTGTGGCATAACAAATGTATTAGGTACTCTTCATTCCTTTCCTGAGATAAGTTGTTTCACAACCATAACATTGTCTTCCGGCGCAACAGAGTACAATATTTTTACTACTTTTGAATTTTACTAATGCCTAGTCTCCTTCTTTTGGACTTCTTTCTAATTCTTCATTTTCCGAAGATCTTGATTTGATAAATCCACAACTGTTCCTCATTTTTCGAGTTGTTTTGTTAAGAATGTTCTAAGGTTTACACGGCTACTCAGAATATTTTGGTTTGTATCTTCTGGGATATTACGCCATGTTTTTACAACCTTTTTGGCCGAAGACACGAATCAGAAGAGTTTTTTTTTCTTTTGTTCCAACTGCCAGCTTTCTTCTTCATTCTATCTTTTCTTAATTGTTTTTCTCTTCCTTGTCTTCCATTTCTGCTTCTTTAACTGCCATTATAGAACTATACCCTCCCAGAAGAAATATACTCTCTTTTACGCATAGTATTATTTACTACTTTTTTCTTTGGCCAGACTACACTTTTATTAACTAAATATTTGGCCTTGGTGGTTGTAATAATAATAATTTGTGAAGTAGAGCCAACAGAAATATAGTCATGAGGCATAAATTGTCAGATGATTTTGTTTGAATGGACAATTCATTCTGAACATCATTTGTTGAAGCTGCAAATAAATTTATTTTCGAATGGGTCTTCTTGAACTGGTACTTTGTGCAGAACATTACTTATTGGATCCACTGTTTTAGTTGAATTTAAATCGATGGTTGATGCATCAAAAGACAACCGAGTCTCATTGAGGATATACATACTTTTTGAGAGTGTATTAGAAGAATTGCCATGATTTTTATAATCGAACTAACCGTAACCCATTAAAAACGATGGTACTTTTACATGTCAGTTCGGTTTGGTTAAAAAAAGAATTATAATTTTCAATAATTATAATGTTTGAAAAAAGTTTTTTAAAAAAAATATTTGAAAAAATAATATTTCACGAAAAAAAAAATTGTTTGAAAATAATTTTACTATAAAAAAGTTACGGACGTTACATGAAGTTACGCGGACGGACGGATGAATGAACAGACAGACAACGAAATTATTATAATTGAGATATCATCGTAAATACTTAATTAATTATGTTTTTCAAAAAAGGTGGCCAAAACTAATGCACTATGTAAGCCAGTTGTGGTCATGTCCATGGCCAAAACTAGAACACAAGTAAGATTTGCTGTGCCAGTTGTGGCCATGTGGCATTTGTCTTCTAAGAAATAATCTAAATTATGAAATAACCTTCAAACAATGTTCCTAGGACTTTCATTCAATAGTCTAAATTGATTTACGAACACAAACATAAGTGATTAAAAAGTTATTTTCACATTACTCATCCATGGGCCCTTATCGTTTTTGCTAAGAATTTAATCATTTTTAACAAATGTCATCAAGAAGTTCAACCGATACTCAAAGAAAGAAAATGGCGGTACAGCTGTTATTTATCAAAACAAAACACAGTTTAAAGAATTGATCGGCATAAATAAATATATTTTAAAACAAATATACATATTTTCATAGCCTTATTTATACACCTTTGAATGTCCAAGTGGCCAAAACCGGGGTAGTGGCCACAACCGGCCCATCAACCCTACTTTTTCTTTATCTTCTGTTATAACAAGCTTCATTTTTTTTTCTTTGTTTTTTTTTATTATAATATAATTGTATTATAAATTTTTGCTAGTACTTACAAATTGTTTCGTAATTGATATTATATAAATGACATTGTAGAATTACCTGGGGTACATCAGCCCACAAGCTGCTCACCCACAAATAAACAAATAAACCTTTTCTCTCAAGCTACAGAGCTACAGGGTGGGGTATATAAATAATGTAAATACTCTCAAGTAGAGAGCAACATGCTTATTTGAATTGGATGCTCTAAAGCGATGGTTGCTCAGAGGAGAGTGGGGTTTGGTTTAGTCAGCATCATGGAGTGGAAAAGGTGGGGTGCCCGTCTGCTGTTGAGGTATACTTTTCTAACGGTCGCTCAATCATCGCCATGCAACATGCATTCCTTCCTCCAAGAAAAAAAAACGCCACTTTGAATATGACATGAATACAGGACGACGTTTTTGAATACGATTATCTGGTAAAGAGTGTTAATTTCACAATTGACAACTAATTAACTACCTTGACCTATTAATAAATTTGAAAGCATGTTTGTGTATTTTAGAAGCATTTGATAAAAATATTAATTATAAAATCATAAATAAGTAAGTATTGTACCTCATCGGGAATTTAATCCGTAACCTTAAAAATGAGAAGCCAGTGTCACTGAACTACGCGGGCCAACAAAAGTAATAAGCATAAAGTGATTTTTTAAATATGTAGCTAAAAATGATTAAATAAAAAAAAACGATAAAAATTAATTTAAGTAAAAATTAATTTAAATAAAAGTAGTAAAAGAGAAAATAAGTACATACATGCATTGCTGGATATTAATTACAAACTAGAAACAAGACTAGTGGAAAATAATGGCGTTTTAGTGCTAACTCTGATGTATGGAAGTGAAGTCTGGAATTGGCAAAAAATTAAAGTAGACTGAATGCAGTGGAAACTCCGTCACTAAGGCGCTTGTGTGGAAAATCTTTGGTCGATAGGGTGAGGAATGAACAAATTAAAAGTGAATGAAATGCTGGCTGTAGTGTGGTAGGTAAAATAAAGAAAGGAGTGCTGAGATGGTTTGGTCATGTAGAATGTATGAGCGAGGAAAGGATGGTTAAGAACATATATGGGGCGAGTGTTGAAGGTAACAGGAATAGAGGGCGTCCATGAAAAACCTGACATGATCAGATACTACAAGTATTGGAGAATGGCCCTGTTAAAAGCCTCAACAACCGTAGAGTATGCATGAGAAGATGTATGAATGTAGCTGAAGCAAAAATGGTGTGCCGAGACAGAGGAATACGGGATACTATCCTGGTTAGTTAGTTATTTAGTTAGAAATAGAAAAACAAAAGATTAAATAATGAAAGATACAGAATATAACAAATTAACAGCAATTCAAAACAAACTTGAGTAATAAAGGCAAAAGACAATGTAATACTTATAAATTACGGACTGTTGAAATTATCTGAAAGAGATTTCATAAAACTAATTAGTGAACCAGAACAAATATCTAATATGTTACAATACCCCTTTCTCTATCTGTGAAGCCTTCTGATAGGTGAATTGTGGAGATAATTCGTATTGAAATTATCGCAAATTTTGAAAATTTATACTTTGTCTAGTGCTCCTAGAAGGGATATGATTAGATCTGCCTTTTTCCTCTCACCATCAGATAATCCCTCAGGTTTATTTAAAGACAATACCAAAGCTATAATTTATGTCCGCTATTGGTATTTCTAATTCAAAATTAATCAAAGTTTATTGATTTTAAATTAGAGATACCAATAGCGGACATAAATCAATAAACCTTTATTCATTTTCAATCAATTAATAATAATCGAATTCAAATCAATAAACCATTACTAATTTTAATTAAACTGGACTCCTTCAATATTATTACAGCGAACAGTTTATTTATTAATATTTTATTATTCATTTATTGACACTCAGAAACGAGTTCTTGGGATAGTTGAATGGTAACATCCAATTTTTAAAAGATTATATCATACTAGCTGTAACACGTCAATAATGTCGGTACTTTTACATGCCGGTCCTAAAGAATAAGTATTAACTTATTTACAGCCGACACCCACGAAATAGTAATAATGACTTTTATCAAAATATTTGAACATTTTTTTTAATATTATTCCTGCCGGCGACTGGGCGGAACAGGAATGGTTCGCGTTTTTGCTAAGTCCTATATGTACTGTATTTTTGATGGGCAATGTAGGCTCAGTGATGGCAACATCGCTATCGTTGCCACTTTCGGGTTTGCTGGCCCAGGGTTCAAGCCTCATCTCCGGCCGTTTAATTTGTTTTTTTAACTGTGAATTTGAACGAAATTATGGACGTTACACAAGCTTATGAGAACAAACGGACGGACGAACGGATGGACAGACAGAAAACGAAATTATTATGTTTGATAAACATAGCTAGAAACATAGCAGTCTTACATCATAAATACAGATCAGACAGTTGATTTGGCATTCACAGCTAAAAACTGTCATTTTTTGGTTTGTGGCAACAGTCCTAGTGTGATGTCTCCTAGATGCAACGATATGTAAAAAAAAAGAAAAAATACTTAGCGTTTAGAAAAAATCTTTGTGGTTGGATAAATTACTGATTAAAAAAAAACTTTATAGACAACTCCTGAAATAAGAGATCAATAATAAACATGAAAGAAGATGAAGAATAAGTAGTTACAGTAAGAATAAGTAATAACAAAAGGAATGTGCATAATCATATATATATAAAAATCAATGTTTGTTTATTCGTATTTTATGCGTTACCATACCGTTCATCCGATTGCGATATAACTATGTCAAATTATTGCTTGCACTTCCGCTTATACATAATATTATAAGGTTATAGGCATAGAAGGTACAATAAACTTACAGTAGGTCTTGTATATAAAAATCAATATTTGTTTGTTTGTATTTTATGCGCTGCTATACCGTTTGCCCACCCCACCCCTTCCCGTTGATATATTTTCTATACAAATTTATGCTGTTTGACTGATATGACTCAATTATGCATAATTATTCTTTAGGACCCGGTGGGGTAACATAGGTGACATTTACCCCACCCTTTCCCCTGACATATTTTCAATACAAATCTACACCGTTTGACCCAAATTTTAGATACTTGTTATTTAGGACTCGGCGGAAACATGGGCCACATTTTCTCCTCCGCTTTAAACATTCTTAACAAAGTACTTTCAGGGTTTGCGTTAATTACGTGACATGTTGTATGTACAGTGTGTACATTTGTATATATATATATATTTATTTATTTAATAAGAAATAAATAAATGAAATTAAGAGAAATACACAAATATCAAATAATAGAACTGAAAAATTAAATGCTGGAACCTGGATTCGAACCACAGATCTCTGTCTTACGCGGACAGCGTGTTACCAATTTCACTATCCCAGCTACTTAAGTCGTCAACAATATTTGTATTGAAAATATGTCAGGGGAAAGGGTGGGGTAAATTAGGAGAAGGTATGTCACCTATGTTACCCCACCGGGTCCTAAAGAATAAGTATGCCTAATTGGTAACACGCTGCCCGCGTATGACAGAGGTCCGTGGTTCGAATTCAGGTTCCAGCATTTAATTTTTCAGTTTTATTATTTGATATTTGTGTATTTCTCTTAATTTCATTTATTTATTTCTTATTAAATATTACGGGACTCGCTTCCATAAATAAATGAAAAATATAAATAACATATATATATATATATAATATATATATATAGGTCCTTACATATGAAATTGGCGTTTAGTATGGGAGAAACATAAAGCCGATTTTTTTTTATTATAATATATTTTTTTAATCAAAGTATGTACCATTGCTATCTATGCACTTTTGCCATCTCATAGGTAGTTCATCGATCCCTTTACTAAAAAAACCATTCGGACGGGAATCAACAAAATCTTTGAAGGCGGTTTGGACTGCCCCATCGGAGTTGAATTTTTTCCTTTGCAAGAAGTAATCCAAATTTCGAAAAAAATGGTAATCTGTTGGGGCAAGGTCCGGAGAGTACGGTGGATATCTTAGACATTCCAATCGAAGCTCCTCTAATTTGGTAGCCGTCTGTTGTGCAGTGTGTGGTCTAGCGTTATCATGAAGCAGCAGTGGCCTAGAGCGATTAACCAGCCTCGGTTGTTTAGCAGCTAGCTTTTCCATCATGGTTTGCAGTTGCTGACAATAGACATCTGCCGTAATCGTCTGGCCAGATTTAAGAAAGCTGTAGTGAACGACACCAGCACTAGTCCACCAAACGCTCACAAGTAACTTTTTTGGAGTCAATTTTCGCTTGGGGCATGGTTTGGCTGGTTCGGCAGGGTTCAGCCATTGCGATGAGCGCTTCCGATTATCGTACAGGATCCACTTTTCATCACAGGTAATGATTCGATTTAAAATCCCTTAATTATTGTGCCGGTTGAGTAATGCAACGCAGCAGTCAACGCACGTTTGTTGATTTGCTTCACTCAATTCGTGAGGTACCCACCTTTCAAGCTTTTTCACCTTACCAATTTGCTTCAAGTGGATTAAAACAGTTTTATCACTAACACCGCAGCCTGCAGCTAACTCGGAAGTGGTTTGCGATGGATCCGCTTCCACAATAGCCTTCAATTCTTCATTACATATTAACTTTGGTCTCTGGCCGTCCACGGGGCTTGTTCTGCAGGTTGAAATTTCCAGAACGAAAACATTGGAATCAAAAACGCACTGTTTTCTTTTGCGGCACCGTCGCCATACACATCATTAATCCTTCGAGCCGTTTCTGCAGCACTGGTGCCACGGTGGAACTCGTACTCGTAAATAACGCAATATTTCAAGTTTTTCATTTTGTAAACTGAGTGACGCAAAGAAAAAAACAATTGAGGAAAAAACAAATGAATTATAATTTTCAAAACACAAATACATGAGTAAATAGCTGTATAAATTTGGATTTGGAATTCCTAACCAAAGAGAAGATATTTGAGATCAAATTTGCCAGTACGGCAAAACGCCAATTTCATATGTAAGGACCTAATATATATATATATAGATATATATATATATATATATATATATCTTGTTCTATGTCTCTATTTCAGTAAATATTCATTTTTTTCAAGTGGAAAGTAGTCATATTTTTTACAAGTTGAAAGTTAAATATACGATTAAACTTTGAATCACGTAATGATGTGTTTATAAACGTTGCATCTTCATTAATAAAACAAAGTAAATGTATAATTTAAGTATAATTATTCCCTTAAGGCGATCGTCTAGCAGAATGAGCAAATTTGACCATTTTTTCTCATATCTTCTCTTGCGTTTTTTATCACATTTTTGTAGGGAAATATCTCATTTTAAAATTTATTCATCTGGGTACATATATTTTAAATACGAATATCTTATTGAAATGTCACAAACTAAATTATATAATTGATTAATAAATTACCAAACTTTCGATGTTTTAAAAATGAAGAAAATTCCTCCACTTTGTGGGCCTTTTATGACTGAATGGCCCTGTTGAGATGACTTTTTTATTCAATAATATTACAAAGTAAACGATTATCTTAAATTTATCACAATTATAGAAAAATCTGTTAGTATGTTTACTTGCAATTTATGTTTTAAAAAATACTGTTTATTAAAAATATTTTATTTTTTTGTGGGTTATTGTTGTTATTAATTTTTATTAATAAAATGGTCAAACTTGCACATTCTGCTAGACGATCGCCTTAAATTAAGTTAAATCTGTACAACAGAAAACATTCTATATTTGTTTCAAACTGGTGGAGGTAGGAGAGAATTCGCAATTATTTATTTATCAATTATTTAATTACTATATAATAATCAATTTTAAATTCACACTCTTTGAAAACAATGCCATGCTAAAATTTTAACACGACACACTTTTTCATAAAACGAATATATAAATAAAAAATAGGAACTCAAGTTTTAATTAATAGACTTCTTTAATTTTTCTGCTTCAAATCTTTCGCAATGAGACTTTCAACTCGTTGCTGTATTTTATAAAATAGTTTAAAATCGTCAACTTTCCCTCCTTTGAGCTCCAATGCCAACCTTACTGTCTCAAGGGATTTTCTAATCTCCCAGTTGTTCGGAAATATAATTTGATGACCGTCAGAATCTGGACCATCCAGATCATGGTCGTCAGATGCACAATCATCGCAACTATCATCCTTCATAATTTTGGTTATATGTGGTTTGACATCTTCTAGATTGTTTAAAATGGTAGCATCACCCGCAGTATCAATGTAATGTGTTTCGTCTGCACCTTGTGCCCACTCAAAAACTGGCATAATATTAATGGTACATTCGTCTGACTTTGTAATCACACATTTGTCAATGTGTTGATCAGCAGACAATTCAGCAATTTCGGGTTTGGTTTTTAAATGGATTTTTCCATACACAACATTGTGTCTTTTGATCCACCTACTTAGCCAGCCATCCGTAGGGATAAAATCATTTTCACCAAGTTCATGTGCAACTTCTTTTGCCTTTTGACGTATAGTACTTCTACTTAATGAAGCATTCTGAGGTCTCATACTATTAAACCAGCTCAAAAGAGCTTTCTCAACAGATTTACTTTTACCATATCGTTTCCTTTTTCTGTGCAGATTTCTAATTTCACTCTCATCTAAATCACAATTCTTTCCCAGTTTTAAGAGTTTGCACAGAAGAGGTTGTGAAACACCTAGTTTTAACGCAGCTGCTCTCTGACTACATTTAGGCAAAGTTTTGTAGGCACTCAATACCTCATTCTTTTCACTCAAACTCAAACTTCTGCGTTTCGGTGTCATAATCACAATCAAGGCGATATTTTATTGTCTCCTTCGTCGGAAAACACAAACAAAATAAGCCAAATTCAAGAATTCACAGTACTTGAAGCAGAATACGTGCAGTAACCAATTCGGCGAATACCGAAATTCAAGAATAAGTAATTAGATCCGCATTTTTCTGGCAAAAATCCGAATATGTAACATTGAGTGTCAGAAACCACGTAAAATGTTCATGATACCAACTTCATTAACAATAGTATTTGAAACAATTAATTGTATTCGAAATCCATGTTTACTATTTTGACATTAGCAGATAATTTGACATTTAAGGTTTAGTGTTATCATATGAGGAATAGGGACACGAAAAAAGTATCGATATTTTTTTTTAATAATGACGACATTTAAATCGATACCGATTCTTAGAAATCGATACTTTTACTCAATGAGTACTTTATGGTAAGTATCGAGTATTTTTTCCCAACTTTCAAATAAACTAAGGCCCGGTTGTTTCAAGTTCGATCAAAGTAAGCGGTCGATAAAAGCATAGATTTTTACGAAAACGGATCGTCTGATTGGTGGAGAACGTAAAATTTCAGTTTAAACTCTACGCTTACTTTGATCGAATTTGAAACAACCGGGCCTAAGGCCCGGTTGTTTCAAGTTGGATCAAAGTCACGGAGTTTAAACTCGAGTTTTAGTAACTTTTTCCAAAAACGGTTTGTTTCAACTCGGATTAAGCGAAATCTGTCAGAGATTCTGAGCGGAAATATGAGTTAAAACTCTCGGTCAGAGACACGCATGCGCACTGCGCGATTTAATAGACAACTGTCAATATATATTTTTTTTAATTTTACATTTTCCATACAAAGTGTCGAAATGTACAATATTATGTAGGGTGGCACAGACTTTTTTGACGATCGACTGATCCTACAATATATCCTTAATAGGAGAAGTAATTTACTTAGACCTCGAACAATACCTTTTTGTCGGAAGAAATTGATTTTTCCGCAACTCTAAATGAATTTTACCGCAGGGCATTGTCGACAATATTTATTTTCAAGGTTTCTATTTCAATCGGGTTTTGATCATAGGCATACTATAAATATAGACCAGTCACTAAAAAACAAATGTATCACGTACATGTATACTAAATGTATCAGTCAGAAAGAGATAGAAATTATTTTCATAACCACGTAGAAGAAGGATAATAAAACATAATTTTTAAGAACGAATGCATATGAAATTGTAGCGAATTGCGGTATTTACTCTATGGTATTTTCTCTTTCTTTCTTATAGCGCAGCATACGTGTAAAAGAGATACAAATAAACAGGGTGTGTATTGTATTAATATTTTATATATATATCGCGCGGACATTTATACATTTTGGACACCCCTAGACCAACTCCCGCAATATGCGTCTATGTTCACAATAATTCGTGTGGTCGTTCTGTGTAGCAGATATTTTGGTTTGTAACTAGTCTATATTTATAATGCGTCTATGGTTTTCATAATTTTACATTTATATCGATGAAAGGTGCGTATGTGATGTATCTGGAACACTGTTTCTTGGACTGCGGATAGGGTCAGCCATTACCAGAGCAATGGCTTCTCAGACCACATTTTAATCAGTCAAAGAGAACTATAAAAATCACAAATATATTTGTCATTATGTCCAAACAAAAGATCAAGTTACGATAAATGGTACTAGGTACCAGATTTGGTAGTTGCTATATTGTAGGAGACCGGGATTATGCCCTCGAACCATATGTACAGCAATTTTTAATGCTACAACGGGCCTGAAGGCCCAATTAATTACGGTCCGGCAAAAACACCTAGATTTTAAAGAAATCAGAAAGATGTATTGCGACCTCACCGGGAATTGAACCCGGAATTTTCAGTATACAGAGCCAGTGACATGGCCACTGGACTACGAACTTCAATGTTATTTACTAATTTTGTCGCATGGTTTCGTCATGTGGAACTGATGCGCAAGGAGAAGGTGGTAAGGAAAATTGTTTGTCGAAGGCAGCAGAAATAGCGGAATAGTAGTAATAAAACAATATATTCGGTGTATAAAACTCTTTTATTGTATTTTATATATCTATTAACAGGAAAATGAAAATTTTAATAAAAAAATACGACTTTCAATTATTTATGCCTTTCCAAAACAACTTCGTGAATTTCCTGCTGATTCTTTAATTGTGTTTTGAAAACCTCTAACTAAACTGCATTATTCTGTCGTGGGCTTTGGCTTCAGTTTTCTATTACCTGCAAACAAAGAATAGGTTATAACAGAAAAAAACTAAATAATACAATAAATATCAAATAAGAACATATTGTTCTCGCAAACACTAAATAGGTAGGAAAGCACGTCATTTCGTCAATAATCTAACCTTTCTGGCGCATTTCATCATATTCTCGAACCTAATTCGAAAATCTGTCGGACAGTACGCATTTAGGCGGTAACAAAGCCATAAAGCATTATATTCGTTGCGTAATGCAGTCTACTTTTCTCCTTTCATCTTCTTGTGGAGATCTTTACTTCTTATTTAGCAAAACAGCATTGTTGGTGATATGAACGTTGTGTCGAAAAATTTGCGTGCTGTCAAAGCTGTCAAATGACATCATAATGACATTTAATGACGTGATGCCATGTGCAAAATTATTTGAGCGTGCGTTTATGATTTTAAATTTACATAATTGCAATACCCCTAATCCGATATTTGGCGTGAAACAACTGTTTCTGGGTGATTTCGCGTAACCTTGAGGTTAAACTCGAGTTTTACCCTGAATTTACGCATACTTTAAACAACCAGCATCCAACTTGAAACAACCGGCCCTAAGTCACCCAAAAGAACTAGTACAAGTTTGAACAAATGAAAGATAGTCACTTCGTAGACATGTCTTGCTTACTTGACTCCATTCAAAAATATACATTTGCAATAAACAAGGGCTTTGCTAGGATAATTGGTATGATAAGGCGATTGATAGAAGTATCTTCAGTCTTCACAGCACCACCAGTAGCGAGACAGGTAGTGATTGGTCTATTGTTGAAGCAGCTTATGACATTTGGAGACTCAAAACTTTGGCCCATACATAAAAAGGTCATCAAGCAGATTCAGTTTCGCAGATGACGCTATATTTAGGAACACTACTATCTACTTATCCATTCCAACAGCTGGCAAAAAACCTGGCAATTCCAGTACCTAAATCTGTGTGTGCTACATAAAATAGATTGTTCGCAACTTGCACAAAATAGTACAGGCTAACAAAAAAATCTTCATAGAAAATTTTATTTATTTATTTCAACGGTTACAAAACCTATTACAGTAATTTGATGTTGTACTAATTACCTTATAATATAAAATGAGAGAGTAAGTAAAAGTAAGTATAAGGTAATAAAGATAAAATATGTAGAATACAGAGTTAATATAAAATAACATAATAGTGTCAAACGTAAGCATAAAATAACATAGATAAAAAAATAATACTAATTACAGAGTAAATATACAATAACAAAAGTATTAAGAAGAAGTAATATATATTCAATAGTATGAAAAAGTTAACAAATGTGAATTAATTACAATTTATGAAATTATGTAGCAACAGAGTTAGAAACT
The DNA here is from genome assembly GCA_016648135.1 of Agrypnia vestita. Lineage (NCBI taxonomy): Eukaryota > Metazoa > Arthropoda > Insecta > Trichoptera > Phryganeidae > Agrypnia > Agrypnia vestita. The sequence continues at coordinate 230,454 of JADDOH010023975.1, forward strand.
AAAATGGACTGCCTTATTTCTCAAGTATTTATTGAGATGAGTACGGTAGCGCTCTAATGTAACACTGAAGATATCCGATATGTGTGCATATTGGTTCCCTAGTGTAAGTAATCTGTTAATCGTACAGTTGGAATTGCGCAGTATTCGTTTTGTTGCAAAAATAAGTATTTTGGGAACGGGTATGCCTTTGTGGCACGTTGATTGTAATAAGCGATAGGAGGTCAGGTGCATCCAATCTGTTACTATTAATTATTTTGAATAGAAAAATTAAGTCAGCTATTATACGTCTATCACAGAGTTTCGTTAGCCTTGACGTTTGTAGAAGATAGTTGTCGTTAATTTGCTCTATTGGGAGACGTAACCTATAGTTTAAATATCTTAAAAATTTGTATTGTACTTTTTCTATTGTGTGGACGTGGCTAGTTCTAAAATGTATCTGTATTGTGGGGTATCGATAATACAGGCTTGCAAAAAAATCTTCATAGAAAATTCGAAAAAGAATTACGTAGTACCTAATAATTATTATAGTACTGAGGGGTATCCGAAATGGTTATTCCGAAAAAGTATCGATATATTTGTTTCGATTCTTTTATGAATACGATACTTTTCCACCGATACTGAAGTACCGACACTTTTCATTCGATAACGTACCTATCCCTAATGAGGAAATATAAATTATCGCGTGAATCCAAAAAATCCAGCAAAACCGACGATCAAAGCGACTTGAAGAAGTACGTTTTCTGATTAATTTGTTATTTATTAAGTATTTTAAACGAGACTAACGCTTCTGGTATTTCTACATCTATCACTTAAAAATAAATAAATAATAAAAATAATAAAAAAGGATCTTTGTTCCATAATACCTGAACATTTTCGAGTTATCATTACAATAAGATTTTATTTTTAAATTGATTATATTTAGATTTTATATTTATAATATTATATTTTGATTTTATTTATTAACAGTACTCCCTTCTATAACTTGATTCGTATTTTACTTTATTCTTCTTCTTATACTTCATTTTCAACTATTCGATTAATTGTTTACTTCATTTTAAGCTTCCTCTTTTTTTTAAATTTCTTAAGTAGGTTTATACGACACTCCTCTTATAAACTAGTATTTTACACTTTATTCTAGTATTCTATAATCTATTACTAATATACTATCCATAATAACTTACATATTTATAATAACGTATCCCATAATATTATACAATCTATAATACTGTAATACATCTAAATCTATAATATAATCTAGTCTATGGTACAATCTATAATATAATAAATAGATACATAATACATCTTATGCTCTACAATTCTATACTATTTGTAAAATAATTATAGAATTTGTTTTTAAAATCATTCATTCTTTGTCGTTTACTTTCAGTCATTGATAGATATAATCTAGGAGCTAACCGTTGTCAATCCTACGTCATCGAGTACCAGGATGGGACTTGTATAGGGTGGTGCCCTGTAGGATGGGGATCAAAAAAAAAACAGGGTTGCCTGGGATCACCCTGGAGCGTTTTGTGTAATCGATAAATAATGACACCTATTTTTGGGTAAAAATTACGTCACGAGTACCACAATGAGACCCAGCACATTCGATGTCCTGCATCGAGTACGACAAGAAAACACAGGGTTGCCACCTTCTACCCTGGCACTTTCTAGAATCGGGCAGATTTTAGGGAGGTGAAAAATAGGAAAAATTACGTCATCGAGTACCAGTATGAAATTAACGCCATTCGATAGACCTAATAACCTGTTTCATAAAAATATATGGTTGCCTGCCCTTAGCCTGGAGCATTTCCCAGTCGGCCAAGTTTTATATCGGTTGTAGTACGCCCTGTACTAAGTTCAAGAAATCGTTGTGTAAAACAATGAGGCTGTTTTATAATAGTTCTGGGTAACAATAATATTAATAATGAATTATATATACAAATAAATTGAATATAAAAAATAATAATAATATAAATAGTAATATACATGGAATCTATTTGCCATCCGAGCAATTTTCAGAATCACGTAAGTGTATTTTTACTTTTATTTCAAATGTGCGTTTCGACAACATTGCGACCTTTTTGCTCGACCACGTGGATGAGAAAGCACTATTGTAATAAAGTAAAAGAGAGAGATAACCGTTTACCTGACTTGTTTACCACGCTCGTAGTTTGGTCGCTGGTTAACGTTTACGTGCACGCGCCGCTGTTTCTTTTGTTTTTTGCTGATTTTTAGATAGAGTGTTTAAGTTTTTGCCAAAATAAATAAATGCTTCGTCTGTGAAAAAATTGACAAGACTGTAAAGGAATTCAGTGAAAAGACATTTCAAAACTGTTGTGATGCGATTCAGTATCGTAAACTGAGTGATTGGAAATATGGTGATTTAGATCTGACTGTCGAAAACAGAGAACGTTATGGTTTCCATGCAAAATTTTATAAAAATGTTACCTGCTTTAAAAGAAGACATGCAGGAAATGACTTGAAAATTGGCCTATCGAAGCGGCCATGCTCCAAATCGGGACTAGAAGAAGGTTTGAATGTAAGTTCACGCTTTATTCTTAAATTATGAAATACAATACCTTTTTTGTGAACTACATTTACGTGTTTTACAAATAAAAGCTGTGCGCAACTAGGTTTCCGTTTTTTTATCAATAAAAAAATTGCAAATTTTAAGAAAAATACGAAAAATTGTTTATTCAACGTATCGCCCCTCACTAGCTACACATTTTTGCCATCTTTCTGGCAATGCATGAACATCACGATGATAAGACCATGATAAAACGACGCGTCTTTGGACCGAAAGCATTTATCCAACCAATTTTGCACTTCTTCGAAATTGGCCAAGTGTAGCCCAGCCAAGCCATAGGCCATCGATCGGAAGATGTGATAATCGAGCGACTGGCGAATACGACGGGTGTGGTAGCAGATCCCATTTCAGTGCTTTGATGGTGTCCTGGACGATGAAAGTGCGATGGCACGGAGCGCTGTCGCGCTGCAATAGGTATCACTCGTTCGTGTTTCGTGCCCCATTCTGGCCGTTTTTCGAGCAATGCATAGTTCAAATAAATTATTAAAAGTATGCCAATACTTGTAATCGATCCCACTCATACTAACTTTGATACTTTTTTCTGTGTGATTTATCATTATTTTGTTTACTGCCCTAATTTTTTTCTCTCTTCTCTCATTGGTTTCTCTCTTTTTTCCGTTTATGTTATAATATATTTTCAATGAAAATCTGTACCGTTCGACCGATGTTTTAGGACCCGGCGGGTAATATAGGCGAAATTCCTCTCCCCCCCTCCCCCCCTTTTGCCCCTTCTCCACCCCCTGATATATTGTCAATTCAAATCTGTACCGTTCGATCGATCGAACTCAAAATTTGAAAACTTGTTCTTTAGGACTAGGTGGGTAATATAGGTGACATTTCCCCTTCCCTCTCTACCCCATCCCCTCCCCCAGATATATTTTCTGTACGTTTGATCGATCTGACTCAAATTTTGACACGTATTCTTAGGGACCCGGTGGGTAACATGGGTGACCTTTCCCCCTCACCGTTTACCCCACCCCCTCCTTTGATATATTTTCTAAGCAAATCTGTACTCTTTGACCGAACTTTGACCACATTTCTTCCCTAGACATCCTATCCAACCTGGCCTTGATTAAATGGAAACATTGTTTTTATTAGAGGCTTTGCAAAACAATGGGACCTTTGTTTCCCTCCACAAATTTATTTTCAATTTAATTCTTAACCCGTGCAACGCCGGGTACGAATAGCTAGTAGAGAATAAAAAAGAAGCAATAACTCCCATCCAAACTAAATGTATTTTTAACAATCCCTTTCTTTGGGTGCAATACTCCCGCTTCTGGATTAAAGCCATAAGTATGTTTCTGGTCGATCGAACTTACAATGGATATTTTAATTATAATATTCGACAAAAAAAACCTAGTAGAAATCAAGTCACGTGTTCTTTTGTGATACAACAGTTAACGGCAAACTTCTCGAAAAATTTTGGCGTAATGGGGGAATACGCAGAAGACAAATTTAGGGTTTCTTTGGTGGAATGGTACATGCGCAAACTTCGCCCCACTAAGCCGAAAAATTTCAAGATGTTTGCCGGCTATCGTACCTTTTCAAACAAGACACTACTTATACTTTGTTGCTGCGCAGAACATTTCTGGGGGAACACGAGCTGAATTTCAACGCTTACATCAATGATATAATAAATTGTAGATACGATACAAGCGCGAAATCATGGCGTGTCAAAAAGAAAGTAATTGCCTTAGGGTACGAACATGCCAAAGATGCCTCACTGCGATACCTCGCGGTCGCGGTTTCAGCTCGCTATCTCGATGTCGATACTCGCTGTTTACATGGATGGCGGTGCGAACATGTCGGTTCAGTCGCACCTCGATGTCGATACTCGCTATTTGTTGTGGTGATTTTTCTCCCGCTTATCCCACAAAGCAGGAATATTAAAAATCAAATCAATTAGCACCTCCTTATCCATAATTCAATTCACAGTATTTATCAAGTAAAATCAGTTTAAAAGATAACTATAGCGATCGTGACATGAGCAATACGGGATTAATGACAGATGACAGATCCATTTGTTTTTACATCGCGGTCGACAGCGAGCAGCGATGTGATCTGGATCGTGATTGGACAGATTCGCTAGGCTGAGGCGAATATGACCAATCACGAGCCAGAACACATCGCTGCTCGCGGTCGACCGCGATGTGAAAACAAAATATTTTGTTATCACGAAAGCATCGAGCTAAACCTCCATGTAGGCCGCGATGTATCGCAGTGAGGTATCTTTCGGCATGTGCGTGCGTATCTACTAGCGTGTATTTGTTTTACATGGAGGTGACATCGAGATAGCGAGCTAAACCGCGACCGCGAGGTATCGCAGTGAAGCATCTTTGGCATGTTCGTACCCTTACTTGCGTTCGTTTTCGAACGGACCTCCTTTGTGATCGGACGCGACGGTACGCCAAAAGAAGAGTCCCGGGGAAAAAGTAACAGAGTACCGTAGATTATTGTAAGAATGAGTATGTTATTTTAGTCACCGTGACTTCTAATTACCTGATTTTTCTGCATTTGCTACATACAATAACGTGTCTATTTATAATACGTCAATGGCTTCATTATATTTATGGATACGTAATAATATATAATATTTTGTTTGATATAATATTCGAATACAACCACGACTATTAAATTAACATAACATTAATTTACGAGTAGGTACAGTAGCCGGCAAACATCTTGAAATTTTACGGCGTAGTGGGGGGAAGTTTGCGCATGTACCATTCCACCAACGAGACCCAAATTTTGTCTTCTGCGCATTCCCCCACTGCGCCAAAGAAATTCAAGAAGTTTGCCGGCAACTGTACAATCCATGTATAATGAAATTCACTCTGCACAATGCCATAATTGCGCGGTGAAATCACTAGACGTACTTTCTCTCACCGAGCTCATTTCTTCTTCTTGTTTTCAAGAATTTGATGAGATTTTGTGTGCTCTTCGTAATTCGCAAGAAAACTGGTAATTTACGTAATGTATTTATTTGGCAAGTCGTCAAGTGTGATCTTTTATTACACACATATTCAAGCATAAATGATTATACGTGTCTACGTTATCTAGATAATAAATTATCTCAGTGTCATCATAAAGTTATGTACAGGTTTAAATCATGTAAACGTGATGGACTTTGTAATAAAATCTGCAATCTAAACTTTGAGTTATAAATCTTAATTTAACATACCTAGGTAGTACCTACCTATAAATCTTTGAAATTTTACATTTTGAACTGTTTTTGCCGTCAATGTAAAATCTGCAAAAAATGCTGCATAATTTGAAAACGGAGCATTTATTTACGAAAATGGATCAAATAGGTAAGTACTTTTATCCAAAAATTATGGACTAAATTACAGATATGAAATGGAAAAATGTGAAACAAAACAGTGAAAATACTTAGATAAATAAGATGCAAGATTCCATTATCAAAAACGAAAAACAGGGTATGCCAAAAAGGGATGTGTGAGAGTGAGGAAGAGAGGAAGAAGTGTGGAAACAGTTCCAGAAAAATTGTATAACTTGCGCCATTAAAATTACCAGAAATTTACAAAATATTTTATTTGTTTGTAATCTAATAAGCCACAGGTTGTTTTTACATACATTTATTTAACCCTTGTTACTTTCATAATAAGACAATTATATTTTAATGGTTTTGGGCTCAAATCTCATAGGGATTACATTCATTAAGCTAGTTTTATCACATCATATTTCACTGCAAAGCGCTGAAAGAAAGCAGTGAAAACAAATCAAGCCATCACAAATTGTGTATACATAAAATTCTCCATGCGTTTTAAATTCTACGCAAGCAGTCAATCAATCAATTTTACTTCTCAGAAGATATAAGCACAAACACTCTTTTTTTTAATAATCGACTTATTTTTTGATATTATTATTATTTACTTGGATATTTTAAAGCTTAATATCTCGTGATGAAAATGATCTAAAAATAATCTTGTTAATTAATTAATTAAAACAGAATAAGCTGTGTGAATATAATGACGCCAGATCACAACGTTCGAGAATTTTTGCAGCTTCGCAAAAACAAACTTTCCGCCTTAATATTAAGATCCTAGGATGCATCAGCTATAATTAATAGGCAAAAAGCTACAAACGACACAGTAGTGCGCTAGTACGCCTCATCGCATCGCACGTTCGCTCGACAGAGTGACTTCATACGGCTAAACGTTTCGTCGTCAGTAACTTCACAATGTGATAATATAAATTATATTAAACTCATCTGACTAAATTCTATGAGATACTAAATAAAAATTCAGAAACAAACGCTGTCATAAAACGATACAATGTGTACTAATTTTCTATATTTTTCCTTTCATTATCGTTGTCTCAATTTTCCAGAATTACACACGGACACTTCCGCGCCGCATATCGGGGGTAGGTATTTCACGTTTTCTTTTTCAGCATCCTTCACTTGACTGTCAGGGATGTCTCTGTATACCGCAACGTATTCTTGTATTCGCGTATCAGCATGTCAAAATTTATCTACCCATTAAATAATACTCCTATATTTAAGTAATCATTTTTCTTAAGTTTAGATAAATTTCCAATTATGCGTATCAGATACAAAGTACAAAATATCTCGAACCACGAGCCTGTATTTATAGGTTTGTAAATAACTAAAGATTATCTAAAAACGAATGATGAGGTCACTTAGCGTATCGATTATACAAGTCCGTGTAGGTTCATTTGGCTTATCACGAAAGTTTACTGTTGACATGTTTGACCTACCATCAGATGAACCAAACGTCCCAAAAGATACAATGTTCAGGTTAATAGCGAAACATGGACTCGAATACTTAATTAAAATATACACAAATTAACGAAAGACTGAATGAAAAATAAAGAATAGCTAATTATAAGAATTAGACGGAGAAAGCTTGTTCGCCTAGTTGCATTAATTTTGTGCTTGAAGCCCGCCGTACCGATTTCTTTTGAATTGGAATTTAGGTGGAAGGTAAGCGTCTAAAATATAGTGTATGTTCATGCATTTCTGCGCTTTAACCATACCAGTCATTAACAAGTGCGCCGTAGCAGTAATTTCTATACAGTCTAATGACCGGTACCACATCCTGAAAGAGAGAAAAAAGTCCATGATTATAAATGACAGAAGATGAATAGATAACGTGACGATGAAGTAACGCCTTGGCTTGCAAGAATTCACATATCATCCCGAACCCGGTTATGTGGAAAATATGGTATGGGTCTCACAGGTATCAGCAGAGATGCTGCCTGACTCGAATACTTTGTCTATGCAAGGAGCTAAGATATAATTGATTATGAAGAAGTTTAATTTCGGATGCTTACCTATAGCTGGTAATTTTTTTGTCTTTGTAATTTCTGTTCAATATCGGAACTTTCATTCATCCCAACAGTTGGTACACCCTCTTCTTTACCTGCCTATTCATTTTCCAGTTACTAAACAAACATCCGTCATTAAGCTGTACTTATTCCTCTTTATATAATAAGAGTATCACTTACAAACTCGCAAAGTTTACCTCTTTATACACAGGGTGGCGGAAATTGAAAGATAACATTTGAAATTGACGCCACTATTTAATTTTTAAAGTAGAAGGATGAAATAAATAACAAGTTGTTTTGTTTATGAAATAAATAACAAATTTAGGGAATTTTTATTGGATATACAAAAACATTACGTGTGAAACAGAATGCCCGATAGATGACGTCCGCGCACGGAGAAATATTCTTGGAGGCGCTCGCCAAAGTTTTTCCTCACTTTCTCCAACATTTCCACTGGAATTGCTGCAATTTCACTTCTAATTGCGTCCTTTGAATCGGAAAGAGTTCGTGGCCTGTTGATGTAAACCTTTGACTTCAGATACCTCCAAAGGAAGAAGTCGCAAGGCGTGAGATCAGGCGAGCGGGGTGGCCATGGAACGTCTTCGAGAGACAAAATGTCCGCGAAAAGTTGAATCGAGATTCTCGCTGTGTGTGCAGTGGCACCGTTTTGTTGGAACCAGATATTTTCAGTGTCCATTTCGTTTTCCTCTAGGTAAGGGATGAAAAAATCTTGGAGCGTAGCCACATAGCGCTCTGAACCCACCATCCTTGCCTGCCTTCTTTGATCTTCAAAAAAGGCCCAATTATTCCGACTTTTGATAATGCACACCAAATCGTTACTTTTTCATTATGAAGAGGCTGTTGGTGAAATTCTCTTGGTTTATCGTGTGCCCAATATCGACAATTTTGTTTATTGACGTAGCCGTATAAATAAACATTTATTAAGTGACCTAGGAAAATATAAATGTATTATTATGACAGTTATAATCGCAAACAAATGTCACCTGACAGCGCGTTGAACTCTGTGAGTATTGTTTTTCGTTCTGTCTTTTGTTCTTTTCTGTATTTTACTCCACCTGAATAGGTAATTTACGTCACGGAGTCACAAATAAACAGTTATTAAGTGAATTAGAAAACTTTAAATGTATTATTAAGACAGTTATAATCGCCAACAAATGTTACCTGACAGTGCGTTGAACCCTGTGAGTATTGTTTTCGTTCTATTTCTTTTTGCACTCTTTACTCCATCAAATAGCTAAATTACAGTGAACCTTATGGAAGCTATAAATAAACAGTTACTAATTGAATTCAAAACTTTAAATATGTTATAATAACAGTTATAAAGGCCAATACCTATACGTCATCTATCAGTGCGTTGAACTTTGTGAGTGTGTACTTCGGCGTCGCGGAGTCACAAATAAACAGTTATTAAATGAATTAGAAAAAATTTGAATAATTATTATGAGTGTTGTAACCGCCGATAAACGTCACTTGTTAGTGCTTGTTCAGACACAGCGGGAACCGTGCAGTTTCAGAATCGCGTGGGATCCGTGCGGTTCTTATTTACGTAGGTTTGTATGTGATCGTTCAGACACAACCGTGCGGTTAGTCAACCGCCGCGGTGCCCGCCACCCAACCGCTAGAAAATAGACCCGCACGGCGTCCGCGCGATCCTATTACTATGGAGCCTTAGCGCTTGTTCAGATACAGCGGGAACCGTTCAGTTTCGGAATCGCGTTTCAAAACACGCGATTTGTGTCATCTGTTCACGTAGCTGCGGTTAATAAGCGATTTGTGCGCTCGAAAATAAACGCCAGTTTGACAGTTCTGGTGCCGTTCTCCATCTTTGAATATCAGAGATATATTCGCTCATTACTTTGTTAACGACGGCCGTGTTCCATGGCAAGACACAAAAATATCATTCTGTCGGTTCATTTTTGGTGAATAAATACCTACTTCCCTAAAATACTCTTTTTTTCCACCATTTCCAAATATTTTGACATCTGTGTGATGACACAAATCGCGTGTTTTGAAACTGCACGGTTCCCGCTGTGTCTGAACAAGCGCTAAAGTGATGTGTAATGTGCTACAGGTAGAAACTGTTGAGTGTTGACCCCCCACTCCAACTAAGAAGACAGTTCTTGTTGGACAAATTTCTTATCAAATGTGCTCGTCAAAGTGACCATCCCCTAATCCCAAAACTTAAAATCCTTGCTATTAGAATTAGTTCGTTCTGGAAAAATAATAGCCCTCCCTTACTTACAAACAGTTACAAGACTTTCCAGACATATGATAACAACATTTTGAGACAAAACTTATCCCTATATGGGAAACTGCTCACAAAATAGCAGAAAATGGTATAGTGACCGTTAAAAAGTGGCTTGACCGAAATTTACTTTCACTGAACATTGAAAAAACTAAGTACCTAACATTTAGTCCAACAGAAGCTGGTCAACCGAAAGACATCATAAATTATCAAGTACAGTTACACAGCTGTAGTTTACCAAATAGATGCAACCGTATATGTCTTGAAAAAGCATGTGATATAAAATACCTAGGAATTATAATTGACAACAAACTCAGTTGGCAGGAACACATACAAGAACTATCTATTAAGGTTAGGAAAATGAGATACATATATAGAAGTCTGAGAAATGTGGTAGATATTGTATCCCTCAGGACTATATATTGTTCCATCACTCAATCCCTATTATCCTATGGCATAATTGGATGGGGAGGGTGTGTCAGATCAGTCATGGATCCGCTGACAAAATCTCAAAAATGCATCATGCGTATAATCACCAAGGAATCGAGAATGTTTCTTTCAGATGATTTGTTTGGAATATTTAACGTTCTTGACCCGAAACAATTATACCTTAAAACCATACTTATAAAATTCCACAAGAACAAGGTTAATTTTAATCGTACACAACAAACACGGGTTACAAGACTGGCAAATACAATTAATTTCGAGGTACCTAAAAGGAAAACGTCTTTTGGGCAAAGACAATTTAATTTCACTGCCCCGCTTGTTTTTAACAAGTCACCTAATGAAAGTAAAGAAATAACTCTACACAAATCTTTTAAACATCATATTACTAAGTTTATAAAAATATCAGGTAGAAGGTATGCTGAAGAAGTGATCCGCCCTTGACCTCTGAATTGGCAAAAACTGATTTATATAATTTAAAGTATACTATAATATAATATTTATTTTTGTAACTACTTAAATTCTTATCTTAATTTTGTATGTGTTTTTTCTTTTCTCTTAGATTTAGGAATACCTATGATTTAATTGAAATTCTTATCTTAATTTTGTATGTATATTTTCTTTTCTTTTAGATTTAGGTATTCCTATGATTTACTTTATTATTATTGATCTATTTTCATTATTACGTTTATACTTTCTTTAATTGTCATTTGTTAATATTACATAAATATCATATGAAAATAACTGCCACAGAACAGGTTTTAACTTAGTGTGGCAGTTATTAGTAACTTTATTAACAAATGTAAATAAACAATAAATAAATAAATATTCCTCTCCCATCAAATCCCATACATTTCCCCCCAAAATAATATTCTCACTTGGAGTTCAAAATAATTCTCAACTCAAAAAAGATTTCATTAATATTATTGGATCAAAGTGGTTAGGATGGAAACTTTTCTTCACGGATGGCTCAAAGATGGATTCATCAACTTACGCTGGTGCTGTTACATTCTGTGATTCGGAAAATATGCAACAACAATATAAACTAACAAAAGAATCGTCTATATTTACCGCTGAGGCCGTTGCAATTCTTGAAACGGTAAAATATATATTGCAAAATTATAAAATACTTAATAAATGCCTGATCCTTTCTGACTCTTTTGGCGTTCTACAAAAAATTAAATATTGCCCTTTCACTTACTCCGAAGATGAACGTTGTATTCAAATTCGGGAGTTGATATTTCACATTCAGCATGAAATATCAGATTTACTGGTTACTTAAAGAAAAAATTAATTTTACTTGGAAGTCTCAATGGGAGACATCAAAATCTTTAAAAGAAAAATGGTATTCCGCAATACAACCAGAAATTCCTGCCAGGCCGTGGTTTTCGAAAATGAAAGTGAGTAAGTTCGAGACTTCCTCTATCTGCCGTTTGCGAATAGGACACTGTTGTGTGAATAGCCATCTTTTTAAAATCAGCATTCGGGAATCAAATCAGAATGCCGGATGGACGAAGAATTTTATTCAAGATCTTTCTTATCACGATATTCCATTCCCCATCAACATCCCAACCCTCTTATCTTCCAATGATCAAATAACTTTAAAATTACTAACAAGATTCCTAAAAGCTAACGGTATAAATCTATAAAAATTAAATAAACTAACATTATGTACCCCATATCCTTTTCCATTACTAATAGAATTGAATCATCCACACAGAATAATGTTTATTCTAAAACGAATCGTTCATAATTTAAATTTATAAAATAAAAGAGAAAAAAAAACGCAACCATCACACCCATTGCCAACGAAGTAACACACATCTTTGTGGCAAGAACACCCCGTAGGGGTGAAATGCCAAGAAAGAAGAAGAAGAAGTGGATGTGTAATGGAACTATATGAATTAACAATTTTAAATACATGGCAAATAAAACTAGGGAAATAGTAGGAACGGAGGCAAATATCTTCAGCCCGCGGACGTCGCTCTCTCGGAACCCCCCTCAAGGCCAACGCGCGAGTTCCATGCCGCACGTCCCCCCCGTGATGCTGGAGCCTACAGAGATGACTTTCTCGTCGATCAGTGACCCCAAATACACTTTGAGTGTGGATCCTGTTATGAAGACTAGGGAAATAATCCAGCTCCTAGAGGATATTATCCCAGAAAAGTCGAGGGTGACTGCTGATAAGAAAGCACGGATGACTGGGCTCCTCCTAGACATCCTCGCCCTAGTCAGTGATCTGAAAATGGAATGCTCCAGCCTGCAAGCTGAAGTGGATTGTCTCTGACGTGCCTCAAGATCTGACATGAGAGACATACTAGAGTCAATTCAGGAGCTTTCCAGCTCCATCAAAGCGACTAATGCGCAACCAGAAGTGCAACAAAAAGTGGTTCAGAGCTACGTAACTGCCGCCGTGAGCTCACCCGTTACCATCAACGGATTGAAGCGAACTGTGGGCCCTGTGCGTCATACAGTAATTATATAATGAGGGCAGACCCACCGCTTACCCAGAACCGTTTTATAAGCAAAAGCTCCTATATCGGTCCTACTCATTCGCCTCCAGGTTGGCATTTTTTAATGCTAAAGGCAGCTGTGCAACCCAGCACTGCAAAGCAAAATTGGGCCGCACAGCTGCCATCCAAAATTTTGCACTCATTGTCCCTCAGTTCACTTCTTTATTATTTAAAAATATACATAAACCACCAAAATATTTCAATACAGTAAATATAAAGGCACAAAGGATACACAGGATGTAAGAAGCAAACAGGTCGGGATATTTGAGGGTATAGGAAAATAAAGCTCCCTTTTGGGTTAAACAGACAGCACAAAAATAAGCACATAGAAATATGGACTTACGCACACGCACCGCGGCCGGCACATACGATCCAAAAGCAAAACAAGATTAAGCAATCAAGAATATATATATTACCATGGTTGAAACGCCAAAGGATTTCCCACCTGGAGACCCACACCCGCAAAAACGCCCTGAACAGTTCCAGGTTCCTAGCACAGCTTAACAGATTGGAGTTTAATATGTTGCTTCTATATGTAACTTCTAAATCTTCTATCATTTCCTCTCTCGCATCCCTCAACAAAACACAGCTCCAGAGAATGTGCTCCGGCATCTGCCTCACCCGGCTACAGGTACACCATGGGTCCGGAGCAAATCCTAGATCGTGGAGCTTACTTCTGAATTCCCCGTGACCCGATATCATCGGCACCGAGAAACGGTCAAACGTCTGGGGACCCCCTGGCCTTTCTCTCTGACGCCCACCACCGGGAGAAAGGAGTATGTCCATCTCCCGGTGGTAGCCGTTTCCCATCTCTCTTACCACTTCGCTAAGCTCAATTCTCTTATACTTGAGCACAATACCCTGTATTCGGCATCCGAGGGCCTGAAGGTGTATCCCAAATGACACATCTCCAGGCCCTTCTTCAACCTGCGACGGGCACTTGCCTCGCTCGCAGGAGATCGGCCGATAGGCGCCTGGATCAGACCCAGGTTTGTTATTGCCTTTAGGAATTACACTGAGCAGGCCCCCCTTCCATTCTGAGGGAAATTCCCTTTGCTGAAGGCATACATTTAGAATATAAATCATTTCTACCTTTGCATACTGCCAGATAACTCTCACCATTGATTCTGTTATCTTGTCAATACCGGGCGCCTTCGAAAGACGTATATTTCTAATTATTAAATCCACCTCAGCTTCCGTCACCGGGGGTGGATCTCGATCAGTTCGGAGCATAGTGGGGACACGAGCCAACCGTCGAACAAGCCGATGATGATCCGTGTCTGCAGAAGTCACCTCCAAGGGGAGTACCATAAGTGAAGCCTCGATCCTCGGCGATTTTCCGCGAACCGTGTACTGCTCCTGAATCAGAAGTAAAAGAATATTCATTTCGGCCGTCACATTCTGTGCCTCAAGAGACGCAGCACACGATCGCGCAAGATTAATATGACCAACCGTGATACCCGCTCGTCTAGCCATAATTAGTTAGGCGAACAGCCGCGTCAACCGCCGCCTTAAAGGCTGGACAATGAAGGGGACTCACCACATACCCTGAGCCGTTCTACGCGCAAAAGCGTCCATATCAGCCCAGCACTTTCGCAGCCTGGTTGGCATTATTTTATGCTAAAGCGACCTCCTCACTCGGCCTTCATCAATACAACACGCAGAGATGAAAACCGGGCGAGTCGATCGCACAAAACCTTCATTGTCCCGCGCATATTAATCTTTATTTCAAAAATAACAATACAATACATAATACCAATAATTAAATTTAAATAAAATACATCACCCAAACAAGGCGCAGGACGTAGAACACACAACCCCTCCGTGGAGGGAAAAAGACATAAAGAGAAAATAATAAAAACATAAAAGATTCGTGACCAAAGAAATCATCACCGACGGTTCAAACACTGGTTCAGGAAAAACTATGGAGCAGGGCCCCGTAGGATCTCCCAACGGGACACCCAAGTTCCAACAAAGTCTTTAAGATGTCTAAAGTTAGACTCATTTCTCGCCAGGTCGACATTTGTGGGATGCCGATCTGTCTCAAGCGGCCCGTTTATACCTTCAATCAAGTTCTCTTTAGCATCCCTCAACAGAGCACAATCCCAGAGGATATGTTCCGGGATCTGGGCCACACGAGCGCAGGCGCACCAAGGGTGAGTGGAGAGTCCAAGATCATGTAATTTGGACCTGAACTCACCATGGCCCGACAGTATCTGTGCTGTGTAGTGATCCAGAGCCGGAAAATACCCTCCGGACCCCTTCCTCTCTTTCACCATCACCCTCGGGAAGAAGGAATGGGTCCATCTCCCAGTGGTGGCGGCGTCCCATCTTTCTTGCCAGACTTCTAACGTAATTAACCTAATTCGTCTGCCCAACTCCCGAGTCCGCTCGTTTTCCAGGAGCCTGAGAGTCCTACCAAAGTAGTCAACTTCCAGGCCCCGCCTCAGATTACGGCGAGCGCTGGTCTCTAAGACCTCCAGATCAGCAGGGAGCACCCCCGCTAATACTGGGAGGGCCTGCCCAGACACAGTCCGATAAGCTCCCGTCAGCGCCAACAGGGGCACTCTCTGACCACTGTTGAGTGCTGCAGCGACCACTTTAGTTCGGAATCTATGCGACCAGACCTGAGCAGCATACGTGACCTGGGCCACGTATGTAGCCTTATAGACTAGTCGCATAGCAGGTGAACGGATGCCCTACTCTGGAACGCTCATCCTCTTCATGGAGGTGAATAAGGAAGGAGCCCAACATATCAAAGGTCACTCCCAGATACTTAACATTTCTTTCAAATTTGATATTTGTGCTTCCCATTTTCACGATCGGATTTCTAACCTGACTCAAGCCACCCTTCATCTTCAAAGCAACCGTATTCGAAGGCGCCAGAGTAAGCTTGTTTCTTTTGCACCAATCAGTAATCATCTCAATCGACCTATTGCTCTTGTCTTCTAATTCTCTGCGAGTCTGTCCAGAACCGAGCAGTAGAGCATCATCCGCGTAGGCAATAATTATACAACCACCTGGCAACGGCAACAGCAGCAGGTCATCAAACAGGATGTTCCACAGGGTTGGTCCGAGGACCGAGCCCTGTGGACAACTCATGTCCAAGGGCCTAATACGAGACACACCACCATAACTAAGGGTCAGGGTGCAATCACCGAGGTAGCTTTTTACAATGTCAAAAAGATACCCCGGACACTGCCAGACCTTCAGCCTGGTGAGTATCATTTCCCACCAGGCGTTATCAAAAGCACCCGATATGTCCATGAAAATCCCAATAACATACTTCTTACTATTATTATTCACCCACTCTTGCGTGAACATTATGGCATGTGCTATGGATCTACCCCTGACGAACCCAAACTGACGGTCACAGGCCGGCGAGAGATTTCTCTCAAGCCTATTGCGTACCACCATTTCAAGTTACTTCCCAAAAACGGGAAGGAGCGTGATCGGGCGATACGCACCTGGATCAGACCGCGGTTTGGAATTCCCCTTGGGTATGATTGAGAGCACCCCTCTCTTCCATACTGTGGGAAAAAAACCCACAATAATAAATGTATTAATCACAAATAAAACTTCATTTCTGGCACACCTCCATACGTTCTTCGCAATTACGCCCGTAATCTTGTCCACACCGGGGGCTTTCTTAGGACCAAGGTTCTTGAAGATGGCACCCAGCTCAGCCTTCGTTACCGGGGGAGGTTCCCGTGTCTCCAACAGCATGGAACTGGTTGGGAGACGGGCCAGGGCACGGATATGCCGATAGTGGTCCACCTCCCCCTCAGTCCGCTCTAGAGGCACGAGCCTCTCCAGTAGCCCATCCAGAGTAGAGATCAGGTCTTCCGTCGTCCTCCCCCGAGGGACATTCCGGATAAGAAGGAAACGGGGTTACTGCCACCCCTCCGAACAAGCCCCGTAATCCTCCAAGGATAAGCATTCCCTACCTCGGTCACCCATTGTTGCCAGTGGGCCCGTTTGGCACTGCGGATCGCCACAGTGTAAGCCGATCTGGCCGCACAGATATTCTCCCTGAGGATCTATTTCTCCGTAGGCGATACAAGATTCTGTCGGGCAACTCCACAGTTTCTATATGCCCGGCGGTAAGCTGCACGCAGCGCCCGTAGGTCATTAGACCATCAGCGGGCAGAAAAATTTCCGCTCGGACAGGTTCGACCAATAGCGAGGTCTGCCGATCTAACTACTGCCTCGTTTAGGAGCTCACCAACCAGGGTTGGGTCCCTTGCACTCCTTTCGTATATTCCTTTCAGTTCCTCATTCATAGTCAAATCAAAAGCATCCCAATCCACGTCCCTGGACTTGAACAGCCACTCGTCTCTTGCAATCCTAGCCGGGGCCCGCGAGAGACGAAAAGTAATCAGACGGTGGTCACAGTTGATGACACCATCTAACACTCTCCAGTCCCTCACGAGTCCCAGCATATTATCTTAACACAGCGAGAGATCAATGAAATTCTCACCACCGGCATACCCTGCAAAAGTTGGCAGCGAACCGGCCTCGTTGAGGATGTTCAGTCCGTAACCGACAATGAACTCCTCGACGGCGATCCTACGATCGTAGCCGGTATGCTGCCCAGAGTGATCATGCCAGAGGGGAGAACGAGCGTTAAAGTTTCCACAGATCATTACATGTTTCCCTTTCAAGCTGTCCAGGGTGCGGGAGAGTCCCAGGATGTGGGGGCCCACGGGGTCACCATACTTGAAGTATACTGAGATAAAGTAAATCTCGATTCCCCCAAGCATGACGGAGACGCACACTCTAAATCGATCGGAGAGGTGTGCCAGGTACAGAGGCTTCATGCGACTACTGTCAACCAGAAACCCCGCACCAGGCGAAACACCCTCCTCGACCATAACGAGGGGCGCCTCGATCGCGGGAGACCTGCTCCGCCAGGTATACTACTCCTGAATCAGCGTCAGAGATAAGTTAAATTGGCTAGTCACGCGCTGAGACTCTAAGGATGCAGCGCGCGAACGGCCAACGTTAACTTGGCCGATTACGATCTCATTATCCATAGTTGGTCAATTTTACACATAGGTCCACAGCGGCCTGAAATGCGGGGCAGGCCGCATCACCAGTTCTATGGTCTTCCGGTTTTTTGAACCGGGTGCAGGTAGCACACCAGGGTTCAACATCTTTCTTATTGCATTCCTCTTCTTTGTGGCCCTGGTTAGCGCAATGTCGGCACGTCTCTTCTTTTTGTTTACATGACCGCGTTATGTGGCCATAAATTTGGCATTTAAAGCATCTCGTAGCGCCCACAAAATCGCGGACGCGACAAGACTGCCAGCCTTCCCTAAGGTATATCCTGCCATCGTCAATTATGATTTTCCTAATAGCCGGAAGTACGGAATACACACAGTTTACAGTGTCGCCATCACGGCGGCCGAACATACTGACTCTCTTGGTAGATTTCTTAAATTCTTCTACTGACACGTTTATCTTTCCCTCGATGTTAATTGCATAAAATTCTTGCAAAAGAGTATTTTCATCTAATGACCTAGGTACGTCATATATGGCGACTTTGGGAGTCTACCTTTAGGCTCTATCATCAAGAGACCTTTAGACTCAAGCCTTGGTTTGGTTGCCTTAATGGAATCTCGACCAGTATTAGAGGACGTCTCAAGTAAAACGCCTGCGCCGCGTACGCGCCTCAATCTAACCGGACGGAAACCGTCATCTGTAGGTTTCAGCGTGCTCATTACTAAAGTCTTAGTAGCATCGGCCGAGGTGCCCTCGGCCTCTTTGGGGTAAATGATGACGGTGGCAGGAGCGCGCCCAACCTCCCTCATTTCATCTCGGATTTTTATTGCGGCTGCTACGCCAGCATAGGAAGATTTTGGTGGCGTCGAGGGAGCATCCAGCAGGATTCCTTTTGCTAGCTCTTTCACTTCTTCCCTCAAAACTGTCACTTCGTTCTTGAAATCGGAATATACCTCGTCTGGGGTTCCTTTGGTTACTTCATCCAAATTTACTTTAAGCCCAGCAATGGAGTTGTTCATGCTGGTCCTGAACTCCATAAATTCATTGTGACTTTTCACAAAAAAAGCTGACTTGTGCTCTTCCAGAGCTCCTCTAAGACGCGCGTTTTCCGCGTTTATTTCTGCGACAAGTGTCAGTAGGTTGGCGGGGGTAGCCGACAATCTCGATTTATGCATAACTGTGATGCGACCTTTATCTTCCGCTAGTACAGTCTGGATTTCATTAGCGATACCGCGGGCCCTCTCCAAAAAATCGATCTCCCGGTCTTTATCGGGGGACCCAAAAATGGGTAACATGGAAGATAATTCCTCCAATTCCGCCCTTTTCTTCTTTGTCGGTCGCTCAACGAAGGCGCTAGCATCTCCGGAGGGGGATGGACTTCTACTAACAGTCGGAGTCAATCCCTGCTCCATCTCAGTGATAATTTCCCTCAACAGACCCTCTCTGGTATAAGACCCTTCTGTAATAGAGGGTGTTCCTCCAGGTCCCCTCGGGTGGGTGATTTTCCAGATTTTTCAGCAATAACTGGATAGCTCGGAAAATGGCCGACACAACGGAGTTTTTTTGACAAGATTCGGTCGGTAAATGACCGAGATATACAAAAAACAATGTTTACAAAGTATAATAGTAAAAATCGCACAATAAATAAAAGAAATTTACACAAAACTGAGTGTTTTTATCGGGAAAACGCTCCCGAAAAACACAAAACCGAAGGAAAAATCCAAAAAAAACCTATTCACTAAAAAGTTGTATCAATGTAGCATCATGAGGGATGCACGAGAGAATATGGTTAAGGACTTAATGGGAATAAGTCATCGTTCGCCCCGGAATAACGATCTCCTGAGCTGTGAAAGAAACCTCAGGCTTTTCCTAGAGTTCATTAGAATATGGGTCTCCCGCTGGGAGATGTCAGGAAGATCAGCTGCCGGGGAGAGCTGAGAGAGTAATCTCTATGACGCTCTTCTGTGATTTGTTGTGACCTGAATTTCTACTGGTCCGTGGTCGCGGTAGCGGGACCAAAATATATCTGTGACATCCTTTTTCCCCTATTGGGAGTAGCTGTAAATACTATGGTCGCCTTTACTGCTTCTCTGTCGGGCTATCGAGCACGCATTATAAGATATTAATTTCTTTGTATTTATTAGATTGTTGATGATATGTACATTATTCCTTTTTTAAATAAACTCTAAACCCAACAGATGCAGAAAGGGATGGAAAGTCGAAGTTAACCTTTGATCAATAATAAATAATTTCACGGGATGATTTGCTGAGAGGAACTGGTAAGGAAGTAAACACTTCCAAAACAGTTCCGGGATAGGGTGGGTCTCCGCCCCTTTCTGCTTCTTTTTTTTATTGGCGTAGCCGTCCAGGTGGAAATGAGCCTCATCCGATGTCATGATAAGTACATATTAGTCCTGTCAAATTCCCAACATGCTCACACTAAATTGTTCACGTTGAAAGTAGTCACGTGGACGACCATGAAAATTCAAATGTTTCTGTAAAATGAGGGAGATCGAACCACATGCGGAATGCGCGCTGTGTGGCAACGATTGAGTTGTTATTACGTAAAAAGGTATCCACGGCGAACGCGCGATGTTGAATGCTCCAACGCGCCATTGCAACTAAACTTTCCATTGCGCACTACACAGTGAGAGGTTCAGCAACGTTGTGCGACAGCCCCTCCCAAAAGCACGTCGATTACAAATGTGGTTTTTCAATCTCCGCCACCCTGTATTAGTATAGAAGATAGTATAGATATAGATATTTTAAAATTTCTTCCTTTCCTTTCCAAACCGGTCCAGAATCTTCATCATCTTTCTCCAGTAAAAAGGCTTCAAAACTTTTTATTACAAAACTCCAGCTCTCATAACTAATAAACGTTAGTTAGACACATCCTTCATTCAGAATTCTAAAGAAGCACATAAAGTAGTAGAAATATATGATGTATGTAGGGTTGAGGGGCCAGCTTTGGCCACTTTAAGATATTTTTTGCCAACTGTGCATTACTACGAACTCAAAAATTGTCAGAATAATTTTTTTTTAATTTTCCCATACAGCACAATAATTACTCTTTTGAAAATGTAGAAAAAAAGTACATAAAATGTAATATAATTTAAAATAGAAACATCAAACTTGAAATGTGTCCAAATGTGCCAGTTCTGGCCACTTTTATCTAGTTTTGGCCATGTCATTATGCCAGTTCTAGCCACTTCAGTTTTTATAAGATTTCTTAATATTTTGAATAAAAATAAAAGAAGATAGGTAAGTAACTATAGGAAAATTATGAGTTTTATTATAATTATGATTTTGTCGTGCCTGTAGCTAAAGAATGAGGTAACTTTTAAAGCCACACTAAGAAAGAATTTTTGCTTGTAGTTTTCTGGGGTATTCTGCCGTGTGTATCTGCCGTCTGGCCAACGTTACGGATCGCTCATGGCCAAAACTAGAACAAAAGTAAGATTGCTGTGCCAGTTGTGGCCATGTGGCATTTTTCTACTTAGAAATAAAATAAATTATGAAATAACCATAAAACAATGTTCCTGGGACTTTCATTCAATAGGCTGAATTGATTCATGAACACAAACATAAGTGATTAAGAAGTTAATTTCACATTACTTATCCACGGGCCCTTATTGCTTTTGCTAAGAATTTAATAATTTTTAACGAATGTCACCAAGAAGTTCAACCAAAAAAAGAAAATGGCGGTACAGCTGTTATTTATCAAAACAAAACACAGTTTAAAGAATTGATCGGCATAAAAAAAATAACAAATATATTTTCATTGTCTTATTTACACCGTTAAATGTCCAAATGGCCAAAACCGGGGTAGTGGCCAAAACTGGCCCATCAACCCTACATACATATTTTTAGGTTAGGTAAGGTTATGTTCCGTCTCACTAAGAAAATTCACGGCAGCAGCGTATTGCCTGCCCAACATAACTTGGTGTGCGGCAGGATTGGAACTAAATTAAAACTAAAACCCGCCCCGCCCGCACCCGGCGGCAACCCTCGCCCTATAATTCAGTACAATTTTGTATTTGCTCGGGAGCTGTGATATCTTGATTACCAATATACACTGAATTAATATGTCCAAAACAACCAAAACAGTCCGGGTCCGTGCAAGAACAATTGCCATTGAAGTATTAAAGTTTTGCAAAGCTGAAAAAGCAAATAATGGACCAATATTACCGTTTGACAGTTTTGACAGATAGAGCGGCCGCCGCGGAGCACGCTGTTACCCGACCAAATTTATATTTAAGGCTCTTCAGTACATTATGTATTGTGTAATAAATTTACAATCTGGCAACTTCTGTTTCGCGACAGGGGCGCCCTCCCTCGCGCGGCAAGTTATCGTGGTGGCACTCTAATAAGCTGACTGTGAGCACGCCTGGTTCGTGTGCGGTTGTAATGTGCGCACTTGTCTCGTGCATAAGTATATTGTATGCAATTCTCTATACATAAACAAATGTCACTTGATTATATTTCTATAAAGAAGGATTGGCCCACTGGTGTGCTTTAGAAATTTCATGTTATGAATCATCGTATAAGCCATGATTTTAATCGAATCCGATATAAAGAAGATTCCACTATTGTAATGTTTTTTATTTTATTAGAAATGCGAACACGGAATACGTGTCACATCACTATTCTTACTATTATTAAACTAAGCTAAACGCTTGTGCTATAAAAATAGGACTAACTTGCTGGTCTGGAGTGAAATTCGAACCCGTGACCTTTGGATCACGAGGCGAGAGTCATAACCACAAGAGCAACAAGCTACTCCTACGAATATAAGAAACGTTTTATTTATGTGCTGCCGCTTGAAGAAGCGTCACACGGTGGACTTTGTGTCAGAGCGAGAATGTTTTGCAACCGAAGGTAGTTTTATTTTCGATGGCCTTCAACAATAAACGCATCTTCCCCTCCTCGAACTCTTGAGTGATGGGAGGAGATTGGGGGATAATCAAAATATACCACCGCTTTGAATATAATATTTAATTAATTAAGATAAATAAAATAATTCATACCAAACTATAATTTTCCTGTGCTGGCATTTCTTTAAGATAATATGCAAAAGCGAGGGTATATATTTTTATTTTAGCAATCAGTCAGTCAACAAGAGTGCAGAGCCCTCTCTTTACTTCGGTTCCATTAATTCCAGTTAAGTTCATTTAAAAAAGAAACCTAACAATTTCTGCTTAGCGTAAGTTTAAGATCACAAGAACTAATGTTCTTTTTTACGGGAATTTAAATCTTATTTTTGATCAAAGAGTATATACTTACATTAAAATACTAAAATATGTATATACTGTGTGTGGTTGGCCCACTGACTGGGACCCTTTTTACTCCCTTTATATTAACTCGTGGCGTCTGCTTGCTTGCCGTCAACAAAAACTTTGGATCGATTTTTGACCCTTTTCCCGTGATCCAATCGAACTGAAACTTGGCAAGCAGACCGTGGCGACGATCAAGGAGATCTATCAAATTTTCGTTAAAAAAAAAAAAAAAATTATAGTATAATTTCGTATTTTTAGAAATTTTATTGTTTTTTTCAAATTGGAATCATTAGAAAAGTTTGATTACGGCGGCCCGATAACGTCGCGGAATATTTTCTAAATTTGAATTACTCCGTCGGTATGCATTATAGGTACTTCAGTACGAATGTCGAAAATCTAAATTGACTGACAAATGTTTTTAGAATTTAATCTTCAAAGCATGAAGTGTTTTATCAAAGCTCAAAACATCTGACATTTTAGAATTATATTAAATTACTGTAAGTTTAGTGTTATGTTATATGTTTTAATTCGTCTTTAATTGTTGTAATATTTTACAAAGAAAGGGAGTATAATAAAAGCTTGGTTTTTATGGGTTACTTTATTACTCCCTTTATATTAACTCGTGGCGTCTGCTTGTCTTCTTGTCTGACGAAAAAACTTTGAATCCATTTTAAACTCCTTTCCCGTGATCCAATCGAGCTGAAACTTTGCAAGCAGACTCGTGGCGACGATCAAGAAGATCTATCAAATTTTCGTTACAAAAATTTAATAAATTTTTGGATTTTTCAAATTTTGAATGGTTTTTTCATGCAACTTATTAAATTGTATGAAAATATTTCAACGCGTCTGGTAGACGCAAAACCTGATTATAGTATAATTTTGGATTTTTGGAAATTTTTTATTACTCCCTTTCGTAGCGTCCCCCGACCGAAGCCCAACGCGTAGGTTAAGCGAAAAAAAATGTTTCAACTAGTAAATGAGAAAGGGAGTATAATAAAAACTTGGTTTTTATGGGTTACTTTTTTTCGTTTTAAAATAATTGATTTTTGCCTCGAATGGTAATCAAAATAAACTCCAAATAATAAACTAACTATATTTCTTACAAAAAGTATATTTATTGATACATCAAACATAATAATTTAGTTGTCCGTCCATCCGTCCATCCGTCCATCCGTCTATCCGTCCATCCGTCCATCCGTCCATCCGTCCATCCATCCGTCCATCCGTCCATCCGTCCATCCGTATCCGTCCTCCAGTCCATCCGTCCATCAGTCCATCCGTCATCCGTAACGTCCATCCGTCCTCCGTCATCCGTTACATCCGTCCATCCGTCCATCCGTCCATCCGTCCATCCGTCCATCCGTCCATCCGTCCATCCGTCCATCCGTCCATCCGTCCATCCGTCCATCCGTCCATCCGTCCATCCGTCCATCCGTCCATCCGTCCATCCGTCCGTCCATCCGTCCTTCCGTCCATCCGTCCATCCATCCGTCCTTCCGTCCCTCGGTCCGTCGGTCCGTCTGTCTGTCTGTCTGTCCCCGTAACTTCATGTAACGCCCGTAATGTCGATGGAATTCACGGCTAAAAAAAACAAATGTAACTGGCGGAGATGGGGCTTGAACCCCAGGCCAGCAAACCCAAAGGCGGCAGTGATAGCGATGTTGCCATCGCTGAGAACGCATTGCCCGTCAAAAATACATTACATATAGGAATAAGCAAAGGCGCAAACCATTCCATGTTATGCCCAATCGCCGACAGGGGAAATTTTGGTAAAAGTCGATAATACTATTTCGTGGGAGTTGGTTGTAAATAAGTAAATACTTATTCTTTAAGAACCCACATGCTGAAGTAGGTACTGCCATTTTTGACGGATTAAAGTTGTAAATAAGTAAATACTTATTCTTTAAGAACCCACATGCTGAAGTAGGTACTGCCATTTTTGACGGATTAAAGCTGTAAATAAGTAAATACTTATTCTTTAAGAACCCACATGCTGAAGTAGGTACTGCCATTTTTGACGGATTAAAGCTGTAAATAAGTAAATACTTATTCTTTAAGAACCCACATGCTGAAGTAGGTACTGCCATTTTTGACGGATTAAAGCTGTAAATAAGTAAATACTTATTCTTTAAGAACCCACATGCTGAAGTAGGTACTGCCATTTACGGATTAAAGCTGTAAATAAGTAAATACTTATTCTTTAAGAACCCACATTCTGAAGTAGGAACTGCCATTTTTGACGGATTAATGCTGTAAATAAGTAAATACTTATTCTTTAAGAACCCACATGCTGAAGTAGGTACTGCCATTTTTGACGGATTAAAGTTGTAAATAAGTAAATACTTATTCTTTAAGAACCCACATGCTGAAGTAGGTACTGCCATTTTTGACGGATTAAAGTTGTAAATAAGTAAATACTTATTCTTTAAGAACCCACATGCTGAAGTAGGTACTGCCATTTTTGACGGATTAAAGCTGTAAATAAGTAAATACTTATTCTTTAAGAACCCACATGCTGAAGTAGGTACTGTCATTTTTGACGGATTAAAGCTGTAAATAAGTAAATACTTATTCTTTAAGAACCCACATGCTGAAGTAGGTACTGCCATTTTTGACGGATTAAAGCTGTAAATAAGTAAATACTTATTCTTTAAGAACCCACATGCTGAAGTAGGTACTGCCATTTACGGATTAAAGCTGTAAATAAGTAAATACTTATTCTTTAAGAACCCACATTCTGAAGTAGGAACTGCCATTTTTGACGGATTAATGCTGTAAATAAGTAAATACTTATTCTTTAAGAACCCACATGCTGAAGTAGGTACTGCCATTTTTGACGGATTAAAGTTGTAAATAAGTAAATACTTATTCTTTAAGAACCCACATGCTGAAGTAGGTACTGCCATTTTTGACGGATTAAAGTTGTAAATAAGTAAATACTTATTCTTTAAAAACCCACATGCTGAAGTAGGTACTGCCATTTTTGACGGATTAAAGTTGTAAATAAGTAAATACTTATTCTTTAAGAACCCACATGCTGAAGTAGGTACTGCCATTTTTGACGGATTAAAGCTGTAAATAAGTAAATACTTATTCTTTAAGAACCCACATGCTGAAGTAGGTACTGCCATTTTTGACGGATTAAAGCTGTAAATAAGTAAATACTTATTCTTTAAGAACCCACATGCTGAAGTAGGTACTGCCATTTTTGACGGATTAAAGCTGTAAATAAGTAAATACTTATTCTTTAAGAACCCACATGCTGAAGTAGGTAGTGCCATTTTTGACGGATTAAAGTTGTAAATAAGTAAATACTTATTCTTTAAGAACCCACATGCTGAAGTAGGTACTGCCATTTTTGACGGATTAAAGCTGATTTTTAAATAATTTTACTACACTCACCATTTAAAATAGGAGCTTGTAATTGAAATTTATTTATTAATCAATCAACGCCCTAGTGGGCTTTTACAGTACAAGAAAATTAAAAGGTATATATATATATACCTAACATAAAACAAATTTTACAGTATGTTTTTATTGAGTTGTAGTCGCGTGTTTCTATATATATTATATTTTGTATATTTTCTTTTGGGATTTAATAAATAAAAAAAATAAAAAAGATAAATAAACAATATGAAATGTAACTATATAAATGTAACAATGTAAAACAATGTAAAATAAACAATATAAAATAAATTTATAATAGAAATGAACTATATATATATAAACGGTGATTAGTACACAATCATACAGTTATAATTAGAAACCTTTAACAAATTAGTAATAGAGTAAAATAATGATAATTAAACCAATACACCAGGTAAATAAGATAAGAAGATAAAATAAGCCAAAAAATAAATATAAAAGATAAAATCAAAACATATTTAAAAAGGAAATGAGCAATAATTAGGACACTTTAAAATAAATAAATACATATAATTCATGGGGAACAAAACATAAGTTTATGCGTGTATGTGTTATGTTTCTGCATTAACCCCGCTATTAACAAAAATGCTAGTTAAGACCGTCTGCAAGGTAGCATTCCAAATATCTATTTCGGCGTATTTATTGTTTAAATGTTGTATTCTAGATATCGGCGAGTTCCTTTATAATATGGTAAGCAGTATTATTGAAGTAGTACGTTTGTACTGTTGTGGTATTCCTAGCAGGTACATGAATAGATCAGGGCTGTTAAAATAACTACGCAGAATTTAAAAAAAGCATATTAAATCTGAAACGGTTCTTTTTTAATTAGCTTTAATAAATGCATTAAACTTAACAGGGAATCATAATTTAATTGTTCTCTTGGAATATGCAATTTATAATTGACAGCTCTTAAAAATTTGTTTTGTACCCTTCCTATTATTTGAATGTGTACCTTATAGTACGGTGACCACACGGTCGAGTTGTATTCAACCTGACTCCTCACTAGTAGGGAATGCAAATCCGTTCTGTTGTAAAATACGGATTTTTAAGAACGGATTTTTTCCAATCCGGATTTTACGAATTTTATGGATTAAAATGAAAGCACATGAAAATCGAATCAAATGTTTTTTTTTAAATATATTTTTTATTTGGAATTATTCAAACCATTATAATTAATATTAAATAATAATTCATTATAATTAATATTAAATAACTATAATAATTAAATACCATAATTAGGTGGTATTCTTATTAAAATAATCAGTCTGTGACTCGCGTGCTGAGTAACGTTAATAAAATTATAAACAGGTACAAATTAAAAGAAACTCTGAAGAACAAAAATAAAGACAAATAGACTCCTTGTCAAATTATTAAACATAAACAAAAGTAACAATACAATTTAACTTCACTTAAATCAACATAAAAACAACGTAAAAAAACTACGCCATTTTTTGAGACATAAAATGTGACCTGGAAAATAATAAGGCATCTAAAGTGCTGTCGTTCAACCTGCTGCGAATTCGGTTGCACATAGTTCCTGCTGCGGAAAAAGCACGCACTGATTCAACGCTTGTAGGCGGAATGCACTGAAGATGCTTATAAGCGGCCTCCAAGTATCGTCCTCGTGAACCGCTATCCTCGAATAACGCCATCTCCACTCGCACTAAACTGGGAATATCATTTTTAGGTTTTCGGCTGATGAGCACATTTTCTTCTCCACCCTTATTGATTTTATTTAGCTCAAATGCTAATCTCTCTCGAAAACTCATTTCTTAATCGGAGGACTGTTGTTCTCTGGATATTGTTTCATGTTATTCAACAGAGACTGCTATAGGATGAATACGGCTTTCTACAGTTTTGCAAATTACTTCTTCTATTTCTGTCCTAGATGGCTTATAAAATACTTCATCGGCGGGGGAGTTGGAAAACTCAAATAATCCGGATTCGATTTTCAAATCCGGATTTGGAGTTCTAGTAAAAATGTACGGATATCCGGATTTTTCCGATTACGTATAACCCGGATTGCATTCCCTACTCACTAGTGATGGTATAGAAGTTTTAATGTGTCGAGAAGTTTTAATGTGTCGAGGTTCCTGGAATATTTTGCCACCCTAAGTACAAATCCTAAAATTTTCAACGACTTATTTGCGATATTGTTGATATGTTGTGCAAATGACAGTTTTTCATCAAATAATACACCGAGGTCATTAATTTCCGATACAGAATTAAGGCGATTGTTGTCAATGGAGTATTCAAATATGATAAGTTTTTTAATCCTGTAAAATCTAATTATTTGGCATTTGTTAATGTTTAGGTACAGTTTATTGCTTTTACACCATATACCTACTAGGATTATTGAGATTGTATTGAACTAGTAAACAATCTTGATTGTTCTGTATAATTTTAAATCATCGCCATAAAGTAAAATCGAAACATCGTGGAATATGATCGCTATGTCATTTATAAAAAGTAAAAATAGGATCGGTCCCAAGTGGGATCCCTGAGGGACACCACTGGTCTATCTGAATTTATAGGAGGTGAACGTGTTGATTTTTTACATATAGTTCTCTGTTTATAATTTCAGCCAGTGAAAAAATTGCCCGGATATATCTATTTTTCAAGTTTAAGTAATCTAGTTAAAGTTTAACCTAGTTTAAGTAATAGTATGCTATAGTCAACAGTGTCAAAAGCCTTACTGAAATCTGTATATATTGAGTATATAATATAAGAATTGATATGGACTTGAGTGCTTGAGTAATGTAGTTTTCGTATAGGAGGAGGTTAAAGTAGATTTGCCAGCAAGGACTCCATGTTGGTTTGGGGCAATTATTTTGTTTATTTCTATAGAAATTTGGTCGAGAACGATACTTTCGAATAATTTGGTATAGCGGATAGAACGCATATTGGGCGGTAATTTGTTACATCAGCTTTGTCACCTTTCTTATAGAAAGGTGTGAGGTAACTTGATTTACAAACATCTGGGAATATTCCCGATTCAAGAGACTGGTTAAATAGAAAAAACACTGGATATGATATACTGGAAATGCATTCTTTAAGCAGAATTGTTGGAAGATTATCAAGACCAGGGGTTTTATACTTATCTAAAGTTTCAATTTTCTTAACAATTTGATCATGATTGATTTTGACCTTGAGATATTTAGGTCACTACTAATTTGAATGTTGAGAGGATGTATGTCTTCATCATTTACTGTTATACTCTGCTGAATGATTTTGCGAAAAGATTAACAATGCCATTAATGTTATCACTGGATTCGTTTTCCAAAAACCTAGTGCTGGGTAGATTCGAACTGCTTTTATTATTAGATTTAAATAAATTCCAGAAATGTTTAGATTAGAGTTTATACAATCTTCTGTTTTAATGATATAATCATTGTAACATTTTTTGGAGAGGATTTTGTATTTCTTCCTAAGGTTGCAAAAGTATGCATAACTTTCTCATGAAGTAATATTATTAATATCATTATGACGAAAGATTGACTGTTCTTCTTTATAATTTTTTGAGCTATTTTATTTTCAAGAACTAGGTTCAAAAGCTCTTTTGTAAACCAAATAGTAAAGTTCCTGGGTTTGATTATAGACACAGGGATCTAAAGAACAATAGCTTTTTTAGTATTGAGAGGATTCATGAACCGGAACTGCATTTGCATGAAACTGGAGCGACTTTTGGATTTTTCCAGCCCATTCCAAGGCTTTCTCCTAAATTATGAATTATGCATACTTACTGTATGCATACTGTATGCATACTTACTTACTTTAAGGGGTTATATACCTTCTTTTTTTTTCAAAAATCGTTTTTTTTTTTATTGCTTTATCTGAAAGTAAAACTCATTGAGAACATTTCTTCAAATTTTCATGAAGATCCAAGCAATAGATCAAAAGTTGCAGAGTTTCGAAGCGCGCCCCGTAATCGCCGCACGGCTGAGCAGATAGCGGTAAGGGACCGTTTAGCAGGTAGCGCTTATCAGGGGTCGCTCCGCCTTAACGGTAAATCTTTTGTTATTGTAGAAAGTTAATTACATGAGGTAGGTACGATGTTTACTCGAACGTGCTCCATTTTTGACCATACAAACACCCTTATAAATCAGTTGTATACGAACTTCTGAAGCGTGAGCATCTAAGAATCGAACATTTTCCTTTTTACAAAAAATCAGTATGAGTTCCCGACAAAAAATTACACGCGTAACTCGTGAAGGTAGTAAAAATTACAAACGCGATCGAAAAAGAGGAAGCAATATTTTAATCCTCAAACTGTGGAAGTGGACGAAAGTAGCTTCAGTGCGTCTCGTAAGAAATTAAAATTGAAGGACGATATTCATGTGCCGATTGATCATTCGGTGGAATATCGAATCATCAATTTTGTTCAAGTGTTTACGGCTATTTCACAGTACGTAAAATGCAATACGTGTGCAATATGTGCAACCCCTACCCGATGATGTATTGAAGATTATGAAGCCGATATACGAAGACTTATCTAAAGATGAATTGCTTGAAAGATGCCTCGGTGGATTCACTCAAAATAACAACGAGAGCTACAACCAACTGATCTGGAAACTGTCCCCGAAACATCTTCCAGGAGGTGCAGTACCTGTAAGAATTGCTGCTTATACATCAGCCTGTATATTCAACGAGGGGCAAATATCTATTTTGAAAGTTTTCGAGGCAATGGGGGTGCATTGTGGCAGCAACGCTCATGAGTACGTCACGCAGCAGGACGAGAGGCGAATTTCGACGGCCGAACTTCGGGCGCAAGGTGCGACAAGGGAGGGACGAATGGCCAGCAGACAACACCAAATAGATATTTTGGAGGCTGCATCGAGTGCAGATGACACGCTTTATGGTCCCGGAATCGACGATGATTTGTAAGTTTACCTGATCGACTTTAATGTTTATATAAACTAATCTTGAAACTTTAAACTCGATTATCTCGAAATGGTGTTTTTTCAAAAGTGCCTTTGCCGTGATCACGATTGCAGAAAAACTATTTGACCGATTTTCTTCAATTTTTTTTTAAATTGTTCGTAATTAATGTTGTGTGTACTTGAACGATTCATTTTTTATGCATAATTTTTTATCGTGCAGATAAGAATTTTTTAATAAAATTTTTAGAGCTCAAAATGTTGATTTTTTGAGAAAAACATTCCCGTATGCAGAAAAAACAAAATATTTATTTAAATAATCGTTCAAGTACAAGGAATGTTCATGTACTAATGAAATATTTTTGATTTTATGATTTCAGTTAACCTGCTGGACTTCCATGGTGATCACCGCAAGCCTCATGAAAAAAAAAGGGTTTCGGGGAAAGAGCCATAACTCCGCCAATTGTTAATATTTTTAAATAAATTAAGGCGTGTTTTATTCAATGAATAATATACTATTACAAAATTATAACTTTGATTTAATAAAATTATTACTACATATTTAAAAAAAAATCCAAACTTTCCTTATTTTTTCCGCACAAAAAGGTATATAACCCCTTAAATAAAGAAAATATTTATTTCGGACTCAAAATAGATCACAAAATCAAGTAACTCACACCTGCCATCCTTTCTTTTTCAAGGGTGGCAGGCGAGGAATTTCAGTAATATTAAGCTGCAAGTACTCTTGATAGTTCGTTTAATTGTCTCATAAAATAAGAAAATTATCCTGCGTTTGTTTCCTAAAATTTTACATGAAAAGTTTGAATTCGCATCCTTCATTCCGAGTTTCTTAAAGAATGTCACTCCACTGAACCTTAATGTTCGTCAGTTGGATGAATTAGAATCGCTCTAGCAGTAGTAAAAACGGAACAAATGTTGGCAATAAAGCCTTTTCTAACTTTTCTGATTAATATAGGTATTTATAGTTATTGGAAACCTTTTTTCTCACTGTCAAATCGGACGTGCTCGAGGGTCCGAGTTTTTTTATTTTTCTACCAATCTCAAATTGATATCTAGGTTTATCTCCAGTTCAAAATATAAACACGTATTTATCTCACCGTGTCTCATCCCTTGAACACGAGCCAATTTATATTTTAATTTGATTATGTTCAAAATCCACCTGGTAGTAAGTACGTTGCCTTGTGCCAGTTTTTAATCTTTATTCCATTTTTTTGCTATTTTTGAAGAATTTTCGCTATGGTCGCTCAATTTATAATTCCATTTATTGTTTTACTAATCCTTATTTCGAACGATAAAAGAATCATTTTATTCAATTCATCGGTAAAGTCGTCGTGTTTTTATTTTCAATTTATCGGTGGTTCCAGCCAGGATCCGGGAAGATATTTGAGACGTGAGTATAGACATTGATCAGTCTCTTTTCCCGGGGCTGGAACGAATAGTTAATATATTTAAAACTTTAGAATTTTTATTTTTACATATTAATTAATGTTTCAATTAAAAAACTTACTTTTAAATAGTGAATTACTTAAGTCCCATAGAGTAGGAGTAAATATTGTTTAAAATCAACTCTTTATATGAATAAAAAGCGTTTTAAAATCACTAAAAAACGTAATTTAAAGATTTTTTTCTTCGAACTTTTTACTTTCGAACGATAAAAGAATCATTTTATTCAATTCATCGGTAAAGTCGTCGTGTTTTTATTTTCAATTTGTCGGTGGTTCCAGCCAGGATCCGGGAAGATATTTGAGAAGTGAGTATAGACATTGATCAGTCTCTTTTCCCGGGGCTGGAACGAATAGTTGATATATTTAAAACTTTCGAATTTTTATTTTTACATATTAATTAATGTTTCAATTAAAAAATTTACTTTTAAATAGTGAATTACTTAAGTCTCATAGAGCAGGAGTAAATATTGTTTAAAATCATCTCTTTATATGAATAAATAGCGTTTTAAAATCACTAAAAAACGTAATTTAAAGATTTTTTACTTCGTTAATATTGAACATTTCTTAATTATTTTAGTACGGATTATTCATTCAAATGCTAACTTTAAACCCATAATAAAATATATTCTGCGTACATATAAATATTCAATAAAAATTAATCTCGCCTAGGACACTAAAAACGAATTTTATGGCTTATATTTTCTTAATCATTGTAAAAAATGTTCAGTTTATTACTTTTATATAAGAATAAAGATTCTATCTAAGTTATGGCCCTAAAAAATTGCAGTTTTGCATATACATTCCGATATAAATGAATAATAAAACCATAATTTTCGTTAAAAAAACCACGAAATATGCATTTGCAGTGAATGTGCCTCCTTAACACGTAAATACACAAAAGTATATAGGCGTACCTACAATTATCATAATTGTTTAGGTCATTATGTTATGTGTGTCAAGCTTTGTCCAAAGACCTCGCTCATTAAAGCTTCATTTCAAGAACGCCCTGAATACATTGAGAACGTATTATACATCACTTCAAGATCTTCACGTTAGCGCAATATTTAAGACAATACAAAAATGCAACAAGGGAAGGAAGGGTTCTGATACTATTTTACGTCCGCAACCTCCTCAAATAAACTAAAAGTTTTTTATATAGTAGTATAATTTTAATTAAATAAATAAATAGGGAAATCATTATCATCCAGATGACATCGAAGATTAATGTTTCATTAAGGACATATACTATTTTTCTTTATCATGCATTTAATGCTGAGAATCGTAGTCCACTGACACGGTATTCCTCCCGGTCTAGAGCCATGTTGATCACAACATTTAAAGAGGACCCTGTTAACGTCTTTATATGATTTGTCCATCTTATAAGAGACCGTCCTCTTGCACGCTTTCCCTTAGCTGTCCCTGTGATGACAAGTTTCTCGAGGCTTTCGTCGTTATTTTTGGCAACATGCCCGTAGTATGCAAGAATCCTTCTACTGTATCAATATTGAAATGTGGAACATTGAACACTGCAGAGAGTCATAATCTGTTTAATTATTAGTCTTCTACCGTTGTGTGTGTCCAGATACAGCACACATTATATTTTGAAGGCCTTGGGGATTTTTAATCTCCGTACCAATATTCTAAAAAAAATATTTTATTTATTGTTTCAGCGTGTGATCATGGTGTTTTGATCGTTTCTTTGTTGAGTTTCCAGGGCTACTTACCGTATTTTAGACATCTTTGGTCGATATTTCGTAAACCATTCCAGGGTCCATGAGATTGTCCAGGTTGTATGAGATTGGTTTCTCGGATGGTATGCTAAAATTAATGGCGAGCTACCTCCAAAATAGGAACCAATACGTCTTCTATGGTCTATTCGCTTCTCTATCTTCTCGGGTGTCCCGCAAGGGTCTAACCTGGGACCATTGTTGTTTTCGATTTTTATCAATAATATACAAAACGTAATTTTAAAATGGCCCTTTCTGTTATTTGCGGATGACTTAAAGCTTTTCTTAAAGGTGTCAATTTTGGACGATTTTCATCTTCTCCAAGCAGATATATCAAATATATGTGAATGGGGAAGACGAAATAAACTTTTGTTTAATGTTTCCATGGGTTCGGTTACATCCTTCACTAGGGCCCAAGAAACTCTATTTTTTCGCTACAAAATGAACGACCAAAATCTGACAAGAACTAGTGTTAGATTTGTAACATTTCACGATCACATAGAGATGATAAGTGGTAATGCTTTGAGAATGTTAGGATTTGTTCTGCGTACTGCCAGGGTTTTCGAGAATACCCGCGTACTGAGAACTCTTTACAACTCCTTGGTGCGAAGTATACTCGAGAGTGGCTCGATGATCTGGGGGCCACATGAGACCAAGTACTCTCTTATAGTGGAGAAAGTCAGAAAGAAAGAAGTTTCTGAGATATCTCTACATAAGAGAGTACGGGCATTATCCTCGGCTTTACCCAACTGAGTTTCTCCAGGGTATGCTTGGCTTCAATAGTCTAGAGACAGAAGGAATGTGTATTTGATAACACATTTTTATCGATTGTTGCGCGGTATGATCGATAATACTGAAATTATGCAGAGCATTGGTTTGCATGTTCCTGATAATTACCTTGGACATCGTCAGCATAGATTGTTTCACATTCCGATATACAGGACCAACCTGCCGATTGCCTGTTGGCTGATTCTAAATAATAATAGAAGAAAGTCAAATATCAAAACTATTGAAGAAGAATTTGATTGAGGATTCTTACAGCCCATTTGCTGCTCCAGTAACTCTGGCGTATAAAAAAGAGGATGAAAGAAAAACAAGATTGTATATAGATTTCAGAGAATTGAACAAAATTGTCGTCCCTCAATCACAACCTTTTCCGTTGATTGAGGACTTGATGATAAAAACTGTAAACTGCAAATATTTTTCCACTTTAGATATAAATTCAGCATTTTGGTCAATTCCCTTGAAAATTCAAGACAGCATTTGTTACACAGGAAGGCCAATTTCAATGGACATGTCTCCCATTTAGATTAAACACTGCTTCAGCAATTTTCCAAAGAATATTGGGAAACATCATTAGAAAATACGAACTCTCTAGTTTTGCAGTAAATTTTATAGACGATATCTTAATTTTTTCGAAAACTTTTTAAGAACATTTATTAAATCTACCAAGACTAATGGAGGCAATACTAAAAGAAGGTTTTAGATTAAAATTTTCGAAATATTCTTTTGCAAAAAACTACGCCAAATATTTTGGTCATGTAATAGAAAACAATTCAATTAGACCCCTGAAAGATTATTTAATCGCTGTCAAAGACTTACCTGTTCCAAAAACAAGAAAAAGTATACGACAATTCCTAGGAAAAGTAAATATTCATCATAAATTTATTCAACACAGTGCAATTATTCTAGACCCGTTACACAATTTATTAAGAAAAGATGTGAAATTCATATGGTCCGCAGAATGTCAGGAATCATTTGATAAAATAAAAGCATTGCTATGTACAGAGCCAATTCTGAATATCTTTGATCCTGAACTACCCATAAAGATTTACACGGGTGCTAGTATCGAAGGAGTGGGAGCGGTGTTAAAACAGGAAGATAAAAACGGGGAAAGAAAGCCAGTTGCTTATTTTTCGAAAAAATTAACTGAATCTCAAAAAAAGAAGAAGGCAATATATCTAGAATGTCTGGCAATAAAAGAAGCTGAGAAATATTGGCAGCACTGGCTTATGGGAAAAGAATTTTTGGTCTACTCAGACCATAAACCATTAGAAAATATGAACATCAAGGCTAGAACTGATGAAGAACGAGGGGATTTGATGTATTATTTATCCCAATATAATTTTAAAATTATATATAATCCAGGAAAATCAAATCATGAAGCACACTGTTAAGGCAGAAATCCAGTCTTAGAACCATATGAAAATCAAGAAGAAAGTTTAAAAATTGTTAACTTAATTAAACTAGAAGACATCCAAAATCATCAAGGAAGAAATGAAGATGTAAAACAGAATAAAAACGGACTGGAATTAAAGAATAAAATATATTATAAGAAAACAAGCAAAAAAACAAAAAAAATATTAACTGAAGAATTTAGCAAAAACTTGATAAAAAAATTCATTATTTTTATTGTCACATAGGTATACAATAATTGAAAAACAAAATTGTACCCTACTACGTGGCAAAAAATTTAACATATAATATTTAAAAAATGGGACAATTGTGAAATCTACTTGAAAAATAAATCTAGAGGAAAATATAAATATGAACTAATGTCTCACTTAGGTCCTGCAACTTACCCATTTGAAATAGTATCCATAGATACCATTGGAGGATTTGGTGGCTCAAAAACATATTTGCATCTTCTGGTAGATCGTTTCTCTCTAGATATGCGTATATTTTAACTTCAAAAACACAAAGTGCTAATGACTTTATAAAGTTGGTTAAAAAAATCACACATGAAAATAGAATTGGTACGATTCTGTCCGATCAATATCCGGGAATAAACTCTAAAAGTTTTAAAAAAAATTTACATGAAGAAAATATACCTATTATCTTTAATGCAGTTAATGCACCATTTTCAAATGGTTTGAATGAGAGATTAAACCAAACATTAGTTAATAAAATCAGATGTAAAATAAATGAAAGGAAGAATAAATTGGCTTGGACAACTATTGCTCACATTTAATAGAAAGATTTGATTCACCGTGTTGAGATCTGGTTGCGATTTCTTGACAAAGTGCAGAAATTTGCTTTCTTTGTAATATTGTTAAGTCATTAAATATCTTTATACTGTTATCTGAAATTCGTCTCTTATTTTTTAAGATAGATATAGCCTGTTCTGAATTTTTGAATATAACTTAGAGTGGTCTAAATTTGTTGGTTTTGGCGCACCAATCCGAAATGTTTTAATTTGTAACAGATCTATTATAACAGCTTTTGCAACAGAAAACTATTAACAAAAGTTGATTTTGCTCAGTATACTGAATACCTTGGCAGCGTCCTCATTCATTTTATGGATTTGAGTTTCGGCTTGACTTTCTTCAACATTTACCATAATTATGGTAAGAAGAAGAAGATAATTATTAATTATGTTTTTTTGATTTGTTTTATCTTTCTTCAATTTCATCAATAATTGTATCACAGATATCGAGATTTGTATTACTAGATGTACCTAGATTGATTTTGGACCATAGATTTGTAAGCGGAGAGCTCACCCTCCATGGCAGCCATCTTAACCGCCATGTGACCAATGGCTCCAAGCAGTTCAGTTGTTTTTGGCATAACTTTTGCTATTTGTTCTTTTGTAAATTTGTTGCCTAAATCAGTGAGTATATGTGCAATTGAATTTACAGCGTCCTTCGCTTTTAAGATGAAATCTTGTGAATTTTCTAGTTTATCCATTTTTTAATAAATTATATATATGTATAGGTGATAACCCTGATTTTTAATTAGTGATGTTTTATGGAATACCTACTTGCACTGACAACAATAACAACACATTGAGTTTATTTGTCTTTTTACTGTGAAATGTGACGTTTTTAACTAGTTTTATTCACTTTCAATTCAAGATATGGCAGTGACTACCGAGCTACAAAGGACTTCACTGCTCCAACTGCTATTTTGGTTGTTTGACACTTTAATGTTTAGGAACACTTAAAATGACATCTGACAGGTTCCATTCCCTTCGATACAACTTATTAAGGATACAGCAAATATTTACGTATGTACCATCATTATTATTACTTATTGCGGGTGAGTTACGGTTACTTATATTCTCGGGAAATATCAATGATCAAGGCAGGGAAGAGGTCTTCAAAAATATGTCGAATAACTCTACTCTTTTTCAATATCACGTCATTAATTTTGCGTAAACATTATGAAGGAGTAAAAGGAAAATACTTATCGCTGATCTGTAATCGCTTAATGACGATTAGGCCAATAAATGTTGAGGCGGAAAGGGCCTTTCGGCCGCTGGTATATTTGTAGTTCTATAAGAAGCAGCTAAGGGGATAAAACAGTCAACACTATTTGTTTCCTTAGATCTATTTATCTAGATATCTATAGTGATTTTCATACTAATTCGTGCATTGCAGCACATGCTTCTTTTTTTTCATTATTTATGTTATGGCTGAAGTTGATTATAACTATAAAATCAAAGATTTCTTGTTAAGTCTGCGTAGATTATGACTATGTTATTATTTACTTACAGATAATCACCGTAATGAGACAGATTACTTTATCATTTGCCAGATTTTATAACGGTTGGTACAATTAGTACCAAAGAATTATTAATAAAAAGTGATTTTATTATTTTTACGTGTTTTATTTTTCTATTTATTATTATTTAGAATCACAATACAATACTTGCACTAACCCCGCTTTCATTACGCTATAGTTAGGTACCTAGTCCTATAAAGTCTCAATTCGACACGAATCCGGCCGGATCCGACCGGGTTTGTATTAATCCGGTGAAATCCGGCCGGATTGAAGATGATACCGGATTGCAATCCCTAGTCACCACCCGTGCTTGACGAGATCCTCCAAAGTCGTGAAATCTCGGTTAAAAACTCTTGAGGTGTTTTAGAGCTTTTATTTTAGAAAACGACATTTTACAATTAATCACAGTAACGAGAGTATAAAAAATGAAGGAATAAATTGAGGTATAATTGCGCAGAGCTTTCAGCGGATCTTCTCGGAGTCTACGGAGCGAAAGCGGTGGCGAGGCACTTGTCTCGGCCCTTTTATATTGTCCGAGAATAAAGGATATCTGCTCGTCCGGGGGGTG
Source organism: Agrypnia vestita (assembly GCA_016648135.1). Lineage (NCBI taxonomy): Eukaryota > Metazoa > Arthropoda > Insecta > Trichoptera > Phryganeidae > Agrypnia > Agrypnia vestita. The sequence goes on from JADDOH010023975.1 coordinate 270,421, forward strand.
TAGGACCTGGCGCGCTTATTAATGGAGAATTCGTCACCTTCGCCGCTTCCCGCTGACATTGCCGCTTCGGGGTATGCACCCGGAGAGGTGACTCCCAGTATTTCGTCTACGTCGTGCTTTTCGCTGTTGTTATGCTCGTGTCGAACCATCCGTTCCTTGTATGTGTGCGTGTATGTTCTGCTTTCAGCGCTGCTGGAGCGATAGTCCCGCTATCCTCGTGCCACCTGGTGATCGTCCATATGGAAGGGGATCTTCTGTAAGAGGGACTATCGTAAATATAACGCAAAATAAATATAATTGGCTCTGTGGCTGCATAGGTATACTGCGAAATTAAAACCAATATTTTGTCAGTTGACAAGAAAATACAATTTATTTAGATTCAGATAAGTTTAACAATTAGCAAATTAATACAGGTTCAGCTGACAAATATTTCTTAAATTTATAATAAAATGTTGATTTGCTTTTACGCGTACTTATTTCACCAATTTAAGTTAAGAATCTAGGGTGGTTGATGTTACTCTTATAAAGCAGTTTATATTAAATTTATGATATTGGCGGTGTTATTCCAAATATGTTTGCAAGGGTCAAATATAAATTATTGTAACAAAAATCAGATATATAATTTTACAGATTATCGTCTCCTGCCAACGCTGAATGCCTCGAAGTTCTTTCTTGGAAATTTTAGTGAAGGAATTGAGTTTACTTGAAATTTGAAATTCTTCGACACGTGGTGCCTAGGTTAGACAATGCGTCGTGACAACGCACGTAGTCAGAGATTAGTTAGACAGAGAGAGATTAGACACAGCCTGTAGATTACTCCAAATCCGGCAATGAAATTGTATAAGGAAACAAATGGCCCATATCTCTGTCTCGTAGCCCTCTGACAAGGTTTTAGACATTCCCCATCATGTATGTAGTGATCAAAAGTTCATAAAACGCCAACGCCAATAGTGGTATTCCAAATAGGCGCCCCTACGCAAAAATTATTATAATTAACAATGGTATGTCCCAATGATTGCTATTGTACGGTATACTGTTCCCAATATATAGGTAAATATAGTCGATAAATATTTCAAACCCGCCCGGGGCCGTCAATAACTTGTAGGAGATCTACTATGCGACCACGTACAGCACGAGACTTGTCAGAAAAATGAATTATAATTCACAGAAAAAGCTTAGGCGGCCTACCATAGACAACGGCGGGCATATACGACCCGTTTAGCGGTCGGGTGCTCGACTCGAGATGCAAGGAGCGTCGCTACCATCACGATGGAGGACCATGTCCGCCACGCTCTCGGGGTGGTGGGAACCTGCTGGCAGTCGAGCTGCAGCAGCGAGGAGCAGTGTAACGGCGGCAGGCCGACGGGCCCGTACCTTCGCCGCTGCCTCGCGGGGCCGGCGAGACCGACGGTCACCCGGCGCGGGCGGACCCGTCGGAGTAAACTTCCACGATGGCTTTGATTCATCGCCAGGCTCTCCAAGTGGATATTTTCCTCCATTCTTTTCTTGCCGACGCCAGTACAAGGCTCCGGACAAATGCGGGAAAGGAGCATTTTTCCCAGGAGCTGTGCGCTCATTTCGAGCCTTGTTTCTTCATCGGACATCGTGCCTCCAACCTGATTGAACTCTGATGTGATTTTATGTTTATTTTAGAATCTGTTCCACCGATCGATGATTTGATATTATGTCCGGAGCAGGTGCCTTGAGCGGGACGTCTCTGGGGCCTTATGCCCGAGATTTAATGGTTAACTTGGTTGTGACGCCGTCGGCCGTGAAGTCGGAAGTTAATAATTAATTTAATTGCTGTTGATATTTTATTTTATTCTGTCGTGCGGACCTCGTGCGGACCTCGTGCGGACCTCGTGCGGACCTAGGGCGGTATTTTATACTATGTAACATTTATATTGTTTTGGTGGAGCGGTAGTGCCATGTAAATTTCTTAGTTAATGGGATCCTCAAGTAAATGATTGGTATTATGATAGATGTTGGCCAGCCCTTAAGGCAGGAGTTTACTATATTTTGTATAGCTTTTAGATTAAGTGGAATGCCAGGCGGCTTCGCCCACCACCAGTGTACCTTTTGTACCGTTATTGTTTATTCTAAATTAAATTGTAAATTTCATATCCTCGTTCTTTTATTGTAATAATGTCAATCCCGAGAGTCTGGTAATCAACACTTACACGCACACACACACTTACACACGCTCAATTATTAATTCAACTCTAATGGGAAGGAGCCGGTCGTCGAAGCAGGGCTGAGTGTGACGATTATCTGAGATTTATGCTCTGTCAGTCTGAGGTAAGCTGGTGATGCTCGTGACCCCAAAGTTAAGACGGACTGTCCGCGGGTCACATGTATATAATATCTATATATATATATTATATATATAATATATATTATAATATATATATATGATATATATCTATATATATATATATAGATATATATATATATATATATATATATAGCTGCCTTGGAGGTCCTGAACTGGAAAGACCTGGTACAAAACCGAGATGAGTGAAGGAAGACACTTGAGGAGGCCAAGGCCCACCAGGGGCTGTAGAGCTAAGAGCGATGATGATGATGTGGTCTTACGGATATTTTAGGTTAGCAAAGGTGACAATGTTTCCATTGATTTTTAGATCACATAAATCATTGAAATAGATTAGGAATAACAGTGGCCCAAGTACGCTTCCTAGGGACACGCCGCAGTTTACTCTCAGCGGTGCAATATACTTTTTATTTACTTGTGTTCGTTCTGTTATGAAGCTTTCAAAAAGTTGTTGAGTTGTTCCTTGGATTCCAATACAGTGTAATTTCCGTAGTAGTAATTTATGTGAAACGGTATTAAAAGCTTTTGCCAGGTCAAGGAACATGGCGATGAATTTATCGTTTTGATCGACGTGATTTGTAATCGTTTTCCCTTAAAGCATATTGAATCCTGAATTTTTATTTAAACTGTGGTTATTTTCAATAATGTGACATGATGGAAAATTCTAAAATTATGAAAATAAATTATAATTTTAATTAAAATAAATTTTACAAATTAACACTAACAATAGGCAGTTAAAAAATTTTGTATGTTGAAAATAGTGTCACACTTCAAGTATACATAGAAACAAGTTGCCAAAAAAAATATAATTGACCATATATTTAGTTTGTAGTTTACCCTGAAGAAGGAACTGTGGTTCCGAAACCGGTTGGTAGGTACTATCTAAAATATGTATAGTGGTTTAAAGTGAATTAGGGAATAATTTAATAAATTTATTTAAAGACAGACACCGTCAACATAGTTTAAGGAAGGCTTATACTCGGAGACTTAAGGAGAAAATAAGGAGAAGTTGGAATTGTTTCTCGGATCGGATTGCGATTGAAATGTCCGGCAATCCCATCTTCCCTTTCCCGTCAGCGACCATCGCGCGCATCTCTGAAATGCAAAATTTGAATTTAAAATTCAAATTTGTAAAATTTTCGACCGTTAGCGATTGACCCACCCAAAGTTCCCAGAACGTGTGTGACACCAAACGGAGTACATCGTCGGAGAGAAAGTTGGTCCATGCGCGGTGGCATTACCAGCGGCGCGAGGAAACTCCGAGGAACAGCGCGAAGACACCGAGTTAAAAAAGGCTTTCTTTTAATATTGGACGAATCATCGCGACACTGCACTGTGCTCGCTTTTTGCTTCGCGATATAGCTTTGTTAGGCGCCGTAAATTTGCGGGTCTTCTATCCGATAGTACAGATACACGGTCATCATCATTTCTTCAGTGTCCGAAGAGCTGTTTGCGGCCAGGGCGGCCAGGAGCAGGGAGTGTGGTTCGGAGGCGAGGGGGGGAGCGAGCCTATAAGAGCTGATGACTATGGGCCGCCGCCAATAGTCGCGACAGCCAATCTTCGGAAGAAGGTAAGTGACGTCTTCCTTATATTGAAATTTAATTAGTTTTGTGAACAGGAGGGATATTATGCGTGTGATTGTTTTATTGATATTCCGTTGTTATTTATAATTAATATATATGTAAAATATTTAGGCAGCATGCATATATATAAATTTACTAGAGTTTTGACTGACTGTATTTAAAATTTAAATATCTTTTACATATTTCATTATAAACGTTTACATGAAAACGAATATTTAAGTGAATTTTTACTAACTGCATTCTTCATTTTTTGTTAAACAACGAATAAAATGCATATTAATTACAGTATTTATTTTAGATGCTTAAAATTCTCTAATCTTTTCCGATTTTAAATATATTCATTATTATTCAACAATGACTGCTTGATAAATTAGGTTTTTATTATCTCTATACATGCTAATCTAGTTTTTATTTTCATTATCGTTAAGGCATTATCTCATTTTTTAAATTGTGAATATTTAAGTACCCACACACAAATGTACGAGTATTTCACTTTTAGTGAAAGTATTGCCAATATATATCAATCATGTTTAATATGCTTCGCGTATGACTGTGCGGGTGTTATATTATAATGTACGTAACTCAATTTGATGCATAATTTATCACGAGTAAAAATATTAATTTAAAAATAACATATCATAGTACAAAGATTTTTTATCATATTACTACTAATTTTAATCGGTTATACATGTCGAAATGAATACATATAAAAGTATATAATCTGCCATTCCGCTGGATCCAGTGTCACAAATGCGTGAAATTTAACATTTTAGAAAATACTTTACTTTGTCTTTCAATTGCATGCAATTTTGATGATTACTTATTTGCGGTCTAGTTATAAGTTAAATTGTTAAAATAATAATTTAATTGTCATTCTTTTTTAATGTTAACAAGCTTTGGCTATTGTTTTAATTCACTGTTTATTTTAAACCATTTACTTCAATAGTACTTCTGTGTGTTAGGGATAATGACAATTGGTCAAATTCTCGTCTATCTCGCGAACTATGGCTTCATTATAACGATGTACGATGCTATTTTTTAAAATTGTAATGCACTTTGATCTGTGAATGGGTAGGTATACAAAAAAAATTTAATTTGTGTATTTTGAAATCGGAATTGTAAGAAATAATAATGTAATCAGTGTCATCACCGGCTGCCGCTCACAAAATGTCATAACAATGGCAAAAAGTGACAGATATGCAACTTTGTAATTTGTAACGACATTCCATGCACTGACTTTAATCGTAAAATATTGCGCAAATGGTTCTCACCGTTCCGGATAGAGGGTTTGGGACCGAGAAGAATATGGAAAATGAAATGATTTGTTGCAATCGATTATTCAAGACATGCGCAGGAAAAAGAAAGAAATTCTTGTATGGATCGACCGATGTCGTTAAATTCTTATGACATTATAAATGTTGTGCGCCTACCTAATCACGTGACTTCAAGGTTGTAATTTTATAATACGTAAGATTCGTTTGTTCCATGTATGAAAATGGAAAACATGTCGACTAATAAATTATATTATTAATATTTTAATCTTAATACACCTCAATTATTTTTAAAAGTTATGAATTCAATTTATTCATTCCAGAGGTTCTAATAGTGACATTATCAAATATTTACGTGCAGCTAGCTAAGAATTTACAAATAATCAGAAATCAATGTCTTGCAAATATATTATCGACCAATTAGGTCAAAATCATGACCATTATTGTATTGACCTCATTAGACATACTCCAAATTAAAAGGATCGGCTGGTAAATTTGTTAACTAAATAGAATAACTGAAAGATGAAAATCTCCAAAATGGAATTCGTGTCGCGTTAATTTGCATTTATTAAATGAATTCCTAAGGAGGTTCTCCAATCGTTATCCTACTTACATTCTTACAGTTGTCGAATAAAACTTTATATACGTCTTGAATATTTTTTTACAACCGATGATGGATCACAAATAACATTAGCAATATCTCAATCGTGTCAAATAACATTTGCAATATCCCAATGTTATCAATCTTATTCTGACTGATGTACGAAACATGTTTCCATAAACTAACATCCTTAGAAACGTTTCATGACTTTGTTATTACGTACTATTATATGTTGATTTATGGTAGCCACTCACAACTGACTTGAATAAGAAACACCATTTAGTGACGTAATCATTATTTTATGTCGTAGGTACTTTCTATTTCATCAATACTATCCACAGAATTCTATTCAACTGTTCTAAAATAAATTTAAAAATCAACGAAAATACAATAGTAAAATAATTCTTTGTTTATTTTAACGCGATAACCGCACGTGATAGAATTGACAGTTGATTTTATGTGTATGTTGTACTATGCTGCTATGCGGCACGAACTGGTATACGAAAAATGTATGCATATGTAAATTTTCTTAACGTTCTTTTGTCTTTATGCAAATTTTGGGCATATGTTTTTTTGTTGAAAATCTTTTGTTTTGTTGTATCGTATATTGTTATTCAGTTTTATCTGACAATCGTTCCACTTTCCGGTTAAATTTGCAAGGAGAAGGATTTAAATATGCAATGACAATTTCCGAGAGTTCGAATATTCTTTGGAAGGTAACGAAAAAAATAGGAGTATTCGATGATTAATGCGATAGATAAACAGGCTCTATCGAAAGCTGGCATCTCCCTATTAGTGGATACCCTTGACTGTGGTCTGAAACAGGTTACATTCGGATATCAGAAATGCAAAAGCTTACGACACTTCTAAAAATTTTTCAAAAGATTCAAAAAATTCAAAAGATCACGACTACTTATTATTATAATTATGGCTTAGTTCAATAGGTTGTTATAATTATTACGTTTTCATAGAAGTTTGCGCTTAGCCCAATTGCGATTTATGTCGCTATTTATAAGAAATACAGTGCCGAAAGCAGGCCACAATTTGTTTCTTATTGATAGCTTTCTATCTATATAGACACAAATGCCGAGTTCCATGATCATTATTTTAGCGCATCCTGTTAGAATTTCACAAGAGTGATAGAAATCCGAAGTATTGTAATCACATTATGTACACTTTATTTTTCAGCAAAATGAAGTTCCTCGTGTGCCTGTTTGCTGTGGTGGCGGTGTCAGCTGCCTTCCCCCAGCGTGAGGGAGCAGCCTTCACCAACGAGGCCATCATGCAGGCCCAGAACACCTTCCTCATCCCCAAGGACGCCGAGATCCAAAACGTATGTTCACGACGTTTAAATAGCAAATTATGAGGGATTTCTAGCCTTGACTTGTTGAAGACCGGGGTGTCAAAGTTTGAATAAATCGTCCTCCAACGTTTCCAACTAGCGCTAAACTATTCACTATTGCATGTCTGACTATACCTTTATCTTCTTCATGTTTTCCTTGTCCCATTAACTTGGGGTTGGATTTCCTCGTAAAATAGCACCAGAACGCTCTGTGCTGAACGCTTTCGGGGTGTTCTTCATTTTCTTCTCGATGTTTAACGACCAGTGAGTTTTTTTTACTGGATTCTGCCAATATTTTACATCTAACACAAAGAATTCTTCACTTCTACTTATCGGTCATATTTTTAGCTGATGATTTTTCTACTAATTTCATAGTCAATAAATAAACAGGGAATGCTTTTAAATGTTTGAGTCTTCGAGGTTCCATACAACTAATACGTCATAAGTGAAGTAGAAATCAGTAAACGTTTATGCAGTGTATTATAGGAAATCATAATTGTTATTTTATTCTAATATTAAAACAATGCCCAAAACGCCTGCAAACAACACAACAATTACCCCACCTTACTTTGACTCTAACAATTTTATTTTATGGAAGTTATTGTGCGTCCGTCCTTACGAAGGTATAGTACGGTATCGAAACAGGTAAACGTTTACAAACTATCAGTGTGGTTTATACAAGGTTCGTTAGTTTTCTCAAATTAATATTTGTGGTTTACACTCGTAGAACCTCTCTTCGAGGTTATATTAAAGTACCGTTCGCCACTGTTACAACACGTTGTTTCTGAACTAGAACGTTCTCCACATAAACCTCAGTAAAAATGACTCGTAACTACGTAAGATATTATGAAAAATGTTAGCTATGGTTAAACTTCTTTAAAGATTTTAAGAATGGCTTCAAAATCGTCGAAAGAAGAAAGCAAGCTTTGGTTGAAGAATATCATTCGGTCTTAATGTAGTCCAAAACAATACAAACCGGTATTTGTTTTGCATATAAGACAAACTGCATTCAGGATGTGGAAGTGACACCAGCCTCATTCTCGTATAATTTTATACGCAAACTAAAGTAATGTACTGTGATGAGACTTAATGGCAAACATAGGTATTTGCATTCTTTAAATCTTCGCTGTAACTACTACAAATTATACCACATTTAATATTTTATCAAATTATTTATGCGTGTCGAAATCGTATGAGTTAGCTTATAAGCTTCAGATTTAGATACTTGATTTCATATTTATATTAAATTCATATTAAATATTTATCATTACTGACATATTTCTGTTTGTTTAAATTTTTTATTCTTTCTTTCTATATAATTAATATACCTTAGTATATCATAAATATTTATCATTACTGACATATTTCTGTTTGTTTAAATTTTTTATTCTTTCTTTCTATATAATTAATATGCCTTAGTATATCATAAATGTTTATCATTACTGACATATTTCTGTTTGTTTAAATTTTTTATTCTTTCTTTCTATATAATTGATATGCCTTAGTATATCATAAATATTTATCATTACTGACATATTTCTGTTTGTTTAAATTTTTTATTCTTTCTTTCTATATAATTAATATGCCTTAGTATATCATAAATATTTATCATTACTGAAATATTTCTAAATGTGGAGACCTGTAATTGGCCATCTATATTGTATCAATGTTTTCTATGCTTTTTTTTGTGCTGTTGGTCTTCCATAAACATTAAATAAAAAATAAAAAATAAATAAATAAATATTTCCTTATTGAGAAACGCTGAAAAAAATATGCTTCTTAACGAAACAATAGATATTCATATTTTCTTAGAAATTTTTTTTTTGTTGAAATATATAGAACAAAACAAGGGGTCTTACTATTTGAAACTGTTTAAGAGATTGAATATTTCAAAACTGAAGCTTTTAAATATGAATACCCTGTAATATGAAAATAGTCGCGTTCACCTGAAAACTCCAAATGGTATCAGCTACGTAAATTGCATAATGTCAGATCGATGTTCGAGAGATTTTGCTGTTTTAGACAAACATATTTCCCTCATTGTGATTATTTATTTTAATAAAAACAAATTTTAAATTATAGAAAAAATCTCATCAATCATCTAAAAAATATCTGACCGTGATACGAACCCTGAACTTCTCCAATCCGGGGAACTGCGATAAACCAGTTTCGCTATTTTAAACAAAATATTTATTTAATGGTTAACATGGCGAAGTCAGTTTATCACAGTTCCCGGATTGGAGAAGTTCTGCTAGATTCGTCTGTACATTTTTATATTTGATTAACTTAATTTGATTAAGATTTGTAATCTTCCAAGTTAAACGTAATGTATTTCATTTAAATAAATAGAAAGATCAATCAGATTCAAGACAGCAATGTAATAAAGAGAAATATAAATAATGGATGCTTCGGGCAATATATTAAAGTGATGGTACGCGTACGGTGGACCGAGTGAAAGTATTTCTGGTTTAGTCAAGATGTATTATCTTATTTATTACGGATGTCAAGTAGGTGTTGGCAGGCTCGGACTGGTTCAGAAGGCTGCCGGAGCCAACGGACTCACTTTGCTCCATTCACCCTTCGCGAGTCCGTTCATATTATAAATGTGATGTCTGATGTGATGAAGGTTACAGTTTACAATAAAATGTTACAAAAATGGCCACCAAGCAGACAGAAAATAGGGGAGGATATTTATGAAACTATCGTTTAAAATCTTAATTAGATCTTCTTCCATATTATTAGGTTGATACATTATTATCCGCCGTTTTTAAATCCTTTATATTAACTTCACCGCTTGGTCTTGAACGTAAAAAAAATCTTGGAAGAAAAATTAACACATTTCTCGTCATCCAATCGAGATGAAATTTGGCTTATAGACTCGTTATCAATGACAATGCATTTATATATAGATTTTTGCCTCCCCTTCCCGACCAAATCGATTTTTTGTGAATTATATGTATGACTCTTATTTGCTGCAAACAATACTATTTTAAAATCAGAACACTGCAATGCTTTTCTATAGCTAATCAAATAAATCTGTTAGTAAAGAAAACAAAATTACAATAAATTGGAAACCTTCGCGTATAAAGGATTTATAATGAGAACTATGTTTTATGGATTATTTTTTTTTTAACTAAATTATAACAACCAAAATCGAAAACAAACTCTGTACGTTCAATTATCTTTCAGGGGCGTAGTCACCATCAATGTCAATTACTGATTTCCATTTGCCTGGAAGACAGTCGATCCCGCGGATAAAGTGTCCAGTGTCCAGCGTTCTGGATGGTTCATCTTGAGCCTGGTCCTCACAATTCGATGAGCGACCTTTTCTTGACATATGTGGTCGGCCTCTACTCCTCCGCCCAATGTATGTAGGATTTCACCGTTGCAACGTTCATCAGGCAGTCTCGAAGTGTCCGAGTCCGTGTCCGTGTCCCACTTCAATTTTGCTACAGTTTGTGCAATGTTTTTTTTCTCAATCACGCGATGGGTTTTCTGTTTACCAAAGAAATACCCAGAATTGTCCTTTCCACGGTTTTTTGCGTAACTCCCAGGTTTGACACAATTCGCTGTGTAAGAGTCCGTTCTTCAGTACGGACAGAATATTGGCCGTAAGTACGTCCTCTAAGGCGCCGTGGTATCTTGGAGTTCTTGATTACATCCATCCTTACCGTATTTTACGTAAAGCCTTAAAATCAACTAAACCAAAGATGACGTTTCTACACTACAATAGTTTTATAGGACAATTATTGTAAGTTTGGTAAGGAAAATCAATATTATCAATTCGGCCAGTCTGACCCTGTCACCACATACATTCAACGCTATTGAATTAATTCTGAGACTTTTCTTTTTTCTGCAAATGACTCATGGAGTGGTAACAGGATACAGTCGAAGTGGAATACGAAAACAGCAAAAAAAACACTACAACGACTATATTTTTCGTTTTCATGCGGCGAATTTGCATTTAAAAGTATAATATCTATTACAAAAAAAAGTCAAACAAAAAAGTTAATGGTATCATTTATATTTTTTATTTTCATGCGACGAATTTCGATTTAAAAGTGTAATGTCTATTATTAAAAAACTCTATGGCTATGTACGATTTAGTTTCTAAAATCTTTCATGTTATGTTTTAGTTTACTTTACAAGAATTTTCTAAGAACGCTTTATGTAATAGTATTAACAATATATTACCCCCTCATAAATTCTTTAAATATCACGGATTAAAAGAGATCGGACCCATCGAACAATGTTTATATCCACTGTGCGAGTAATGTTTTCGAATGTATGCAGCTGTAGAACCATTATGGGGGCGTGATAAGTTAAGTACCTATTCTATTATAATAATGTTTTCGAATGTATGCAGCTGTAGAACCATTATGGGGGCGTGATAAGTTAAGTACCTATTCTATTATAATAATGTTTTCGAATGTATGCAGCTGTAGAACCATTATGGGAGCGTGATAAGTTAAGTACCTATTCTATTATATCCAGACAGCTGCACTTAGGACAACTGCACACACGGCTTCGCACAAGTTAGATCTCTTTCCATTATGAAAGATAATCGAATTAGTATGTGTAAGCCGTGCGTACGAGGCACATTGTTTCGTTGTGTTGATGTTTATACCCATATACACCAACACGACGAAACAATGTGAATTGACTGTTTCGTTTGTCTTTCTAATTCGATTGTCTTTCTTAAATGAAAAGATGTATACCTCACGATAGTTTTCATTCCCTTATGGTGTGTGATGAGACATTTAGTTATCAGTCAGTTATCAGTCAGTTATCATTTAGTTATCGGTCAGTTTTACTCAGGTTAGTTTAGGCAGACTGTGTGCACCTGTCTTGTATGCAGTTGTTATGGAGAAATTATTTTTAACATATACAAAATAAAGGGAGTATAGATATAATAAAATAATATAATAAAACAAGTATGCTTTCTAATTTCCTTGTTACATAACTACGTGATATCGTCAACTTACAAACCAAATATTCGTCAAAAGCTTACACGTTTAACTGAACCATTGAAAACTGTAAGGTACTTATTGATTAAAAGATTAAAATGATATAATTAGATGAGCCAAACTTTATAAAAACTTAATATTAATCTTTCTAAACAAATGCAAAAATAATTCAATATTACGCGTGCCAAAATGACGGCTAAAGATTATGTTCGCATTTTTCCTTATATTTAATTGGTGTAAAATTATGCGGTTAAGCGCGTGTATTCAGTTCGTTTGTCTTTTTGTGGAACAAATTTCGTACATTATTGTATGTACACAAATAAGTCAAAGTCGTTACCATAATGACTACATATTTTATTCAATATCCATAAAAAAAAATCCTTTCACGCCTCCGCTTGTTTGTGAATTCAGTACCTACACGATTCTTCATTCAAAAATATCTTTATTCTTTACCTATCTACATATACAAAGTAGAATGCTAGTCAATCGTTTGTGGTGAAAAACAAAAGTATGTAATGAAATTTATTTCCTTCTTTCCCACTACTAGGTAGTTTTCTATGTATTTGTTTTCTTATTATTTTATTTTATTTACGCTTCAACAAGCCAAGAGGTCCAATTACAGAAGCGAAACACATCACAAAACACCCAGGCTTGAGTAAATCACATAGATTAATTGTGACCTCACCGGGAATCGAACCCCGAACCCTAGGTATGAGAAGCCAGTGTCATACCCACTGGGCTATGAGGGCCGCCATCTCATTAGGTTTTATCTTATTAGGGTTAATTATTATTTGTATACATTTCGCATTTTCGGAACGCTTACTTTGGTGTGAAATCTGAGTGACTGAATATTTTTATCAATAAATAGTTATTAGTAGGTACAGGAATTTCTTGACTTATAATTCAATTATTTTCCTGACCGATGTAATGAATGTAATAAAATAATCCTTTTTATTAAAAACAAATTAACTCTCCATCCCAAAAAAAAAAAATTAACGTGGAATAACCGTTATTTATTTTTCTTAATAATTAATTAAGAACAATAAATAACATAAACTGAATTATCGCATGATGAAACATGGGAGACAACGAAGCAAAATTATGTACCTATTAGGTAATATTGAATTGGGTAACCAGATGTTCCTTACATGTCGTCTGTGAAATGCATAATTTATTAGACTAGCTGTGCCCGCGCGGCTTCGCACGCGTAGATTTTTAGTACAATGTTTGGATCTTAGGAAAATAATTTATATTATCAGAGCGGTAGAAAAGAATTTATATTGACAGAGCGGTAGAAAATAATTTATATTATCGGAGCGGTAGAAAATAATTTATATTATTTATTTCTGGTGAGACGTCACAAAACCTCCTCTTTTACCGCTCTGATAATATAAATTATTAGAAAAAGAATGCAGCAGTGAAGATTCGCTACTGTAAACCAGTCAAAACCAGTTATTCAAGGACATATCTTTTTGTCAAAACTATTTAGAATCATAACATCTAACTATTTCGATTCAGAACAGAAGTCTTCGAAATCACCCGCCGTTATAAATTTTCAGCGCATATCTATACTATATGATATCTACATATATCTGCATTATACCAACATATAGGTAGGTATGTAGATAAACTTTATATATCCACACGCGTATAGATCTTTTCTAACAAAGTTGATATCTCGGATAAGTTTGTTAACGTTATTCTGTCTATTTGCAAACTTACAATATTTAGAACTGGAAGAGAAAGTAAAAAATAATGACCTAATTTTTGCGGTCAATACGGGAACGGAGTTTTTCGACATTGCGTAGGTATTTTTAGTAAACTTCCCAAAAAACTTGACATCAATTATAATATTACGCATATGGGACAAGGTTTTTCATACATTCTTTACTGCTAACTTCCAAATAAAGTGTTATGACACCTGTTCATCTTTTTGATGTCGGTGTATGAAACAAGTATCACCTCATACTCGTACGTAATCATTACATTTTTAATACTAAAGGTTACATCAGCAGGTGCAACATTTCAATGGCAATGTAGCTATCAATGTAGATTTTAGTTGAACGCCATTAATATCTATATACTGCCTTTATTAGAATTCAATTTAAGATTTTTTTGCGTCTATTGAAAATTAATTTAACGTTTTCTTTCTGTTCTTCAGGTCCAAGAAGGCATCCAACTGTCGGCCTACGAATCGATTCCCGGAAACCAGCGCATCGATCTGTTCATGATCCTGGGAGACCAAGTACCGAGAGAAGTAATCAACAACCTTCAAGGGCAGATCGATCAGGTCGGACGCAACTAAGCATAACACCTACAGAAGACTATCTCAGACTGTACAACATATTTATTAAAAGTGTAACTGTCAAAAGTGCAAAAGTGCAGAATATCAATCCAAAATCATAAAAGTAAAAAAATAAAAGATTATATGAGATCAATTTTACCAACAACAATTATATGATCAAATAATAATAACAACTGTAATATTAAGATTACAATTTTTGTGGGGTATAGTAAAATAAGAAACATGTTCTCAAAATTTTATTGTAGAGAAAGTTATTTATATTTGGAAATTGGAGAGATTTCAAAAAAAAAAAAAATTACCGTACTACGATAGGAACGTTCAATTAAAATTAATAAAATGGCATAACATCACATATTACATATGTTGTGCATTCTGAGGGTGTAGCATAGATTATGGATTAGTAGTTATTTTTGTACACTTCTGTTTATATCTTGTTTTTGAAGACTGCATGATGGTTTGGAATGATCTTCTGATCAGCTGCGTTTTAGAGACACGTGTCTAGAGACTATCGTGATGTTGTTCTTCCAAGAAAAGTGCCAAGGACACGTGGACAAAACATAAATGGTACCTTCGCAGATATTTTGTAAATAATCCTTCCCCTCTCTTCTGGTATTCTTTTAGCGCAAATAAACTTTTTTATATAACATTGTACGTATTTCATTTACCTTCAAACAATCCCCGTTTTTTTATACTTTCCTATCTACTAAAAGAATGTCAAGTAATCTTCTTCCGTCCTGCTGAGTCCTTCGTAATGGTCCGTGTCCAGGAAATGAGAAAATGAATTCTCCGAGATTTATTTGAGATAAATATTTTTATCATATAAAAGGATTGGACACAGATTTTGATCGGGTGATAAACTTATATTGGTAGAGGTAGGCAAAGACAAAATTCTACACCGGCATGTTGACTTCCGATTTGACAGCGAGATGCTGAATGTAAAAACATTAGCTAGAATCAAATAGCCATTTTGAAAAGTTAGACAAAAAAGGCATTAAATTCCCAATAATTCATTTAAACTGCTGATAGGGATGTTCTAATTCATCTAAATGACGAACCGAATATCTTTGGTCACTGGAGTGATTTTGACGTTCGACTTTCAATAAGACACGGTGTGTAGCCGGGGACTACAAAAACTGTTTCCAAAAAGTGAGGGTGAAAATTGTTTCCAAAGAATCTCTAAGAGATCTCGGGGATATCGAGTCGAAAATCTCTTAAAAATCTCCTTCGCGGACATAAGCCTTGATAATAAACCTTGAAATATTTAATTCCTAAAATTTACTTGTACTAAAGTGGACGTCTTAAGTGTTTTTGACCTTCTTTGTAAACAAAAATCAGCAGATTAACACCGAATTAACCGAACAAAAATATTTGAGAAGTATATACCGTTGTAAATATTGTAGGCCACTGTTTGTTGATATGACAATTATTGGAAAATATGGGAGTAGTTGATCTTCTAGAATTCTAAGATCTTGGCAAAGTATAATTCGAGGCCTGGTCAATCATCTACAAGAAGTATAGGCTGGTTTCCTACGAGTACCGATTGGCAACACATTATGATAGAATATTTTGTTTGATTAATCCAAAAAGGTGAATAAATTGTCTGCTTTCCTCTGGTTCTTAATTTTGTTGACTTCACTATCACAAAACTATAAAAAATGATATGGAATTTGTATATTCTTAAATGAAGAGAATTTGTTTTATGTATTGGAAGGCAGAGTGTGTTGGTATAGAATAGACGCTAAGTATAAAATGAATACAGTCACCTAGAGGTAGTTTAATCTGGCTGGAGGTAAATATCTAATCAGCAACCCGTATTATGATGAATATACTTAGGTATTACGTTAAAGGTTTTTCATTGTATTACGATAGAGAGGTAAAAGTGAGGGTGTCGAAATTAAATTACACAACGAATAAATAACACGAATAAAAATTATATGTTCAATCTCGCATTCTTTTTAAATATAGAGTTATTAATTTTTATACTAAGTTTTATAAATAAATAAAAAAAAAGTGTATTAGTAACAAACGTACATAAGGCAAGGTAAGGTAACGTTAGGTTTTAAAAAAATGTGAAATTTTAATATGCTTAATTTTCCTTTTTTATATTTTTTTCCTGTGTAATTTCGTGACCATAAGTGAGTAGCACGATTCTATAATTAATTGAACTAAAATTATTGATAATTTAATCAATAAATTAGGCAGCTACAAATGCTCTTGACAAATAATAAAAATTGCTGGCTTATCTCGAGAATCAATCAGTGCGAGCTCCAGCACCGGCGCGGCGGGGCGGGTGAAAGTAGTTTGGTGCCGGACGGCCGGACTGCCGGACTGCCGGACTGCCGGACTGCCGGGACATCGAACCGAGCATCTTCAGCCAGACACCGACTACCGACTGCCGGACGAAGAGTTCAACTATCCGAATGAACTTTACAATTTTGATATCGGGAATCAAACCCGGAACCCTCGGTGTGGGAGGACAGTGTCGTGCCCACTGGATTACAAGGGTCGCTATAAAAGGGATATGATCTAACACAGAACAACTTAAGTTAACTGAATCAGACATATTCTTAAAATGATATAAATAAGCAACGAATAATTTTGATGATAAGAAATGATAATCTTGTGATGAGAAGAAGGAAAACGTCACAACTCGAGGCAAGTTAGTCTACTGCAGAATTTTTCCGGGCCACAATGACGATAGCAACAAACAAACAAACAAACAATGATGTTTCGCAGTCTCTAATAATAAAAAGGATCCATTTAATCTAGGCTGGGATGGATGGAATGTTCAGGATGGAATTTTGACCTATGTATTCCGCCGTGACCTAAAGAATAAGAATGCAAAATTTGGATCAAATCGGAAAGCATTATGTAAACGACCCTCTTCCGTCTCTTCCAAAGGGTCTTATTTAACAGAAATAATACTCTAACACGATGGTTGAGATTACTTTTTATTTTGGATTAATTACAACAATTAATAAAAGCACAATTACATTGATGTGAACACTCCCGTAGTCAATCTACTTCTACTGAATCTATGTGAAGACTGATCAATAATGCCTCTAGTTAGAGACAAGACTCTGCTTATATGGGATTCTAATCCAAACAATTAGGATGATAAGTATGGAACATCGGGCGGCTCCGGGTCAAAGTTACTTTATGATAAGACCGGGGTCGTTGTAGGGACTCTAATTGATATTAATATTTGAATTTACATTTCTGTTTACAAAACTAAAATGTTTATTCCATGTTTATCATTCCTATACAATGTTGATTTATATAATGGTTGGTATAGGTACATTACACCATCACCCTTAGATCAAAAATATAGGGAAATCTTTAAATGACATAGATTTTTGAAAAAAAACAATATTCACAATGCTATCAGGAAGTAAGTTCACGTCATGATACAATAAAATATGATATTATATATTCACAAAATTTCATAATTTTACAATTCTTATATAGGTATACAATTTTATAAAATTTTATTCTTCACACTTAATACTTATGAGATAATATTTTTATACATTGTCCTTTATTGAAGCTAATCTAGGACTTCTTCTCAATGGAACATTCTCTATAGAATCATCAGCTAATTCTACAGAAATATTTTCTTTATGGGATTTTTTATTTATATTCAATGTTAAACAGTTGGTTATCATGGCACAACAATTCTTTGGTTCGGGTTTTACCTTCGAACGAATTTTCTTATAAATTTTATATAAAATAAACAAGGCTAAAATTTTGCAAATGTTAATACACAATAAACAAAATAATTATTATTTAAGACTTTTTGAATGACACTTTCATCTTTTATTTCAAATTTGTTGAATTGGTCTAATTTATGACTAGCCATTAATAATTGTTCTCTATCAAGAGTAGTTGAATGGGAATGCATCATGATTAGAGTCGAGTTATCAATTACTTTATGTTTACAACAGTCGTCATTGACAATATCAAATGTCGGTATAATTGAATTAAAAGAACTTTCAAAATTACTATCTACAGAAACAAGGATAGTACTTGCTGTGTAAACTTTACAAAATTGTCTAGTAATTAGAATTCCTGTGGAATCAATTTTAATTTCGTCGGGTACATTTTGATTACTGTTTTTACACATTATTGTTATCACTGTTGGCTTGGGTAATACAAATAGCCATTTATTGTTATCTAACTTGTACCAAATTTCATTGATTGATTTCATAATTCTAGTATTACAATTATCAGGTCTGAATTCAGTTTTATATAAAATTTCAGTTTCACAAATGGGTCTAATCTGAAGTGAATAAAAAGGATTTTTAGTGTAACAAATTAGTTCATTCTGATCTAAATGCTTGCAATCAACAAAGTTATCTATGGTTACATAAGTAAGTTTATTTTCGGAAATAGCTAAGTAATTAGATGATGGCAAAATAAATATGTAAGAGTTATCTCTTCTTAATACAGGTTTAGGGATTACCTTGTACACATGATATTTAATATAATTTATTAAAGGGTTTGATATGACAAATACAATTTTGTTATTTAAAGAGAAACATTTTAAGGTAATTAAATCTAATAAATTTTGCACATTTTTGAGTTCTACTGAATATGGGTATGTAGTAAAAGCTGGTAATAAGGATACTGTTTGCTTAATTATTAATATGATATATAACGCTTTAATCTATTTGCATGTACGGTTACATTTTTATTTCTTATTTTAATTATATAATTTACGGGGGAAATTATTTTAACTACTTCAAAGGGTCCAGTATATCGGCTAGTAAGTTTTCTCGATTTTCCGGGTTTAAAAATCTCATTATTTAAATATACTAAGTCTCCGATTTTAAATTTATCAATTTTTATATTTCTATCGTAATATTTTTTGTTTATTTCTTTATTTTTTATGCAATTTTCTCTAGCAATTTTCTGACTGGATTGTAATTTAAGTCTAAGTTCATCAACATAATTTTCATATATATATTTAAATTCTGGTTCTTTTATTAATGAAGATGGAAGCGTTGCTTTGTTTCCAAATATCAATTCATATGGAGATATTTTAGTTGTCGTATGTACAGCTGTATTGTACGAGAACATAGCAAAATCTATCCATTCATCCCAATCCAGTTGATCTTGGTTTACATAGTGCTTTAGGTAGTCGGCAAGTGTCTGGTGACTACGTTCCAAAGCTCCATTAGTTTGAGGGTGAAAACTTGTACTTTGCAGTTGTTTAATTTTAAATAATTTAGCTATTTCTTTCATTAAATTTGACGTAAAGTCGGTACCTTTGTCTGTCAAAATAGATTCAGGAATACCAAATTTACATATAAAATTTTGCGTTAAGGTTTTAGCAACTGTAATGGCTTCATGATTTGGTAAAGCATAAGCTTGTGAAAATTTCGATAAATCGTCTTGGAGAGTTAATATATATTTATTTCCTGATGAAGTTAAAGTAATGGGACCTACAATATCTAATGCTATCTTTTGAAAAGGTTTCGTTGATGTAGTGGTAATTTCCATAGCTTCTTTATTTTTCTTGCGCAATAATTTATTTTTTTGACATGATTCACATTGTGCGACAAACTTCTTAATTTCCTTTTTCATATTGGGCCAATTGTATTTTTCTTTAATACGATTATAAGTTCGGAAAAATCCCTAATGACCTGATGATGGATTCGAATGATTTTCGGTTAAAATTGTTATAATTTCTTCTGCTTTAGGGGTTATTATTTTATCGTGATATATTTTAACATAAACTTTAGAGGTTTTAAATACATATCTTAACATAGCACGTATTTTGTACCATTTTAACTTATCATATCTATCAATAAGATTAGGCATATTTATTTCTTGAATATTTACTATAAATAACATATTTCTTAATTTAACTAAATTTACATATAAATTTTCATATTCTCCATTATTCCAATAATTTTGTTTATTTATAAGATAATATATATTTTGGTTACTTTCGCGGAATTCTACAACATCAGTTACTTTGATTACTTTTTTATCTAGTACTTCGACATGAGCTTTAAATTTCTCCTTAATTTCTTTTTGGATATCCGTTTGAAATTCTTTATCTGCTCCTAAGCAAATTACAAAACTTCCTGAAGTATTTAATTTATCATTTATTTCTTCAATATTGTTATTGATTATAACTGTAGATTGATATTTTTCTAAGAAATCTGAATATGATTCGACGTTCGATTTTATATTATTAATATATTTAATATTATCTTCTTGCGAGGTAGAAGGTTTGTTTTCTTCATCAATTTTTATTCTGCTTAATGTATCAGCATTCGTATTTGCTTTTCCTGGTTTGTATACTAAAGTATAATCGTACTCTTCGAGAGCTAGACGCCATCTAACTAAGCGTGATCCTGGATCTTTAACATTGAATAACCAAACTAAAGGACGATGATCTGTGAGTATAGTAAATTTCCTACCATAAAGGTAATGTCGAAAATGTTTAATACTCCATACGATTCCTAATAATTCTCTTTCAATGGTGGAATAATTAGTTTCTGCGTGATTTAATGTTCGACTTGCGTATGCAATAGGTAAATCATTTGGAGGTGTTCCTTGTGAAAGGACACTTCCAATAGCAAAATTACTCGCGTCTGTAGTTAGCAGAAATTCTTGACTATACTCTGGAAATTTCAAAATTGGTTCAACGGTAAGGATATTTTTTAGTTTTTCAAAAGCATCCTGTTGAGCACTAGTCCATTGAAATTCACAATCCTTTTTTAATAATTTTGTTAATGGTTGCATTATTTTATTACATGATGGAATGAATTTCCGGTAATACGACACAATTCCTAGAAATGATTTAATATCTTTTGCTGTTTTGGGAACAGGATATTTTACTAATGCTTCTACCTTTTTGGGATCTGGTTTTACTCCTTTGCTCGTAATAGAGTGTCCTAGATAAATTACTTCTGGACGAAGAAATTCGCACTTATCTGGCTGGATTTTTAAATTGAATTTTGAGAGTCTTTCGAATACTTCTCTTAATCTTTTATTATGAGTTTCTAATGAGTCGGCATGAATCACTATGTCATCTAAATATACAAAACATCTATAATTTTTTATTCCAGATAGTACGTTATCCATTAATC
>JADDOH010023976.1:0-31115 GCA_016648135.1 Agrypnia vestita
GGTCCTTACATATGAAATTGACGTTTAGTATGGGAGGAACTAAAGCCGATTTTTTTTTATTATAATATATTTATTTAATCAAAGTATGTACCATTGCTATCTATGCACTTTTGCAATCTCATAGGTAGTTCATCGATCCCTTTACTAAAAAAACCATTCGGACGGGAATCAATAAAATCTTTGAAGGCCGTTTGGACTGCCCCATCGGAGTTGAATTTTTTCCTTTGCAAGAAGTTATCCAAATTTCGAAAAAAATGGTAATCTGTTGGGGCAAGGTCCGGAGAGTACGGTGGATGTCTTAGACATGCCAATTGAAGCTCCTCTAATTTGGTAGCCGTCTGTTGTGCAGTGTGTGGTCTAGCGTTATCATGAAGCAGCAGTGGCCTAGAGCGATTAACCAGCCTCGGTTGTTTAGCAGCTAGCTTTTCCATCATGGTTTGCAGTTGCTGATAATAGACATCTGCCGTAATCGTCTGGCCAGATTTAAGAAAGCTGTAGTGAACGACACCAGCAACTAGTCCACCAAACGCTCACAAGTAACTTTTTTGGAGTCAATTTTCGCTTGGGGCATGGTTTGGCTGGTTCGGCAGGGTTCAGCCATTGCGATGAGCGCTTCCGATTATTGTACAGGATCCACTTTTCATCACAGGTAATGATTTGATTTAAAATCCCTTCATTATTGTGCCGGTTGAGTAATGCAACGCAGCAGTCAACGCGCGTTTGTTGATTTGCTTCACTCAATTCGTGAGGTACCCACCTTTCAAGCTTTTTCACCTTACCAATTTGCTTCAAGTGGATTAAAACAGTTTTATCACTAACACCGCAGCATGCAGCTAACTCGGATGTGGTTTGCGATGGATCCGCTTCCACAATAGCCTTCAATTCTTCATTATCAACTTTGGTCTCCGGCCGTCCACGGGGCTTGTTCTGCAGGTCGAAATTTCCAGAACGAAAACGTTGGAACCAAAAACGCACTGCGTTTTCTTTTGCGGCACCGTCGCCATACACATCATTAATCCTTCGAGCCGTTTCTGCAGCACTGGTACCCGGTGGAACTCGTACTCGTTAATAACGCGATATTTCAAGTTTTTCATTTTGTAAACTGAGTGACGCAAAGAAAAAAACAATTGAGGAAAAAACAAAAGAATTATAATTTTCAAAACACAAATACATGAGTAAATAGCTGTATAAATTTGGATTTGGAATTCCTAACCAAAGAGAAGATATTTGAGATCAAATTTGCCAGTACGGTAAAACGTCAATTTCATATGTAAGGACCTAATATTTACCTACTTAGGTATTTATAAAGTAGCTAACAAAATAATTTATTATACTAGCAGTTAAACAATCGGCTATCGCTGATGCTGCTAGGCCCTGCGTGCGGCTATGCTGACCGCGACGCATCCATAAGTGGACGCTGAGCAACCGTTAGTGTCATCAATTGGCCATCGCCCATTACCTGCTGCTTTTCATACGATTTTTTTATTTTTTGAAACTGGAGGAAATATTGCGAACTGCATGCATCATTTTTGGAGCAATAATACTAAAGATATATCGCCTTGTATGCATTTGGTTTTGACACATTTCCAACCACGTGTACATTCTAACCTAGAAATTTAACGTCAAAAATATACCTGCAGATAAAATTTTTTTTTTTCCTGAATCACTTATACTTCAGAACGTAGACATAATATATTTACATTTCATGATCTGAAAAAAAAGAGTTCAATTAACTCATGTGAGGTCAAATAAAATAAATAAATCAAATGATATGAGGTTAATAACTTTATTAATTGAGTTCATTGCAACAGTCAATGTTGTTAATGAGTATGATAAGTTACAGATTAAACGGTTAGTCATTTTGATATTGATTGTATTTTCTCGGAGCTACGCTCTCTCCTCTTTTATCATATAAGTACCTACTGGAATTTTTCTTTCATATATGGATGCAGTTCTTTGCATATAGAGACTCGCATCTTTACTCGCAGGCAACATCGCAGATATCGACCATAGAACAAAGGATTCAATGGCATAAAAACCTCATTTGAAAAAATTTAGCACATCCGTTTCCCTGACATTTCTATCTTTTAAAATTCTCAAATTGATTTGCTATAAAACCTGTCATATATTGTTCCCTATACATAATAAAATAGCTCAATTGGTTAATTATTACTAATGAATAATGGATATAGTGTGGATATAGCAATGCGAAAACATTTAATATTATATATTATGTGGGTGTAATCAAAGTTTGAGGCTATGGTTGTGACACGAAATTAGTTTTTTTGCAGAATGACATTATTGTTTTGTTTATTGATATTTACGTCAGTAAAAAATTGGCTGTGATCTTTATGAAACTCCTAACTGGTAATATTCAGGACATAATGACATTAACTCACATTTTTACTTTTTAGCCGGAACAAGATCTACTGAAAATGTTGTACAGTAGCCATTATTTGAAGTCTCAATAACGAATAACAGATTACAACAGATTTTAATTAAGAGAAAATTCTAATTGAAGAATAGTAAAAATTTATCAGTCTGAGTTTTGCCAGAGATTAATTGAAACTATTGGACTATTGAGCTTACACAGTGAAAATATGGGACATAAAAGCAAAGGCAGCAAAATCCAAAAATAAAACTTAAGGGGTTTTGAATGCGGTCAACGAGTATTACTTCTTAAAAATGTACTGAATTTTTGATTTTATGTATCTATTCCTTCCAAAATCATGTTTTCTATAAACTCAAAAGCTATATTTTTTCGGATATTGATGCATTTGCTTTTATATACCACAAATGATTTACTATGCTTTCAGATAACTTCCATATAGAAACGAATCTAATTAATAGTTATAAAAATATATTTAGTTATCTATAATTAATTTGGCTGCACCCAAAATTTTATTCGATTTAAAATGTTATTTTTATCACTTTTAATATCGACGCAAAATCACGGCAGCATCTTAAAATTAAAATTAATTAAAAGCTCTTATTTAAAAGTTCTCGTCGATTACACTATATGTTCCAGTTATTTATTTTTTCGTTGTCATTTCCTGATATTTTCTTCGAATTTATTTGATCAACCTTTCCTCTCCGATACTGTAAACTGAGTAGCCAGAGCATCTAAAGATGTGAATATTTCTGTAAATATACTAAATACAGAGTTCATACGGAAGGTGTTTCTCAGTATATTTATGTAGGTATTTAATTGAATAATTACAAATTCAAAAATAAATATTTAAAATAAAAACCGAAAGAAACCGAACATGTTTTTTTCGAAAAGTAATTAACCCACTGTTAGGAAATATTTTAAATAAGTGCATAATTGCAGTGCTCACGAAATTCTGCAAAGCGTTTATAGAACAGTCAACAGGAAAAAGGTTCAAACTCCATGACATTGTGTCAGCAAACCGCCAACTGAAAAATAGAGAGATTTCCATTAAAATACGTTATAAAAATAAATCAACTGAACTTGTACAAAATACGCTACATGAGAAATTAGGAATAAGAAAGCTATCGGCAATATGGATGCTGCGTTTGCTCACAGTGGAACAAAAACGGAATAGTATGACAGCTTCGGAGCACTGTTTAGACATGTTTAAGCGCAACCCGAAAGAGTATCTGCAGAGTTTGATGCCAAAACAAAACATGGATCCATCACAACATTCCAGAAATGAAAGAATAGTCCAAACAGTGGACTTTACATGATGAATCAATTCCACAGAAGGCGGAAATGGTTCCTTCAAGATTATGGTCACCGTCTTTTAGAAGTTGCAAAGCATCGTCTTCGCCGAACTTTGGAGAGGGAAAAACAGTCATGGGGCAGTAGGTACTATGCTGATTTATTGGACCGATTCGAATCTGAATTGATAAGAAAACGGGCACATTTGGCGAAGAAAAAAGTGCTCTTTTACAATGACAATGCACCAGCACAATCGCCCGCAATCGCCCACAATCGCCACAGCAAAACTGGTCGAATAACACAAAGGATTGCTGCCTCGCACGTATTACACTCCAGATTTATCCCCGTGTATTTGTTTCCAAATATGAAGAAATGTCTTGGCCGAAAACGGTTCACGTCAAACGAGTAAGTCATTGCCAAAACAGAGGCCTATATTGCTGAGACTGACAAATCATATTTTTTGGATGGCTTAAAAAGTTGAAATATTGCTTATAGTATACCATTGAAAGAAAAAAGAAAAGAAAAGCATGTTGAAAAATAAGTGAAAATTAAAAATGCGGTTTCTTCTCTAACACGGTTACTTATCATACAGTCCTTATATATTAAATAATACTATGCTCGAAAAATGCGTCTGTTTTTTAGATAAGTATCTTTTCTTCTGAATTATTAGATACTGATATTCGTTACTTTCTAGAAAATGGCACTGATACACCAACATTCTCCACTAGTCATGATCTTGGGCTATACGGGGCCCTATGGATATAGCTATGGATGTTTGATTTACCTACTTGATCAGTCCAGCGCATTGGTCACCTCTATGTGATTTTTCGGCCTTCAATTGTTAATGATCATAAATTCATGACTATCGCGGGCGTAGTGTCTAAAGTACTTAAGAAAACGCCGTAATTTAGGGAACAATATTTTATTCTAGTTCCAGGATTGCTAGATATCATTATCTGTGTACAGATTGATTTAATCAAAATTGAAAATCCTGTAGGTACCTACCTCATTTCATCCAAAATATTTCCAAAAATAATTTTATCATGTATTTGGTAGAAAACAAAGTAGGTTATTAAATGTTATATACATGACGATTAATATCGTTCAGGCCTAGAATTCATTAAGCCTTGAATTCAATCGCTCCTTTCGAATGTAAAACATACGTTAGCGTAGGTACTTCATGGATGCATTGGAATGATATAATATTAATATTAAATTCTGATTGCAGTAAACGCAGAACATAGCTGAGTTGGATTGCATTTATACGTCAGAGTACGATTTTCAATAGCGATCTTCTACTGTGTGATCATTATGAGAGGTCCAAAAACATAGAATAACACGAAGCAAATCGGAAAAATGTATATGTATATGATATAATACAATACGCCGAGAAAATGTAATGGCAATATGCGGGCTACATAGCTCGGAGAACGAACAATTGTTGTACTAATGCAATCATCAAGTTGTACCCGAGGGGAGCATAAAATACGTTGCAGTGAATAACAACGGAGAGAAAAAAGTGAGGTTGGCATTTATCCAGAAATAGAAAACTGATGATAATGTTGATGGTTACTAATTGCAGGAGCTCTTATCGATCTTATCGAAAATTCTCATTAATTTGTATTATGTAAAATTAAACGCGAAAATTTTTTAGAATTGGGCTAGTAGTTAAATTTAATTGATAATGAATAATATTTTGTTTACTATTTCATGCTTCACTAATTTCTAATGATTCTAAATAATTCAATTTCAGACTAAAATTATTTATGTGTAAAATAGAAAGTCCTAAATTTTTATCAAAACCGTGATCATTTTCTAATAAATGATTTGCAAATTCAAAAAAAACATGATTATTGAGACATATCAAATGCTCTTTAACTCTTACATTGAAATTTTGACCAGTTTTTCCAATATGATAGTTTCCTTTACATGATAGCTTATAAACACCTGAATTGCTAAATTTATTATTATTTTGCCTCATATATTTTCTTTACCATCCTTTCCTCGTTCATACGTTCCACATGACCAAACCATCTCAGCACTTCTTTCTTTATTCCATCTACCACACTACAGCCAGCATTGCATTTACGTCTAATTTGTTCCTCACTCTATCGACCAAATATTTTCCACACAAGCGTCTTAGTGACCGTATTTCCACCGCATTCAGTCTACTTTCACTCCTCTTTTGCCAATTCCAGGCTTCACTTCCATTCCACTTCCACAACAGGGTTGGCACTAGAACGCCATTATATACCGCTAGTCTTGCTTCCTTTGACAGATTCTTGTTGGCCATGATTAGATTTAGAGCACCATTAACTTTGTTTCCCGCAGTCACTCTCCTTTCGATATCATTCTCAACCTTGCCGTCTTTACTAAACATACTTCACAAATACACAAAACCGTTCGCTTGTTCTAAGCATTCGTTGTTTACAATTATATCACACTGGTCACTCTTTCGTCTCTCTCAAACACCATCACTTTCGATTTGCTGACATTCATCATAAGTTTACTTCGAAAATCTTACCTTTTGACATTTTTTTTTCAAAACAAAATATAAAATTACAAATATCATATACGTTCCAAACATTTCTTCATTCAAATTTTTTCATAATTCAAATATATGTTGGCGAGTTATTCCTCACATAAAATAATAAAAATAAACACAATTTTATACAATAAACAAACAAGTTTATAATATAAAAACAGTATCAATTTAGAAGACATTTTCATTATATACAGCATTTGCCAAATTATTTGTAAAATATTGGAGTTTTATAAATCCGCTTAAGAATGAAATATTTTGGAAGATTTGGAAGATTTTGAAGATACTGACGTAACTTTACGTCTGTCGAAGATACTGACAGACGTAAAGTTACTCCAGGTGGTTAATACAAATTTATAAACTAATTAAAATTAATAATCATATCCAACCACAAAGTTAACGCTTATAAGCTTAAAAAAAGATTCTATAAATGTCTGACGCGTTTGGCTGTATGAATAATTTTTAGTCAACATCGAGCAACAGTTTTCAAGGTAAGCCAGCACTAAGACCATGTCCGCAGGTAGTCAAAACGAGTAACAAGCATTGTGAGAACTGGTATAAATGTATCAGCATGTTTCACAACGACATCGAATAATTTTAGTTATTTTTACTTAGTGTCCCTTCCGTATATTGTAATATTTTGAATCATGTAGATAAATAACAGGAAAGTTTTCTTCCCATCATATATTTTTCGTGGCATCAACAATAGTCATTTAAAATGCGTGATTTACAGTGATTATGCAAGATATTAAATGTCTGTGTTGTGCACATCGCTCGCAAATAAGTTATAAATTAATTGTTAGATAGAAGACCATTACTGTAATCAGTTTACATAATTGTATGAAAAAAAATATTAACCATGAACATGCAAACATCTGCACTAAAAATTCACGATGGAAATTAATTAGAAGCTTAAATAAATCAGGGACAAACAGGCTTGCGCATGAAAGAGACGGTAGCGACAATAGTGTTTAAAATTATCCTGACTATTTTTTAATATGTAGCCCTTTGCCCTCATACATAAATTGAAATATTAGGTCCTTACATATGAAATTGGCGTTTTGCCGTACTGGCAAATTTAATCTCAAATATCTTCTCTTTGGTTAGGAATTCCAAATCCAAATTTATACAGCTATTTACTCATGTATTTGTGTTTTGAAAATTATAATTCATTTGTTTTTTTCCTCAATTGTTTTGTTCTTTGCGTCACTTAGTTTACAAAATGAAAAACTTGAAATATCGCGTTATTTACGAGTACGAGTTCCACCGTGGCACCAGTGCTGCAGAAACGGCTCGAAGGATTAATGATGTGTATGGCGACGGTGCCGCAAAAGAAAACACAGTGCGTTTTTGGTTCCAACGTTTTCGTTCTGGAAATTTCGATCTGCAGAACAAGCCCCGTGGACGGCCGGAGACCAAAGTTGATAATGAAGAATTGAAGGCTATTGTGGAAGCGGATCCATCGCAAACCACATCCGAGTTAGCTGCAGGCTGCGGTGTTAGTGATAAAACTGTTTTAATCCACTTGAAGCAAATTGGTAAGGTGAAAAAGCTTGAAAGGTGGGTACCTCACGAATTGAGTGAAGCAAATCAACAAACGCGCGTTGACTGCTGCGTTGCATTACTCAACCGGCACAATAATGAAGGGATTTTAAATCGAATCATTACCTGTGATGAAAAGTGGATCCTGTACGATAATCGGAAGCGCTCATCGCAATGGCTGAACCCTGCCGAACCAGCCAAACCATGCCCCAAGCGAAAATTGACTCCAAAAAAGTTACTTGTGAGCGTTTGGTGGACTAGTGCTGGTGTCGTTCACTACAGCTTTCTTAAATCTGGCCAGACAATTACGGCAGATGTCTATTGTCAGCAACTGCAAACCATGATGGAAAAGCTAGCTGCTAAACAACCGAGGCTGGTTAATCGCTCTAGGCCACTGCTGCTTCATGATAACGCTAGACCACACACTGCACAACAGACGGCTACCAAATTAGAGGAGCTTCAATTGGAATGTCTAAGACATCCACCGTACTCTCCGGACCTTGCCCCAACAGATTACCATTTTTTTCGAAATTTGGATAACTTCTTGCAAAGGAAAAAATTCAACTCCGATGGGGCAGTCCAAACCGCCTTCAAAGATTTTATTGATTCCCGTCCGAATGGTTTTTTTAGTAAAGGGGTCGATGAACTACCTATGAGATGGCAATAGTGCATAGATAGCAATGGTACATACTTTGATTAAATAAATATATTATAATTAAAAAAAATCGGCTTTATGTTCCTCCCATACTAAACACCAATTTCATATGTAAGGACCTAATATTTAAACGTCAATCACACTTTATATTAATTTAGATGGATACGAACAATAAACTTAAGTAAAAAATATTCGTGAAGGTATAGCATAGACAAATTATATTTTTTTCAATTGAACGTATATTATATTTAGCAGATAATAAAAATTATGTGCATACATACAAATCATATTTAATTATTCACTTTTTACATACAAAATGTTAAAATGGCTGGTTTATTGCCGGCTTGCAATTTATTCCAACCAACCACACAATTTAGTAGAACAACTAAAACACAATCCGATATACAATTTAGGGATAACGCGACGATGGGAGATGAATGGGGGCAATGAGTGGTTAAACTCGATTTAGCGAAAAGTAAAATTGCTTTGGTCTGCTTTTGGAGATAGTTATAGTCTGTGACATCTGTGCATGGTTGATTTCACAGCCTAGCCGATTGCACTTCGGATGAGGAACTGAAAAATTCCGTACAATGAATAGGGATGTATAGTGAATCTTACACTATCTTCAAACACTAGTTATATACGCGAATGAAGCAAGTTACAAGTATGGCCTGAAAATGAATGCTCGCAAAACAAAATTGTTAATAGTATCAAAAAGATTACTCCGATGCCAAATATAACCATCAAACACGAACCAATAGAAAAAGTCACGCAATATAAGTTTAGGGAAGGTTCGTAGAGCGATGGAATGAAAGAGCGATATGCTGTTACTGTTTATTTCTTCCCGGAGATAGGCCCCGGAAGCAAGTTAAAGTGTACAAGTAATATTTTATGTAATGACGAACAAAGAAATAGATGACGCGCGGAGATCTGCCTGGTGTTACGGCAGTGGCCCGACTGGTGTGGTGTCGCCAAGTCCCTAGCTCGACCCTATTGTTTATATCGCGGAGATTTTTATTATGTTAATATAAACAAAACTCTGGGTCGGGCGATAGGTACATGGCACAGGGTTGAACAGGTACCGCTACAAAAGTATTTAGGGACATGGATGAATGATAATTGGGATCCATCTCAAGAAGCAAAAACTCGAAGCGAGACGGCAAGAAGTTCGTTTCTTAGAATGAGATCGTTATTTTTTAACCATAACCTAAACCTACAACTTAGGATTGCGTATGTTTCAGTGTTATATTTTTTCCATCCTTATATGGGGTGGAGGCATGGACACTAAACCAAAAACTAATTCGCAAAGTCGATGCTTTTGAGATGTGGATCTCTAGACGCATTTGAAAGTTTTCTGGGTGGACAGAGTGACGAGTGATGAAATCCTCCGGCGTATGGAAAAAGACCGAGAAGTGCAAAAAGACCAAGACAGGAAAGCTGGATCTTAAGAAGCTAAAAAAGGATTTCTGATATATTATGAGAAGACCAAAATAAAGTCTAAGTTCCCATCATCCAGGGGGAAATAATTGTTAAAAGAAGCGTAAGAAGACGCCGCATCTCATGGCTCTTAACTTGAGGAACTGGTATAAGTGTAACTCGACTCGATATAAGTGTAACGTTGTCCCGTGCGGCGGTAAATAAAATCGTAGTCGCCAGAATGATTACCGACCTCCGATAGGAGATGGTACCATAAGAAGAAGAAATAAATCTCAAATCTCAACATTCAATTAAAAAAATTTAATTGATCCAATTATATCTTACGATTCCTTTCTATGTCAATTATGCGTTATTTTTTTTAGTTTCTATACTTTACTTCTTAATTTTTTTATTTATTTTATATTTTGTAAAAGCCCATAAGGGCATAAAATAAATAAATAAAATAAATAAACAAAATACGTTTTTAATAATTAAATACATTAATAACTTTGTTTATACTAATAAAATTTACCTAACCCGTTTCAGAAACACTCATTTCCTTAGTAGGGCGATAGAAAACTAATCAAAAACTTGCACTTATTATCATTTACTTATAAAATTTAATTTAAATATTATTCTACCTGACATGCATAAATACAAGCATTGTATGATGAAGATATTTGGGGAAATGACATTTTAATATTTTTTCGCTCAAAAAGTCCCTTGTACAATTGTAAAATGCGTACCTACACATGAAATAATTTACACAGTCGAAGTAGCGTATACCTACAAATAAAAGTTTCGAATTAACATGATTATCAAATTTGAATGCGAATTTGTTAGTCCTAGACCTCTGTAAGCAAAATCAGAGACATAATATTACAATCGTGACGCGTTTGCAGCTAATTAACCTTGAACCATCTCCGTCGCAAGAATAATTTAAATTGTTTAATCCAAGCACAAATAGGCATTTCTGTTGTTAGTCTGGGTCAATGACGAGGCTGTGGACCAAAATAAAAATATTTACACAATATAGCTACACTCAAAGATCACGAAGACGACCGATTGCAATAAACAAACCAAGATGTTATGTGATTTGTCCTCGGAATGGTCAATTCATTCTGATGATGCTGTCGTGCACATATGAGTCATATATATGAAGAATTTTATTTATTAATGATATACCTAAGGACACGGTTTTTAAAGTTGAGAACAAGTAAGTACCCAAAAATGGAGTTATTAAGTTAGAATAATATAAAACTTGGTAGCTCCATTTTTGGTAGCTTGCGGTAAAGTATTATGTTTTTGAACAGAATTGATACAGAAAAATTAATAAAGAAGTTAAAAATAATATTCTGAATTAAAAAAATTGTTTTTTTAAAACTGTTGAATTATATCCATTTATTGAAATACCAAAGAAAGCAAAATGGATATTTTATAAAATATATCTCGTTTAATTTATTTTATCGTTTGATAAAATCTCTTTAATATATTGCTAAATTTGAGAAAAATTAAATACGACTGAATGAATTTCATTTATGATAGGTTTGGTTTACATAACAACTGTTTTAGCATTTAAATAATAAACAAGGCCTAATAAGCACTTCATAAAAGAATAAACCCAATTTTTTTCCATGTAGACAACTGTTACGTGATTTTACCTCAATTCTATTTTTGATTATTTATTTTTACTTACGCCAAGTATTTTTGATGTTTAAAGTGTTAACATTTTATTTGGACATAATTATTCATTTTATTTAAAAATTCAACTGTTTATATAATATATATTCGTATAATATAATATAATATTGTAAAGAGATGCTAGAATCCGGATTGAATAGCGCACTGTCCGAATTTCTTGCAATATGCCACTTTTGAACAATGCAATAGAAAACAACACTCTGGAATCATCAACAAACGTCTGGTACAATTTGAAGTCGACGGGAGCATTCTCATAGGCACTGGAAATTTTGGGAAAAGCTAAATATAAAGAATGTTCTCGAAGATTCGAAAAACCAAGCGGGGTTAGTGTCACAGCGGAGCAATGTTGTTTTGACGTCTCTACCGGTATGATATTAGCGACAAACTGTAGCGATTAGTGTTACCCACGCATGCGTGATGCCGGTGATGCGCACATTAATTGAAGCGAAATATAAAGCTAAACATGTACTCAAGAGTAAAAGTTGAACATAATTTCCTGGAAAGCGGTAAGAAGCAATAATAAAGTGTTTGTAGACGAGTGATAATTTACGAAATAGTGTTAATTCTATATGAGTGTGTAAAATTAATTTGTATTCAGTGGTTTATACAAATTTATTAATGACTTTGAAGTATCTAAAAACTAGCGGTCCGTACCCGGCGTTGCACGTGTAATACATTTAGTTTAAAAAAAGTTTATAAAGAAAGGTGCCATTCTTTTGCAAAACCTCTAAATAATAATGATTCCATTAAATCCAGCCAGGAGGTAGATGGAATGTCCGGGAGAATGACTTAACATATTTTCATCAGAGTTGTAAAATGCAACAAAGAAATTCTTAGTTCAGTTCTGTACAATTATTCACTTTTTATTATATTTTATTTTTGCACACAACCTAGTAAAATATAACATTATAATCAAGATTCTTTTAGACATAAAAAAATTAAAAGAAAAATTATATGTCATTCACTTAGATAATTCCATAACATTCTCTCAAGGGCTAAGGCACCTAAATTAAACAAGATTACTTTAGTATAAAGAAAAAAACAGTTATTACAAAAGAACAAACTCTGAAATGAAGTCTATGTTTTCTGCCTGGTCATAAATAATGAAAATAAGAGGAGAAAGTGGATTCAAGTGGGAGGGAGGAAATGTTACCCACCGGGTCAAGAATAAGTATGCAAAATTTGGATCAAATCTATCAAAAGGTACAAATCTTTAAAAATATATCAGGAGGGAGTAGGGTAATGAGAGAGTCGATGAATGTCGCTTTTGTTACCCGCCGTGTCCTAAAAAATAATTTGGCAAACTATGTGACATATTCGTCAAATGATAAAGATGTGTATTAAAAATACACCAGGAGAGGGGTTGGGATAAAGTGGGAGAGACGAAATGTTGCCTATGTTACCCGCCAGGTCCTAAAGAATAAGTATGAAACATTTGGGCCCGATCGGTCAAATAGTGTAGATTTTTATAGAGTACAGACGTACAGACATTGAGTTATAGAGGTATGGTTTGATTTACTTATTGAATCATGAATTTTCTTTATTAATTGGAGCGATTCGTAAACAGACACAAATAACTTTAAAGTAGAACTAGCAAAATAATATCAATCATTATGGCAAATTTTCAAAAAAAAAATACTAAAAACACTGAAATCACTTCCTTGAGTGTCCGAATGAATGATTCTTAATCACGTCTCGAATCCAAATAAAATATTGATACGGAGTCAATATTATTTCCGGAAATGGCTTCGGCGGTTAAAATAATATTCATTCATATTTTTTGGTGGTAAATCTCACCTGTATATAATGGTACGTACTGAGGACTCGCCTGGCCTTGGTCAACCTGTGACAAGTAATGTTAAAAAAAATTGAACCGTTTTATAAGACTTTTTTTATCATCGAACCTGACGTGGTTAAACAAACATTCTCTTAAGTAAATCGTGCGAAGTATGAAGACATTTAGTAAACACGTTAATAGGCAATGAACTATTTTGGTTGATGTTGTTTGCTAGTGATTAGTATTTTTTAAGACAATGTCAAAATGATATATTCATATCATTAAAAATGTTTAATTTGATACCCGAGTAAAATTTTATTTTTTATCCGATATGTATTTCACTAATCATTATGTACATATATATTGATATTCAGGTTGCGTAAACAGTGGCATTAACATTTTTGAAAAAATTCGCGCTTATGATAAAAAATAGGTGTTTAATATTATTCCTTGTAACAGAAATAAAGGTAAGGGAAAATAACAAGCCAAAGAGTTATGTACATACTTGAAGCCAGAAGTTATTCAATATGAACCAAAAGGTTGAAAAAGATACGCAACATATTAACAATGGAATCACTTAGAACATTATATTTTTCTTTTGTACAATCCGTATTAAATACGGAATAATAGGTTGGGGGCTCTTGTAAAAGTAATTTAAAGGCATTTAAAATAACTCAAATATTAATTATTAAAGTAATATTAAAAAAAACCTAGAACCTTCCGTACAGATTTACTTTTCAAAAGAATTAATGTTCCAGCATTAGACAGATTCTATAATACATAATACATGTAATACATAAAAAGACATCCATTCAACAAAATAAAAACACACCACAAACTCATAATTCTCATTTCACAGCCAAAGAGTGCGAATAATAGGATGTTTAAAGTTTAAACATTCCCAAATACGAGAATTTGACAACAAAACAGCCATACATCACCATTACACTTATCTAGGTGTTAAATTTTTCAATATTTTACCAATGAATGTCCGAACTGTCAAAATCAAAAAAAAATAGTTAAAATTTAAAGTAAAAAATAACTGTAGTCCGAAAATAATTTGTATACTTGATTCACTAATATTTATTTTATGATGTTTATAATTCTCTACACTGTACCATTTACTGATTTATCATTCATGCTCTAAACGTTATGCATCGTGTACTTCTGTCCCCAAACACAAGTTTTAACTTTTCTGGGAACAGTTAAACAAATAAAAAATGTACTATATAAAATCACTGTAACATGTATTTATTTTATTTTCAATAAAGAATTTCAAGAAAAAAAAAATTAAAAGGTGGGTTATCGTAGGGAATAAGTGAATAATAATTGATAATGCGATGCAGTATATACTAATGGAAACTTGTGAGGGGAAACAAAACCAAACTGATGTATGGAATTAAGTGACTAAATGCAGTAGAAATGAACTAATTTAGATGTATTCGTTATTAGTACTATTTATTTGATAAATCCATTTAGTGCAGATCAAAAATAATCAATAAATTAGGAATGAATATAAATCTGATATTATTGTTATTATAAGAAATAAAATGTTACTATGATTCTTATTCGCTATATTTTATATCGTACGTTTAATAATTGTTCTTCTATTTTTAGTTCGTAATTATTTTAATTGTTTATAATTTTCATTTGCTAATGTTTTACTAATGTGTTACTTTTCTACTATTTTTTATTACTCGAGTATTCAGTTTAATAAATATAATTTATTTTATTTTATCATTTAGTTATTTCAAAAATCGCATCTTTATGTGTATTATTTTTGTTTCATGGTACCTACTATGTACCGTATAAGAAATAAATAATGTAGAAGATTAAAAAAGGGACACAATTTTCACAATACGGAATAAATGGGTGCGGAGAGGATCGTAAAATGTTAAATAATGTTTTTGTCGGCAAAAGATTTCGTGTGACCAAGTAAACTGGGCGCTGCAATATCGACGGTACATATGTCAACTCGGACATCTACCAAAAATGCATCTTCGTATTTATGAATGCAAAAATGCATTTAACCAATACTTAGAAAACACTCTTTTACCCCAATAAAAAAAAATTAAAAATTTTCTACTTTTTTCAGAGGAAAAATCTGACAAAAAAGCTCATTCAGTATTTAAAGCCAAACAGCTCTCTCATTTAACGAATGTACCGTTAAAATGTTTCATTAGAAGCCTCAATAATCGACGAGCATGCATGTAAAAATAGTTATGAATCCGGACGAAGCCAGAGTTCAGTCTCGGGACAGAGTAGATTTTTTCCTCTCTCTATCCCACGGTATGATGGTATGTTTAAAAATTTTAAACAATCTATGGTACTAAGCTAATATTACGCAATTGCACTCTGCCCATATATATTCCGTCATGTTAAAAGTATAAAATATATTTTAATGTTTATAAGGGAATATCAGTATACGTTTATTTTTAGATTTTTCATATACAAAAGACATAATATTGGTTAGTGAAAAATCTAAAAATAAACGTAATCACCACTTTATATTTCGGTTTTATTATCAGTTTCTGTCGTAATATAATTAAATTTGAGTTTTGAAACATCTCTAGGGTTATTTTAATATACATAATAAATAAATGATTTTTTGTTTATTTGTTTGAAATTTAAAAAATAGCCTTCATAAATAAGTGAAATTTATATATTCAAAATATAAAAAACGCTTAAAGATGTAACTTCAGAATCTTCACTAAAAACTTAGAACTAGCTATAATCAACCTAGGTATAACTTTTCCACTTATATTTTTAGATAATAAAATAGTATATTATTGAACGATCTACCTATTTCACTATTTTTACCTCCACGAGCCCAGAAGATTACATTTTTAACATTAAGGGAAACTGCATACTTAAAAGTGGTAGGAAATATATTATAATTAAATATATGGATCGAATATTATGATAAATATTATAATAATAATTGCTACAAAAATATTATACCACAAATATTTTAATAAATTTTACTGATATTCTAGTTATCTACAATTTTAAAATAATATTTTGCACGCCTCTTTTACTCGGGTTTTATTAACAGGAAGACATTTTTTGGGAAATTATTATTTTATATATTTATGACTATTCGGTCTTTAGCTAGTTTTAAAAGAAGAAGAAAAAATAACTTTGTGTGGGTTTTTTAATATTAAGTAAGTATTTCGCTAATTAAAAAGGCTTATGTAAAACATTATTATTCATAATACAAAGTTATAATTGTTTGTATTTGTGGTTCATAATTTATTAAACAAATAAATTTATACTTCACATCTGCCATCGGCAACGATTTTTTTACTATTCTAGCCTCTCGATTTAGCTGTGATGTAATAAATAAAATGATGTATGACTAAGATTAGTCTCCTCTTTCATCATCGTCGCTGTTTGCTCTACAGCTCCTGATGAATCTCGGCCTCCTAAAGAGTTTTCCTCCACTGATCTCGGTCGTGGCCAGCTCTACCCTACCATATATAAATTACTATAGCGCCTTTAATTTTTTGTTGTTTCGTTTATGGCAATATTTAAAAAAAGACAACCGTTCCATGATGACGAAAAGTCGACCTGGCATACACACCTGTAAGAATTATTTATTTCTGGAACATGACTTCTACACCAGAATAATAATTTACTTCTATGTGTTGAAGCTTTGTGGGATCGCAATTTGAATATTTTTTTTATAAACACATTTATGTAATCCTGTAAAATCCCAATATTAATAACTTCGTTGTCTGTCTATCCGTGACTTCTATTATATATTTTTTTCTTTTTTTTAAATATTAGGTCCTTACATATGAAATTGTCGTTTTGCCGTACTGGCAAATTTGATCTCAGATATCTTCTCTTTGGTTAGGAATTCCAAATCCAAATTAATACAGCTATTTACTCATGTATTTGTGTTTTGAAAATTATAATTCATTTGTTTTTTCCTCAATTGTTTTTTTCTTTGCGTCACTCAGTTTACAAAATGAAAAACTTGAAATATCGCGTTATTTATGAGTACGAGTTCCACCGTGGCACCAGTGCTGCAGAAACGGCTCGAAGGATTAATGATGTGTATGGCGACGGTGCCGCAAAAGAAAACACAGTGCGTTTTTGGTTCCAACGTTTTCGTTCTGGAAATTTCGACCTGCAGAACAAGCCCCGTGGACGGCCGGAGACCAAAGTTGATAATGAAGAATTGAAGGCTATTGTGGAAGCGGATCCATCGCAAACCACATCCGAGTTAGCTGCAGGCTGCGGTGTTAGTGATAAAACTGTTTTAATCCACTTGAAGCAAATTGGTAAGGTGAAAAAGCTTGAAAGTGGGTACCTCACGAATTGAGTGAAGCAAATCAACAAACGCGCGTTGACTGCTGCGTCGCATTACTCAACCGGCACAATAATGAAGGGATTTTAAATCGAATCATTACCTGTGATGAAAAGTGGATCTTGTACGATAATCGGAAGCGCTCATCGCAATGGCTGAACCCTGCCGAACCAGCCAAACCATGCCCCAAGCGAAAATTGACTCCAAACAAGTTACTTGTGAGCGTTTGGTGGACTAGTGCTGGTGTCGTTCACTACAGCTTTCTTAAATCTGGCCAGACGATTACGGCAGATGTCTATTGTCAGCAACTGCAAACCATGATGGAAAAGCTAGCTGCTAAACAACCGAGGCTGGTTAATCGCTCTAGGCCACTGCTGCTTCAGATAACGCTAGACCACACACTGCACAACAGACAGCTACCAAATTAGAGGAGCTTTAATTGGAATATCTAAGATATCCACCGTACTCTCCGGACCTTGCCCCAACAGATTACCATTTTTTTCGAAATTTGGATAACTTCTTGCAAAGGAAAAAATTCAACTCCGATGGGGCAGTCCAAACCGCCTTCAAAGATTTTATTGATTCCCGTCCGAATGGTTTTTTTAGTAAAGGGATCGATGAACTACCTATGAGATGGCAAAAGTGCATAGATAGCAATGGTACATACTTTGATTAAAAAAATGTATTATAATAAAAAAAAATCGGCTTTTTGTTCCTCCCATACTAAACGCCAATTTCATATGTAAGGACCTAATATATCGATGGGTACTTATTCTTCAGGAACCGAAATGAATAAGAACGTTATTTTTAATGGCTTAAAGCGAGTATATGTATACTATAAATATGGTAAGAAGACTACAGAAAGAAAACAGTATTATATTCAGTTATTAATTTTATTTTAATTATTTAAAATATTCGTGTTTTTCAATTATAATTCTTAGGTCATCATAATACTGCGTGGATGAGAAATTTATAAAAATCATTTTACGCACGAAATTAACTTATACTTTGGACATTTTATTCTTGGCAATAACACTAAATTAATCCTATAACACTATATTAATGCAAATAGCATCCAAATCATTATTATTTTTTATCGAAACAAATATGTAAATATAATTTACGTATTTCACTACGTCAATATTATCTTGGGAGGCATTTAAGTGCATACAAAGTGAGAAATACAGGCACAAGTATCCGAAGAGATCGTAATGAATGGCTAAGTTACCTCTTTGCAGAGGTGTCGTTTTGTACATACCTACATCTGCTTGAAGAG
Organism: Agrypnia vestita; assembly: GCA_016648135.1. Lineage (NCBI taxonomy): Eukaryota > Metazoa > Arthropoda > Insecta > Trichoptera > Phryganeidae > Agrypnia > Agrypnia vestita. The sequence continues at coordinate 18,907 of JADDOH010023976.1, forward strand.
AATTCAAGCTGCTTACCAACACAGACGGAGAAAAATATTTAGTATGATAGGCAAAGGTACGCATTTTATTAATATATTATTATTAAGAAATAATTAATGGCTCATTATATAAACGCTAGAACAAACACGGTTTGTTTGACTAGTGTTAGGTAAAATAAGCAGCAATTTCCCAACAGGGTCAATTGGTTTATATATTATTAAATAATACACACATGTGGCATTTTCAAATACATTTTTACGACATTCTACTGACACTCTGGCGAATGATGGTGATGCAAGAACGAGAACATTGTAATATTTTTACATGCTGAGGATTATAATACTCTCAGCCTGTCAACGTCAACATTGCGTATTATTAAATACATTTTCAATGAGTTTTTAATATCACAATCTGGTGATTTCGATTCACATTAACTGAAATATTTTTGATTGACTACCTATATGGATAACTGAACGAGTACCGTGCCTTAAACAACCCAAAAATTGTTTTTAAGAAAATAAAAGTGTGAGATTTAAATGGCAGTTTACACCTGGTGATGAAGGGAATAGCAAAAGTATAAATCAACGAATGTGAATAAAATGTTAATTTTTATTAATAAGATAATTAATTTCAATAGTCATCTTGAACCACAGAGTAACTTCTGTGGGAAATATTTTTTTTTTCGCATTTAAAGTACATTTAACAATCACTAATACTGTACTTTTATTCAACATTAAGCCTCATGCTCTACATAAATAAATAAAATCTAAAAAGCACAAAGAAATAAATTTATTTTATTTCGTACACCATTAACATTAAATTAGTTTTCTGCAGCTTAATGATTTCACAACATTTTTTTGTGACTCACCTTAATTAATAATAGAAGTAACAAGATTGTTGCAATGAAAATACATATAATTGGCTGAAACTCAAACCGCTGAAACTTAAAACTTGTTGTTTTCCAATATTTAGCCATCATTATTTATTTTCATAAATTTTCATTACTGCTAAATTAAATAAATATATACAATTAATAGAAATAAATTAATATTGTTAATAAATATTATTAATAATAAAACTGATTTTTACATATTTCGTAAATATAATATATACAGATATAGTTATCCACAATTCTTCTAATCATCCATATTCTAAAAAATTGTCAACTTTTCATTTTTTTTATTCCGTTGTCTGTTGATAATTTTAATATTGAATTAAAAATTATCAAAAACAGGGTTTTTTAATGGTTTTGATAAAAAAATAATTTATATTTTGTTAAATAAAAAGTATAAGATTTTTTTTTTAATCTTTGTTTACCCGTCAATATTTGATTCTGAAAAACACTGGGGGGAAAATTGTATTTATAAATTATGAATTTTCTAATTCAATAGTTAAAAATATCTCAAATGTCATTCAATCAGCTTTTTATATTGATAATAAATTTAAGAAATACATATTAAATGAAGAATCCTCTTGGCAAACCCTGAGGGAAGACGGCCGGTGGGTCGACCCAGATTAAGCTGGGAGAGACAACAAAAAAATGTATTTGAAAACGGAATAGGTCTGGACTGGTTGACTCGAGAAGAAGCAGCGAAAGGCAGGGGATCATGGAAGCACCTTGTCGAGTCCTAGGGCCCCCGACCCTACTAGGACAAGGGGAAGAAGATGATGATGACATATTAAATAATACGGATAATAAAAAAAAATCGGGTCTTTATAAATTGATTTGTAATGATTGTGGTTATTGTTATATAGGAAAAACGTGTAGAAATGTTGAAGTTAGAGTTAAGAAACACTTAAGGTGTTTAAATAGCAATAATTATTCAGAATTTTCTCATCATCTTTTGGATCAATCTTTTGATATTAATAAGGGTTTACAAATTATGCAGAATCACAGTTTGATAAATTAGAAATTTCGGAAATAAGAAAAAGTGTTAATAGTAAATAGAATATTATAAAAAACCAGGTCCTTTTTATAGTCATCTTTTAATTTTTTTTTCATACTGAGTAGGTACTTTATTATTATTCATTTTCCATAAATAACTTTTTAATATTTTGCTTGTCTATACTTCGATATTTAAATTTAATTTTGTTAGTATACGATTGTATCCTGACGAAGGGGCCATGGGCTCTGAAACATGTTGATATTTTCAATAAAAAGTGGTGAAAATAAAATTTATTTCTATTAATTATATATAATTATGTCACCACAAAATTATTTTGCTGTGTTTTACCAACAATAGCCATTTTTACTCCCTTTATATTAAATCGTGGCGTCTGCTTGCTTGCCGTCAACAAAAACTTTGGATCGATTTTTGAGCCTTTTCTCGTGATCCAATTGAGCTGAAACTTGGTAAGCAGACTCGTGGCAATGATCAAGAAGATCTGTCAAATTTTCGTTAAAAAAAAAATAATTATAGCATAATTTCGGATTTTTAGAAATTTTATTGGTTTTTTCAAATTGGAATTATTAGAAAAGTTTGATTAGCAACGGCGCGGCGGCTCGATAACGTCGCGGAATATTTTCTAAATTTGAATTACTCCGTCCGTATAATAGGTACATCACTACGAATTTCGAAAATTTACAAAACAATTGGTTCACAGATGACAGCAAAATTGGGTTTTTTGGGAAAAAATCAAAAAATAATAATTTCTTTTAGATTTCTGCTTAGTTTTGAAGAATTCTACATTACTCAAATCTGATTCTGACTAAATCATTTGACGCTGGAAATTGATAAGGTACGATATTGATGAAAATTGAATCTATCAGAATCTTGACATCTCAAAACATCTTACATTTTAGAAATATATTAAATTTCTGTAAGTTTAGTGTTACGTTATATGTTTTAATTCATCTTCAATTATTGTTATATTTTACAAAGAAATGGAGTATAGTAAATACTTGGTTTTTATGGGTTACTTTTTTAGAACATTCACCTGTAAGCAGTTGATATGGACAGTAGTACTACACACAAACAAATATAGGATTAAAGTAAGTATACACACGAGTGATTTTAATTTTAAGTGTTGCTGCGTATACAGTTGAGAGTATAAAAAATAAACCTGAAAACTTAAGCGATGCTACAAGATCTGCCTGCGATTTTTCGAGAGTTGCTCATAAGATCATCGACCTTTAGCCGCTCTGCCAAGTCGTTTCAGAAAGCAATATGACGTTGTTTGGTACAATCCAGATACACCCAGAGCTCTTATGCTCGACGTCCTCGATCAGGTCGGTTGGTAAATAAGCTTAAACTGTACAAAGTTAATTTGAATCCTAAGAAGTACTTTATTATAGCAGTATCATTTCATCGGATGCGATTACAAAACGCAGAGGATTCAGCGTCAAACATTCTAGACGTTTGTTTTTGCTTGTCGGTTGCTGTTTTATGGCTAAACTTTTCGCTCCTTCCGAAATACATTTACTCGCACCCTTTCTCATTTCATTGTCATACTTATCCAAATCTTAGCGAGACAGAAAGTGATCTATAGGCTTGCTAACAAAATAAATACTTTGTCATCAAAATGTAGCACTACATATTAAAAGTACTATGTTCGGCTTGTATTTTTTAAAAAATCCTTTATTTTTCATGGCTGTAATTATTTTATTGTACACTTGTTTATAAATATAGGTTTTCATTTCATGCATATAATGTCATTTCAGATATTGAATCTTTATAAAGTCACTAACAGTGATAATACAAGTAACGAATTATCTGTAAATGAAGACAATATGGATAGATGGCCCCACTATCTCCGATATGTGACTGGCCTATCATTTCAACCAAACCCACCATTCATTTAAAGACGTTGTTTTATGATCGAAAAAATATTTTGAAATTTTAAATTTTGACCTGTATAGAGCACAAGAAAAACTTTTGTTACTTTATACTGAAATTTAGATTTTTAATACTTTTGCAGTCACTATTTTGAGACAATGTGGCGCACTGGCCGCTTTTCCTCGAGAGTTGTCAGAGTTGCCAGAAGACACATATTAGATAGTCGCTCCACCGGCATTCGCAAGACGTGTCTTTTTTCAATTTAAATATGTGCAGTGTATTTTTATTTTCATCTTTGTGTAACACGTATAATTTTTATAAATTCATGTTTAATTTTCTTCATCCTTGTATCAGATATATGGAAACAAATTTGATGAACTGAATGTTATGCTTGGTCAGTTGAACAGTGATTTTTCGGTCGTAGTAGTAATGGAGTGCTGGTCAAAGCAGGACGGCTTTATTGATTGTCGATCCATGAAAGGATGCTCTACTCCCCAATAACTAGTGTTACAAAAGATAACACGACACATGCGATAGAACGGGACTGGATATACAAGATGCTCGGTGATGCTCAGAAAATTGATACAGAGGATCAGTGCACAATCACAGCACTACATAGATTACCATCTCAAAAGATAACACTTCAAAACATATTTACTCGAAAGATAACACGTTTTCTAATTTTACTAAATGGTGGAAGATATGGAAGATGACAAATTTTACATTTTTAACGCTAGATTTTATTTTTACACGACCATCTACAAACAAGAAATATAAAATGTTTACCTCAGCACGGAAATGTCCCAGTTAAGCTAATATTATTATAAATAAATAAAACAATATGTTTCAAAAAATAAATAAATAAATTAAATACCCTCAGAGAATATATGTATTATCATTCTCAGCGGAGCTATTGATTCTCTCTGTCTATCTGATATAAATTTGCATGTTAAACCCCGTATAAGAAACCCTGAGTTCTTCAGAATAAGTCAGCACACTAATAATGTCGGTTACTTTTCTCCCATTACAAGGTTGTGTCGCACATATAATTTGTATTGTGCCGACCCTAACATTGATGCTGATATTCTTGCAGACACGTTATCTTCGTTCAAAAACTCACTCATACACAACATCCATTTTCTAAACGACGACATGAACCTATAGATCATTAAATACTAATCGCACTACACTCAAACACAAATATATAATATACATAAATGTACATGTGAAATATAATTAATTACAAAAATACATGTTACTAGAGCATGCCGAAGACACTTGTAATTGGGATAATGGGCATAGTCTTCACTACAATGTTTATTATCTGAGTGTCATGTACCCATTATCCTGTTAGTGTCTCTAATAAATAAAAAAAATAAAAATAAAATATTAACATTATAAAAATACACGACACAATTTTCATCGGTTAAAGGCTGTAACCTTTTCTTTAACTTGTTTACAAAATTATATAAAAGGCATCTCAACCAAACACTACCACATTTAGAAAATAGTTGAAATTATTACAATAAATATAGTATATAAATGTATGCAAAAGTTCCAGGGTGAATAGAAGCCTTTTACAAACTGAATACATTATTAAGAGATTTTTTGTGTTTTCGCTAAACTTATGTCCACCTGACAAATGCGTTAAGTTGACTAACCGTTTGGAATTTGCGAAATGAAAAGAAATATTCGATAAATAAACAATTAATATTCTTTATTTGTGTTAGCAATTCTTCATATCTTTGTTATGTTGGCAACTCTCGCATCTTTGTTATGTTAAAAATATGTAATTTGTGCCCGGCAATAGAATGGATCGTGTGGCACTGAGTGCTGAATAGTAAATAAGACTACGAAAAACTTGGTTATTTTTGGTTTGTAATTCATTACGGGAATTCGGATAACTCAGTCAATCATAATAGTTTGTTTGCTTTTACATTAAAACTAAAGCTAAATTTAAAATTATTAAATGTCAAAATGCTTAAAATGTTTACATAATATATCGACGGACTCAACGTATTTCTACTATCGAATCCGCAAAAATACGATTTTCGTTTTAATATCGTAGACTATCCAATTTACCCTATATTTTGGATAATGTTAAAATAAACTGTAATTTTTCTTTTAACGAAAATTCAAATTTTTTCATTAAATTATCCGAAAATATACAATAAATTTTGTAGTTTCAAATAAAATGAAAATCTTTTTTTTTCAGATTCTATAGTAGAAATAGATATTGATAATTGTATCCATGTTTGTCCAAGAGAGCAGTTATTATTGATTTTTTTTGCTAGTACATAAATAGAGTTATAAATAGCAATGATTAGATATTTAATTTAAAAAATACTTTAATCCAAAAACTAATAACAGCCAATAACATAGTCATATTTGATTTCCGGTACGGCCGTCCCATATAACACATATTTTTTTAATAATAAAGTTACCAGCTGTAACCCGTCAAAAATGAAGGTACCTACTTTTACATGTTGGTTCCTAAAGAATAAGTATTTATTTATTTATATATATAAAAAATAAGAAAACGAAAAAAAAATACTGTAAGGATTGGGTGAAAGATGATTCAAATCTGGAGTAAGAATGGTTTGCCAACGCTACAAGAAGACCAAAAGTACAAAAACTGCCCCAAAATCCGGCCAAAAGCCGAAGGTTATGCCACAAGATTGAAGAAGAATTTTCCGACTTACCATGCAGGACTGCCTCAAACATCCTAAGATAGTAAAGCAGCTGGACTTGATATTACTGACGGAACCATTAGAAATAAATTATTGAAGAATGAATTACGAGCAAGAATACTTCGAAAAAGCCTTAACGTGAAACAGAATAGTGGCTGCAACACAAAAGTAGTAGACCTCACAAGACTGGAAAATAGCGATGTGAAGTGATTATAAAATTTCCATTTTTGGGAGTGATAAAAATTTTGGGCTTGCATGGCAAGATATGGTTTTCGATGCCCAGGATTGTTAAAAAGCTTTCGTTTTTTTAGATTTTTGACGCCTGGTAGTGATAGGAGGCATAATTACGGCTTAAAGGTACCAAAGTCTTCTTCTAGAACCAAAATTATTTCCTGGGTTCAGTGATTTGTTCCAGTATGACCCTGGTAGATGCATCTTCCAGAAAGACGGAGCCCTGTGCCACATAAGCAAATGAACACGAAATGGTTACAGGACCACCACATTGATATTTTTCCTCGGCCAGGGGACTTGAATCCCATCAAAAAAAATTTAGTCAAGGCTGAAAATATTTATTTCTCGTTGCAACCCCAGCAACAAAAGAGAATTAATTGAAGTGCCTAATTATTTGGGCATGATTCCCTGTCATCACACTTGAAGATTTACGACGTCTGGTGGTCTCTACAATGTTTTGCAATATCTTTGTAATTATTCAGAATTAATGTATTTTTTTTTTTCAAAAATATGTTTATAAATACAACATGTAATAAAATACAAAATATAAATCCACAAAATATAACAAATTTATAAATGAATTAGCTAACATATTTAAAGTAAAACACTAAGATGTTTTTAAAATGGATGAATGAATATTGTGTACTGCATGTACAAGCAATATCTGAAAAGTATCAACACTTAAATCCACGGCTGTAAGTACGAGTATGCCATGTAGTATTAGGCCAAAAAAGGTATTTGCTTTCCTAACTGCCAGACTTCGCGCTACCGTAATAGTGCGCTTCGTGCTGTTTAATTCATACAGTGTAAGATAAAATGCATTGATATAAATATGATCTCAGATGGGATCGAACATCCATTTTAGTAACACGCTCATCCGTCGATTGATCCGCTGGGACTGAAGCCGATACGTAGTTCACATCTAAAATGATGAAACCGGCGCGTAAGAGTACATAATTTATACAACAAAATTCCAGATATGTCAGTCTGTCAGCCAGAAGAACATTACTTCAGACACTAAAGCTACTAATCCTTAGATGGGTTTGATAGTCATCAAGATAGAAAGATGAAATACGTCTTTTGTAATTATTCAAGTGTTTTGGACCATCCATTGATTTCTATTACATATCCAAACTGTTTATAGACTTTTAAACGTGTTTTAAAGAAGAAAGAAAATCTTAATAGTACATACGAACATAGTTATGTAAAAAGCAATCTATAATTCTGAGAGATAATCATTTTGTTTTTTTGAAGAAAATAAACTTAATGATCAATTTGGTTAAAATAAATAACAACAAGCTATTTATTATAAATATATATTTTATGACGGCCCCTAGACTTTTCTGTATTTCTTTATAGCTCTAAAACCTAGATAGTAAAGGCGTAAATGTGCGCAAAATACAAATCATTTAATATGCTTCGTTGCATACATACCTTAACCAAATTTAACCTAAACGGTAATCAGAAAATGTTCCCGATAATCTAGAAACACTGCTGATTGCGGAAAATGTCTTCTATACTCTTGATGATAGCAGAATAATAAAAACATCTATTATGTTTATAACATAAAAGGTTATTTTTTTGTGGCGGAAAACTTTAAATTTAAATAAAACACAGAAAAATGTTTTTGATATCCATCAAATAGCTTTAATCATATAAAAATCATATTTAAATATTTAATGGAATTAATATTTTAATATGACTTCGGGCATGTGACCGCCGTGGCTGGCGCGTACATGGAGTGTAATCTGAAGGTTCAATTTTCACACTCTTTCGCAGTAAATCAGGTTGTATATCGGGAATAATGCGTTTGTTGTCTTACGAGTGCTCAATTGTTTCCGATTTATCAATGTAGACATGCACAAATCATAGACACCTATTCCAATATTTCATAAATATTAAATTTTGTTGTCATATCAAAACAAACCTAAAAACCATACTGAATTACTTTCCTCTGTCGTGTCAAATAACACATAATTACACTGACGCATTTAAAAACATTATATATCAACTGAAAAGATACACACTCGACAATAAGATCATTCTAAGCAATCATAACTCATTCTTAAACTTCTTTTTATTTTTGTTTCCAACACATACTTTTTATAAAATATATACCTACCTTGATAGTAATACCACAATATACCTAGGTAATACACTTCATAATAAACCATTATCATTTCACTTACATAGCAAAATATTCTCTCAAAAATAAGTTTCGGCAATATCTTAATTCAATTCTACTTCTGTAAAATGAACTTACCGTATATACCCGCATCCTGTAACAATCATGTACATTGCAAATATGTAGGTATTTACTACCAACTCTTAATGAAACCTTTTCACTTTAAAAGCTTACAGATCGGTACCCATGACATCAGAGTGACAAAGATGAATATTAATAATCTCGCGGTAGATATAGAGGCATTCGCTTTTTCGCAAACTATAATAGTCTCCTTACCTGAATCATGCACACAATATGATTCGGATATATTTACCTGTACAGAATGTTGGTGTAACAAAAAAAATCATCCAAATTTACTACAGAAAGATATGGAATGGCTAATATAATTGATCAGGTAAACCAAATAGATTCCTTTGAACCAATTACCACTAAAACTGTGGACCAACCAGAAAACTGTAAACAACATTTTTTAGAGGCACTAGCACACTTTAGATTCTAAATATGAACATACGAAGCATAAATCATAATTTTGACGAACTTCTTGTACTGCTGCATCGTCTAAATATAGACTTTTAAATCATTGTTCTTACGGAATGCTTGTTAAAAGATAAAGATACAATACAGACGATACCAGGATACACCGGGCATAAAACCTCCAAACATTATAACCAAAATGACGGTGTTGTAACATACATTAGAGCAAATCTAAATTTCGAAGTAACTGAACCAGATATAAGAGACGCCAATTGTTTAAAAATTAATTTGTGTAATGGTACCTACATATATGTGGGATTTATCGACCACCGTCCTTCCAAAATGCGTATGAATTCACAAATTCTCTTTCTGAAGAGCTACTCACAATGGCCAAAAACCCAACAATGATCATTGCAGGTTACATAAACATTGACATAACTGCAAGTACTCTCACCACAAACGCATCTGAATACCTATCCATGTTAGCTGAACAAGGTTTCGTTCCTGCTATCAACAACCCAACAAGAGGTAACGCATGTTTAGACCATATTATGGTTAAAAGCAAATTCTTGGTGAAAGGAATTATATGTGAAACTACTATCACGGATCACTTTCCAGTAATGATTGATATTGGAACACAAAAAATAAATACAAAAACTTATACAAAACCCCGACACAAACTAAATTTTGAAATGCTAAAAAAAGACTTGGAAAAAGAAACTTGGTTACTAGTATACGAGACTAATGATGCTAATACATCATATTCAAAATTCCTGTATATTTTACAAAGCCACATTAAAAAAAATCAAGAACATATATCTAATAAATCGAGGAAAAAAATTAAGAAATCTTGGATAACTGAAAGTTTAGTTAACTGCATAAATAAGAGAGATGTGTTACACAAACGGTCTAAACTTAACCCTCTAAATGTCGGCTTACAAAACTTTTACAAAAAGTATAGAAATATTTGTAATAGAGCGGTCAAATCCGCTAAACACTTATATTACAAAAATATTATAAAAGAAAAACATGGGAAATTATAAGAGAAATGACTTCTACACAAAATACTAGAAGCAATGATATATGTGATATGCTGATTCCAAACAAAAATCATGCTACTGAGGATAAGGACATTACTGAAGTGCTAGATAATGTAAACGGGCATTTCGCTTCGCTTGGTAAAAAATTTAGCACAAAATATTTTGTCTCGTCTAAAAACTACCGAAGAAAACCTCAAAACAAATTTAAATTCAGCAAATCCATATTCATTTTTCTTTGCTCCAACCTCCATTCATGAAATTGCTGCCATTATTAGTAACCTAAAGTCTCACAGTGCCCCTGGAAACGATGAGGTAACAGCAAAAGTAGTGAAGTATAATATAGACCAATTAAGTAAGCCTCTTTATTATATATTCAATCAAAGTCTCTCAACGGGTACCTTTCCAAATGCACTACAACTGGCTAGAATCTGTCCAATATTCAAGGGTGGTGATCCCCGTAATCCGAGCCACTATAGACCTATATCGCTCCTAAGTGTTTTTTCTAAAATCTTAGAGAAGATAGTTAAAGTACGTCTTTTAAAATACCTGGATATTCACAAAATAATCTCCAACAATCAATACGGGTTCCAATCAAAACTCTCAACAGAAGATGCAATATGTCAACTAACGGAATTCTTAGTTACACAATTAGATAAAGACAAACGTTGTATTGGTATATTTTTGGACCTAGCCAAAGCTTTCGATACGGTGTCTCATCCACTGCTGCTGCACAAGTTATCAGCTTTGGGAATAAGGGGGACGGCTTTGGCGTGGTTTGAAGATTATCTAAATAACAGGGTTCAGGTGGTTAAATCGGGCGATCACTGCAGCAACCTCCACAAAACATCATATGGAGTACCGCAAGGAAGTGTTTTGGGACCCACGCTCTTCCTCATATATGTCAATGAAATGTGTAACTCCAATTTAGAAAACGGTAAAATAATTTCTTTCGCAGATGACACAGTGCTTCTTTTTCAAGATGATTCCTGGGAAAATGTTTTAAAAAAGGCACAAAGTGGATTGAATCGAATAACATCATGGCTTGACAAAAATCTACTAACAGTAAATGCTTCAAAGACAAAATACATGTGTTTCTCCATCAGTAAAAGAACAGTAATAAAGCAGCCCAAAAATCTACTGATTCACACATGTCAATCAAAAGATAAACCCTGTGATTGTACTAATCTGCAGACAACGGAAGATATACGATATCTAGGTGTGTACATAGACCAGCATCTAAACTGGAGAAAACATATTTTGAATCTTACAATCCGAATAAGAAAGCTTGTTTATTTTTTCAAAGAAATTAGAGATGTACTCGACGCACCGACAAGAAGAATAGTATACTATGCACTGTGTCACTCACTCATTAATTATGCAACTGTCAGTTGGGGTGGTGCAGCTTGTACTATATTAGATTCATTAAGCAAAGCCCAGAAAATGGTATTGAGAGTTCTTCATAAAAAGCCATTTCGTTTTCCTTCAGAAGAACTTTTCAGAGAATGTCACGTCCTGGACATCAATCAAACATATTTACTCAACACTTTAAAATATTTTTTCCGACATAAACAAGATCACCAACAAATAACTCACTCACATTCAACAAGGGCACAGGTGAACTGCAACTATCTTGTACCAAAATTCAAAAAAAATTTTTCACAAAGATTTCACCTCTTCCAAGCACCAAAAACATTCAATACTCTTAACACTAAACTTAAAACATGTAGCCATAGTCTCGCGTATTTTTCTTCTAAAGTGAAACTCTGGCTGCATGAAAAGGGAAGGAAGCATGCCCAAAACCTATTAAGAGCCATGATATAAACTAAATGTAAA
>JADDOH010023977.1:0-17888 GCA_016648135.1 Agrypnia vestita
TTCTCTTTGGTTAGGAATTCCACATCCAAATTTATACAGCTATTTACTCATGTATTTGTGTTTTGAAAATTATAATTCATTTGTTTTTTCCTCAATTGTTTTTTTCTTTTCGTCACTCAGTTTACAAAATGAAAAACTTGAAATATCGCGTTATTTACGAGTACGAGTTCCACCGTGGCACCAGTGCTGCAGAAACGGCTCGAAGGATTAATGATGTGTATGGCGACGGTGCCGCAAAAGAAAACACAATGCGTTTTTGGTTCCAACGTTTTCGTTCTGGAAATTTCGACCTGCGGAACAAGCCCCGTGGATGGCCGGAGACCAAAGTTGATAATGAAGAATTGAAGGCTATTGTGGAAGCGGATCCATCGCAAACCACATCCGAGCTAGCTGCAGGCTGCGGTGTTAGTGATAAAACTGTTTTAATTCACTTGAAGCAAATTGGTAAGGTGAAAAAGCTTGAAAGGTGGGTACCTCACGAATTGAGTGAAGCAAATCAACAAACGCGCGTTGACTGCTGCGTTGCATTACTCAACCGGCACAATAATGAAGGGATTTTTAATCGAATCATTACCTGTGATGAAAAGTGGATCCTGTACGATAATCGGAAGCGCTCATCGCAATGGCTGAACCCTGCCGAACCAGCCAAACCATGCCCCAAGCGAAAATTGACTCCAAAAAAGTTACTTGTGAGCGTTTGGTGGACTAGTGCTGGTGTCGTTCACTACAGCTTTCTTAAATCTGGCCATACGATTACGGCAGATGTCTATTGTCAGCAACTGCAAACCATGATGGAAAAGCTAGCTGCTAAACAACCGAGGCTGGTTAATCGCTCTAGGCCACTGCTGCTTCATGATAACGCTAGACCACACACTGCACAACAGACGGCTACCAAATTAGAGGAGCTTCAATTGGAATGTCTAAGACATCCACCGTACTCTCAGGACCTTGCCCCAATAGATTACCATTTTTTTCGAAATTTGGATAACTTCTTGCAAAGGAAAAAATTCAACTCCGATGAGGCAGTCCAAACCGCCTTCAAAGATTTTATTGATTCCCGTCCGAATGGTTTTTTTAGTAAAGGGATCGATGAACTATCTATGAGATGGCAAAAGTGCATAGATAGCAATGGTATATACTTTGATTAAATAAATATATTATAATAAAAAAAAATCGGCTTTATGTTCTTCCCATACTAAACGCCAATTTCATATGTAAGGACCTAATATTAAGAAGATCAGCAAATGTCATAATAAAAAAAACTGATATTTTGAGCATGAGAAATGGTGATTTTACCTGCTTCTGCGGTAAACTCCAAATTATCCGTCTTAAATATTTCGTCCGATATAGATATCATTATTCCAATTCAATATGATTATTTTCGTATAATTTGGTAGTTTGTAAACCTAATTCTCTCGCATTCATTTTGTAGCTTCAGATCATTTTTATGTTTTTGTATCAGGTGTATTTATTGTTGATATTTTTATTATTTAATCGCTTTTCATTTGTTGTAATCCAGGGCTTGGATGTGTCTGTTTTCATAAAGGAGTAGCGATTTCGCTTTCCAACATATTCAAATTTATTTTCCACTGCGAACTTTTTAGTCATCAACAATAAGTATCGTTTTTTGGCTAATTATAAATATTATTGATTATTTCCATTTTTGATGTCTATACTCAATTTATTTAATTTATCGTATTTTAAAGGACAGTTTTGGTTAAATAATTCTATAGTTGCTAAGTAGTTATCTCGGATTACTTAGTAAAATTCAATGTAGTTGAGGAAAAAATGCTATTATTTATAAAAATGAATCAAGTTCAGTAGAAGTTACCAATAATCAGGTTGCCAGGCTTGAGTTTTACTTTCGTCCCAATTTGTTTTGTTATGTCTCGAATATTTTCATTCATTGGATTTCCTCTAATTTCAATATTTTCACTACGATTATTTTGATTTACATCTTTTACTATTTTATCTTTAAGGGTAAAAATTGTAATGATATTTTTTTTCATAATTTTTAAATGCTGTACTTTGATTTCCAATTCGTTGATATTTACATGGAAGCCATGCATGCAATTTAACTTGAATTTCCATCATGAAAGCATTTTATTATTTTCTAAATCCTTTTATTTATTTAATCACATTAATAATAATTTCTTGAATCTCTGTAATGTAAGAAGGTGTTTTTGAAATATTCGTTTAAGTAGATTCATCTTGAGACAGATCTTTATTATTTTCGGTTGGTTGTTTACAATATTGACACTTACAGTCGTCTTCTAATCTCGAGAGAGTTATTCTTTTAATATTAGCACATTCCACACATCCCTAATATGCTTTTAAGAAGAACATTTTGATAGGAAATACCCGTTTGATTTTAATTTTTCTTGCTGAAAGCATGCAATATTGGTATCGATTAAATAAAAATATACGTTTTATATTAAAATGCTGTACCATGAATGCTAAATCATTTAATATTATGAAGAGCAATTTTAATATGCCCGATCCTCTTATCTACCAATATCATCTTTAAACATAAGGATTTAAATATATTCCTTTATATAAAAAGTGAAAAAGCATAATGAAATTATAACATCGAACATAATCAACGCAAAAGTGATCAACCGAAATATTACTAATTTGAATGTAAAATAGTTTTCACCATTTTTATTTTTAAAATCGCCGATGGTTTTCACACCGAACATTTCGCTAGCACTGGTGAACAAGCAGCTTGTATTCTGCGGAATATATTATTAACTTGGGGGAAATCGGACGAAAAGTTGCCCAATAAATAAATAAGGTAAGGAAAAACGGATGCGGTGCGATCGGACCACCCGCCCGGGGAGCCATGTTACAATATGTCACTTTTTTGTTGCATTTGGAAGAAAAATTTTGCAAAGCCTCTTAGTAAAAAGTATGTAAGACATTCTTTAATAAAGTGTACTCGTTCATAGGGCATAAATTATGAGGAGAAACGAGCTGTAAAAAGTGCATATTTGTTAATTTAATTTTGTCAGTAAGACGAAAGTAAAGCGAAAATCCTAGTCGCCTCCCAACAAGGTACCAACAATAGAAGAAAGTTATAGCAGCGATTATGTAGAAACACAGCTTTCCGGTGTTTATGTCCAGAAAGCACTCCACGAATCCCATATCTCTTTTTGGCTTTTATCTTCGGTAACACTTTAATGGTTATTTTAATATCTCTCGCATTTGATTAATTTATTTCCGATGTCTACAGCCGAAGATGTTGTCGGATAAAATAACGAGTTATCCGTGGTAGAACTCGATTACTTGGTTTCCGCGGCTACGCACGGTAGCCACGATTGCTCCCCTAAATAATGGCTTGGCTACGAAAATATTCGTGATGTAACGTTATGAATAATCGATGGTGGAATGTGAGGAGGTCGCTGTTTCGGTGAACTTATCGGGAAAGTAATCCGGACTCAGGTTATTCAAAACCTCCACAGAATGGAGATTCATTATTCATTAAGTTATGAATATTCCATTACTGGCGCCGCTCAGTGGCGTGCAGCGCTCGCGCCGGGGGTAGCTTCACCTACATTTTTGATACACCACTTATTATAACGGAAAGTAGAGGTCATTCTAAAAAATATCATTCATTGTATTACCAAATTTTTAATATTGATATATATTCACCTATTCATAATAATAATAATTTAGATCATTTATGTAGCGCCGTTTTCGCGAGTACTCACCTCAAGGGCGCTTAACAGAGACCCGTGAATTTGATACGAAATAAATGAATCAAACACAAACTCATACATAAATATCAAATAATCGAATTAAAAAAATTATTGTTGGATCGCTGTCTTTCGCGGACAGCGTGTTACCAATTCCACCATTCCAGCCATTTAATCGGTCGTCAATATTTGATAGTTATTATTAGTATTATTATTATTATAATTGATAATGGGCAGGCAGTTTAAGCTGATAGGCCTATATCATTCTCTCTCATTTGAATATCCAGCCTATTCTTAAATTGGTTGACACTGGCTGCAGACACAATGCCCAATGTTTCGATAGCTCTCCTTGCAACTGCCGGTTGCAGTAGCCCTTTACGCTATAGCTAATGCGCGAGTACCAACTTCTTAGGATAAAGACAATTGTGTGATAATTTGATAGGATCGCACGGGAAGGAGACACCGAAAACACAAGTTCCTACCTTCAAATAGTGGCCTTCCTCTGAACCTGAATTTGCACTATTTATCACACTTCACACACAGTAATCCTTCAGATGCGACACGTCGGCGGGTTATATTATTATTTATTCTTTGATATCTGTGTGTGTCTTCGTATTTGATTCATTTATTTTGTATCAAATATCACGGGACTCTGTTCCTCAATAAAAAAAATTAAAAATGTTTACCTAAATATCATGCACTAAATTTACACTTTATTTTTCTCGTAACAGTCGATTACTTCCCGAAATAAAAAGGGAATAATTTTAAAAAAGTAATAAATATGCGTCTGTAGATCCACATCTCAAAAGCCTTATCTTGTCTTATAACTATCAAACTTGTCTTATAACTATTATATAAATAATATGAAAATTAAAGTCTGCACCCGATTGAGGGATCTCGGTGTAATCCTAGAGTTGGAATTATCTACACCCCGCATATGGGTCTGTAATTACTAAGGGCTATTGACTCTTTGGATTTATTGCTAGAACGACAATCCCATTCCAATCACCGTTGACTTTGATTATTTTGTATTTTTTTGTACGAAATCAACAAAAGTTTGGATCAGTAGTTGGAAATACCCATTATTTTTTGTATATATAGCGAGCGACTTGAAAATATTTATATATTTATTTAATATTCAAGGAAGATCAGCCCAAGAAAGAAGCATAGAAAACATTAATATAATATAGATGGCCAATTATACGTCTCCACTTTTAGAAATATGTAAATAATGATAATATGTTATGAAATATACTTAGGCATGTTAATAATAATATAACAAGAAAGAATAAAATATTTATACAAAAGAAAAAGAGACTTTATTAATATATATAAAGAAGATATATATAATCAATCTATATCCAACACAAAATTTTTGAATATATTAAATTAACGCTGCCACTTAAAATTCGATACAAGCGCAGAAAGCCAGCGTTTTCACAAAATTCTTCCTTTATAGAATCGTTGAAGCTTACAAAATCTGTGCGACCTTTATAAAATTCTGAATAACCTAGTTGACTCACCCTACTTATAAGACCAAATAGGTTCAAATTGTGCTACATACCATACGTGTTCAAACAATTTATTTGACCCAAATTTGGGCAGAGCTGAAATACTTAAAATTAAGCTTAAAAGCTTAAATATTTTTAAAAAAAACTTAAAAAACTGTTTCACAGCCCACTCCTTATCAAAATTTAATATCCTTAATTCCAATAAACCAAGACATTTTTGCTAAATAGATAAATTCCTTGCATACAAAATTACACTGCGCATCATTACCAATAATCTACGATTCAAACCTTTATGAATTATATCTATATATAAATAAATTAGATATTTATATATATATGATATATATATATATATATTAAGATATATAGATATATAATATCGTATATATATATATATATATATATATATATATATGTTTAAATAGAAGTTTTCGCGAAGAGGTATATGCATTATGAAAAGGTTATTTTTCGGGAACTTTGGGGATTTGTAAAAAATATTTTATTTTTGTGCTATATTTCGGTTACACTGGGATAACCATTCTCATTGGTCTCTCTGACAATTAAGAGATAACTATTCAATTTTTCTGACTTCGCCGTAGAGGTGGTGGTAATTACTTTCTCTTCTCTGATTGCTGGCGCGGCGGGCGGGGGGGGGGGGGAGTGGGGGGGGCGTTATGGACTGATTTTTCTGTTATAATTGTTGGTTTTACCCGTGCTAGGATTGTCGACATTTCGTTTAATGTTTTTATTTTTATTTTATACAATTGATTCAGTTTTATATTTTGTTTTGTTAATCACTGTATGATATGTAGCAGGTATTCTCTTGGCATTGTCTCTTGTGTTCATGTGTAAATCGTGTTTGTAAATTTCTAGGGCCTCTCTGAGTATACGGTGTGTGTTATTCGATAGTTTTGCAATTGTCCGTGCATTTTCGAAACTATGCGATGTCCTTCGGTCTTAGTGTGCATCGCTAGGGTCGAGGTGGTTTTTTTGTTTTTATATCCAGTTCGTGTTCCGAAATACGATGCGATTGCTCATGCCATAATATGTTTGTGGGCAATCTTTGCATGGGACAGAAAAAGCGCCCTTGTGTTCGTTTGGCGGCCTCTCTACTGGTTTAGATAATATATCCTAAATTTTGCGGTCCGTTCCAAAGACTGTTCTAATATATTTTTTTCTTAGTACCGGGCTCAACTGGAACGGACAGGGTTGAGCCATGTAAAAAATGAGAACATAACATGACCACTATGAGCGGCGCGTGTCCAAAATAAATCAGCCGCTACATACAGAAAATTGCATTGGAGACGAGGTGTGAATGCCGCTACTGAAAATCGGGTTGCCGCTCGGAGCGCGCGCAAGTCAGTGCCCAGCGGCTGTTGCCGCAAGTGGAGGGGGGCCGCGCGCGCATACTGCTTCCAACTAGCTGTAGAACAACATCGCCCGGACACTAGCCCGGAGATTGGCCCTTTGTTGAATGAATATGAAAAATGCAGCCTGTTTGGCTGCCGATGTTATTTCCAGCTACAAGTGTCGATACAAATATGTGTGGAATTTGTATATGTTATGAAAATATTTTAAAAATATGTTGATGTCTTGTAGGAAGCAGCGCTTGGCGCCCTTTTTGTATGCAATATTGTCATGTGCATTATGTTGAATCTCTGATGAGAAAAATGTATTGGAATTTTATGAATTTTTATGAATAAAATGGAAATAAATAATTTTTTATTTGGCACCTATTGGTGCGTGGACAAAGGTTAGAAGTTTGAGCCGAAGGGATTCTTCCGCGATGTAACGCCCCAAAGTAAAGTATGTGTGTGGCACGCGGTACCCGCGATGTTCGCCAACACTAAATGGGCATGAGTGTGGCACGCAATATTCGCCAACACGGGAGACGAGTCTCGCTGCAGAGGGTCTCGTCTCTTTCCGCCGTTGAATCCGCCGACGGGCAATAAATGTTTTTTGAATATTCAGAGATTTTACAAACTTACCTGACCGGCTATAACTTCTAACGCCTAGTACTCAAATTCCGAGCCCCCGTCTGAGATGCGTATATGGGATACCCTCCACGGGGGCCCGAAGGCCTGCACCGGGCGCCATCGTGGAGATGGTCAGCATGAAATGAATGAGTACTGGAAGACCGTGAGAAAAATTTTGTATTTTTCTCGATTTGGAAACGGTAGACGCCTGTTTGCGGGCCCACGTCGCGGTAAGCTCGCGCACACGGCTCGCCGTGGAGAATATTAAAAAGTTGAATTTTTTATCGACAATCAGAGCGGCTTACCGTGGACGAATTCCTACTTATGTAGTGTCATTGCATTCCTTATCTGAATGCCTGTCTGGAAAATGTATTTTTATACATATGGTACAGACCGATCTGGACAGCGGGGCCGTTGTCCCGAACCGAGTACATTCACCAGAGATTGGGTCCTGAGCCATCCGGAACAAAGACGGATGGTCAACTCACTGATTGAAGAGGCGCTCAATTCACGCCAGGCCAACAGCACCCGCTCACAACCCACTGCGGGAGAGGCGCCGGTTTCAGCAATTTTGGCGCGACAATCAGGCGTCAAAGAATTGCCGCATTTTTCCGGAGACCCCTTCGAGTGGCCGACTTTCCTGGCGCAGTATGAGCAGTCGTCAGTTCTATGTGGATTGTCGCCGCCTGAGAATATTATGCGCCTACAAACGGCGCTGAAAGGACGAGCGCGCGAAGCAGTCGCGCCGCTTCTAGTGGACCCACAGAATTTGGAGGAGATTATGCGGACACTGAAAAACCGCTTCGGCAATTCCGAGGACATTATTGACAGCATGCTGGAAAGAGTCCGCCGCCACCCACGTATCACTGAAGATTCGCCGATAGACGCGCTGACCGATTATGCTATAGCCATCAGAAATGTGGTGGCGACCGTGCATGGCTTTGACCGGAAATACCTGACGTCACCGCAGCTACTTACAGAAATGGTCGGCAAGCTTCCCATGTCGGCGAAATTAATGTGGCTGAATTCAAGGAGAGGCGGACCAACCAACATTACAATAAAGGACTTATCGGACTGGCTGGTCGACATATTGGACATGGCGCCGTACGCCGGATGTAGGCCAAAAGCGAGCCAGAAGATGACCGCCCGCCGAAGCGGTCAAGTTCACCAATTGACGGAAGACGGTGATGAAAGTAGACCGTCAACGAGCGCCGCCAGATGCTGCGCCTGCCATATGGCAAATCACGCCCTGCTGGATTGTAGGGCGTATTGGAATAAACCTATACGGGAGAGATGGACATTGGCAAGGCGGGCCGCTGTCTGCTTTAATTGCCTAACAAGGGGGCATATGTTGCCTAACTGCAAGGCCAAGCGGTGCGGCGAAAATGGATGCCGAGCACCACACCACCACTCGCTGCACTTAGAGGAAAATCGCCGCCCGCCCCAAGCCGCTGAAGAACATCGATCCGGGCGCGGCGGGCGAGGCGGGCGTGGCCGCGATCAACATCGGCGAGGCGGGCGAGGCGCCCCGCGAAGCGCGCCACCGCGCGGGTCAAGCGGCGCCGCCGCGGCCGCCCCAACTACCACCCCCGCGACGAATGTTACGGCGCCCCGCGATAATACAGTGGGGCACGCAAAATTGGACAATGGGCGATATGCCGTACTGTTAAAAGTTTTGTTGGTGACTGTGAGTGGGCCCCGAGGTCAAGTGAAAATTTACGCGCTTCTCGATGAGGGTTCGACCGTCACTCTCGTCGATGAAACAGTGGCCAGCGCCGTCGGGGCCCGCGGACCGGTGCGCGGACTTAGAATTCACGGCGCAAATGGAATGTGTTCCTCAGATGACCGGTCCCAAGATGTAAATCTCACAGTGCGGGGGAGTGAGGCTGCATATGAAATGCGGGCGAGCACAGTCAAACAGCTCGCTCTGCCCGCGCAAAAAGTGCTAAGAAAATGCGAGTGCCAAGAGAAAAATAAAAATAAAAATAAAAATAAAATTGAAACTGACCCAGAACGCGCGTGTGTTGGTGGAAAGTGCGCGGAATTTAATGAAGTGGAGCCGCGAATATTGATAGGCCAGGACCACGCGCATTGATCGTCACCCGGGAGGTGACTGAAATACCTACCGGCGGATTGCGCTCCCGCACAGCCCTGGGATGGACCACACACGGCGAGCTTGGCCGCCGGCCACCCGCCGGCACCGCGACGGTTTTGGCGCTCTCCGGCGCCACGGTGCCGGCGGCCGATAACGATCTGGAGGCGCTGATAAGGGCGCATTTTGCAGTGGATTCACTGGGGATCACTGCCGCGGCCCGCGTCAATAGAGAGGACGCCCGCGCCGCCGCTATTATGAAGGCCACTACGCGGCAATTACCTACCGGGCAATGGGAAACGGGCCTTCTTTGGAAGATGGATGATGTTAATTTCCCAGACAGCCGCCAGTGCGCCGCCAACCGCCTGGCGGGGATTGAAAGAAAAATGGAAAAAGATACTGCATATGCGACGGCGTACAGGGCGAAAATAAATGAATATTTTGAGAAAGATTACGCCCGCGCCTTGTCACCCGCCGAAGAAAAAGCGCTGAAATTTAAGTTTTACTTGCCGCATTTTGCAGTCTTTAACCCAAACAAGCCCGGCAAAATACGTATAGTATTTGATGCCGCGAGTAAGTGCCGAGGAATATCATTGAATGATATGCTATTGACGGGGCCGGACCTGCTGAGTTCACTTCTAGGCAGTGTGTTCCGGTTCCGGGAAGGAAAAGTGGCACTGGCAGCCGATGTAAAAGAAATGTTTTTGCGCATAAAAATCCGAGAGGCCGACCAAGCGGCGCAATTATTTCTATGGAAACAACCAGGCGAGCAGGTGCCGACGACTTACCAAATGTCGTCTATGATTTTTGGCGCCACCTGCTCGCCCAGCAGTGCACAGTATGTGAGGAACCGGATTGCGCAAGCCAGTGCCACGGAATTTCCGACCGCGGCAAAGGCGGTTGAGACTACATTTTATATGGACGATTACCTCGACGCAGTAGATTCAACTGAAGAGGCCTTAAAAATGTTCACCGAAGTGACTGAAATACTGCGTCGAGGGAAAATGCAGCTCTGCAACTGGGCCTCCAATGATCCTGCAGTATTGGAAAAAATTGAGCCCGCCTTAAGAGCGGTGGAACCGATGAGGATTATCGGGGCGGAGACAACGGCAGAAAAAGTGCTCGGGATTGCATGGGAGCCGGCCTCCGACAAATTTGTTTTTCAATTTGTGAACTTGCCAGAAATAGCGGAGGCTGGCCGCCCGACAAAGAGACAAATATTGAGCGCCGTAATGAAAATATTTGACCCCATCGGATTTTTGGCCTGCATACTAATAAGGTCAAAAATCCTATTACAGGATGTATGGCGCTCTAAAATTGGATGGGAAGAGAGGATACAACCCGAGCACGCCGATAAATGGTACGCGTGGTGCGAGCTAATAAGGAATGTGAAATGTGAAATCGCGCGCCCGTGCATATCCCGCCGCGATAGTGAAGTCGCGCTTCATGTGTTTTGCGACGCCTCAGAAAAAGCGAGCTGCGCGGTGGCCTATTTTGTCGAGACAGGAGAGGGTGGCCATTCCGTAGCCTTCATCTCGGCAAAATGTAAGGTGGCACCGCTAAAACCGCTGTCAATACCGAGGCTAGAGCTGCAAGCGGCACTTATCGCCGCGCGACTGTCGGCGGCTGTGAAAAAAGAGTACCGCTGTAAAATAGCCCGTACGGTACTGTGGACCGATTCCACCACGGTGTTATGCTGGTTGCGGACCGACCCCCGGGCGTATTCGACTTTTGTCGCTAACCGGCTGGGAGAGATTGATGAACTGACAAAAATCGCCGATTGGAGATGGGTCCCCACTAAACATAATCCCGCTGATATTGGGACACGGGACGGCGAACTCCCAGATTTGGCCGCTGATGGTATGTGGTTCAGCGGCCCTGACTTTCTACACCGGGGAGAGTCGGCGTGGCCGCAAGAGAGCCGCCGGCGGCAACCAGATAACACAGTGCTGGAAAAAAGAGCAGATATTGTTTTGGTGACCGGAAGAACGCCCACGGGGGGAGCATTGCCCGATATAAAGCGCTTCTCATCATGGACAAAATTGGTGCGCACCGCGGCATGGATAAGGCGCTTCATTTGGAATTGCCGCCGCCGCGCTGAAGAGCGGTCCGGCCGAGATGTCACCTGCGACGAAAGAATAGCAGCCGAGCGCGCATGGATATTGCATTCTCAGGCGGAGGCGTTCGGCACGGAGATAAAAATTTTACACCGCGGTGGAGCCGTCCCAAGGACCAGCCGGCTGTATCCACTGACGCCGCGCCTGGATGAATATGGAGTTATACGGATGGGCTCGCGGCTCGAGCAGACCGCGGTGCATGAAATACCGGCCGGCTTGAGGGCGCCGGTAGTATTGGACGGCTCTCACCCGTAAGCCCGCTTGATGATAAGGCATTATCATGAGAAGGAAAATCACCCGGGCACTGAGAAAACTGTGGCAGATGTGCGGGAGAATTTTTATATTTTAAAATTGAGACCCACAGTGCGCCGGGAGAAATATGAATGCCAAGCGTGCCGAAACAGAAAAAGCCAGCCGCAACCGCCGTTAATGGGACAAATGCCAGATTGCCGACTGGCTTACAATACTCCCGCTTTTTACCATTGTGGACTCGATTATTTTGGCCCAATGCAGGTGACTATCGGCCGGCGAAGAGAGAAGCGGTACGGCGCGCTATTTACATGCCTCACAACGCGCGCCGTACATTTGGAAATCGCCGAGTCTTTGTCTGCAGACTCGGCCATACTCGCTATAAGGCGAATGGCAGCGCGGCGCGGGCATCCGCGCCTACTATATTCCGATAATGGAACCAATTTTCGAGGCGCGGAAAAAGAGATGGCAGCCGCGCTGAAGGATTTGAGAAGTGACCCGCGGATGCATGGGCACCTCGCGGAGAGCAGGGTTGAATGGAACTTCAACCCCCCCCTCGCCCCACATATGGGTGGCGCCTGGGAGAGCCTGGTACGCGCCGTGAAGCGGGCGTTGGAGGCTACTTTGAAGGAGCGGGCGCCGCGGGAAGAAACCTTGAGGACTCTGTTGGCTGAGGCCGAATATACTGTGAATAGCCGTCCGTTGACGCATGTATCGGTTGATCCGAAAGATGACGCGCCTCTTACGCCGAACCATCTGTTGCTGGGAGCGACCGGCCGCAATTCACATTTGGCGGTATACGGGGCGCTAGATGAAAATGTATGCCTGAAAAGACAGTGGAGAATATCGCAACAGATGGCCGATTTATTCTGGCGGCGGTGGATGAAAGAATACTTGCCGACATTGGCGCGCCGAAATAAATGGCAGGAGCCCGCGCCCGCACTTAAGGAAGGCGAGATGGCCGTCATCGCAGATCCCGCGCTGCCCCGCAACACATGGCCCAGAGGGCGAATTTTGGAAGCCCGCCCGGCGCCCGATGGACAAATTCGAGTCGTCCGAGTACGCACAGCTGCGGGCGATTATACTCGACCGGCCACAAGAATAATCATGCTGAAGGGGAATCCAGCATAAGGGCGCTGGCAGCATACCCTGTCCTCCTGATAAGTGCGGGCAGGCCACACGGGGGGAGTATGGAACGGACAGGGTTGAGCCATGTAAAAAAATGAGAACATAACATGACCACTATGAGCGGCGCGTGTCCACAATAAATCAGCCGCTACATACAGAAAATTGCATTGGAGACGAGGCGTGTATGCCGCTACTGAAAATCGGGTTGCCGCTTGGAGCGCGCGCAAGTCAGTGCCCAGCGGCTGTTGCCGCGACTGGAGGGGGGCCGCGCGCGCATACTGCTTCCAACTAGCTGTAGAACAACATCGCCCGGACACTAGACCGGAGATTGGCCCTCACCGTTTGGCCGTATTTTTCGCCTCAACAACATCACTCAGGTGAAATGTCGGGCCGGCGGCCGCCCGCCCGCTTTTGGGATTTACCCGCGATTACCACAAAGTGTTTTCCAAAGTGCGTATAAACTCAAAGTGCCTAAGTCATCCGGTTGTCTCCACAGTGAAAATTTTATTTTCACTGTGTCGAGCCCATGAACTTTCTTCAGTGTTTTATTAAAGTGACTTGTACCAAACCATCGCCAGCGTGTGTCCTCCTCTTGGAACAATATACCAGAGTCGAGCCCGCCCTCAAAATTTTTAAACCAAGCGAAAGAGACACTAAGTGACCTACTATAACCATTTTTTATCAAATAACTTTTTATTGTGCTCAACTCATTCTAACAAAATGGCTAACTCCAATATAGCCTCCATCAACAAACGGCTCAGGGATCTGAAACCCGAAGAAATTCTCGAGATGTTAGACGCCTACTCCGCCAAACCACGCAAAGCGAAAATTGCTAGTGAAGCCGCTACAGCCGCCATCCTGCAAAAAACGAATCAACCCGGAACCTCCACAAACCTGCAACCGATACTCTCCGCACCCTCTACATCCAGCAGCACCACGACCATCCCACCATCGGAATGGCAGAAAGCCACTTCCAAAAAAAGAAGGAAAGATGATTCACCATCCCCACCCTCCACACCACCGGCACGACGCCACTCCAAAAGAATTACCTCAAAAACCACACCACTCGCCATCTCAAACAGATTTGAGAACCTATCAGAAAATTCCGACACTGACAGCGATCAATAAAACGAAATGGAGGAAGACACCACTCAAACCAATACCACCGCACCCCCCCCCCCTCCACCCAAGAAGACCAACATACCTCCCATCATTATAAGAAGAAACGATAACTGGATCAGGTTATCACATACAATGAAAACGGCTGGCATCGCCATCGAGTCAGCGAAAATCAATAAATTGGGGATTAACCTCCAAGTCAAAAACAAGGATAGCTTCAGACAAGCCACCACTTTCCTCGAGAACTCAGGTGTGCCCTTCCACTCCTTCACTCTTCAAGAAGAGAAATCAATCAAAGCGGTACTGAGAGGTATCCCAATTGATATCAGCGACGAAGAAATCGAAGCTGAACTGAAACAAAAATACACCATAGTCGCGGTAAATCGAATGAAGACGGGACCCACCAGACGTCCCATGCCACTAGTTTTAGTCCAGACCTCTAACTCACCGGAAGGTAAAGAGATCTTCAATCTCACCTCTCTCGTCTATCTCCGCGTCCAGGTTGAAAAACTCCGGAGGAAGCCAGGCCCCAGCCAATGCCATAGATGCCAATTATTCAACCACTCCGCAGCCATGTGCAGAGCCCCACCTAAATGCGTAAAATGTGCAGATGACCACCACACATCATCATGCCTAAAGAAAAAAGAAGACGGACCAGCCACATGTGCCAACTGTGCGGGTGACCACACAGCGAACTACAAGGGCTGCACCCACTTCCCGAGATTACACAACGCACACCCCCGTACTCCGTTATCTGAGGTAACATACCTACCCCCCCCCCCAACACCCGCCCAGCCCGACTCGTAAACCCCAACACCTCTTACGCCCAAGCCACCGCATCGCTCACCAGTAACGCCCCCACCACCCCACCCAACCCACCCCCCCCCACCCCCCCAACTAATTCCATTCCAAATGGTCTTAATACACTTATATCACTTCTACAAAGCCCCAACCTCAAACAGATCCTCAACATCTTGATCGAAATTCTTCCTAGACTTCTTGCAGCCACATCTACCAGCGACATAATCTCACTGGTGATTTCAGAATCACACCGCTTCCTACCCCTCCTGTCAGTCCTTAACAACTGAAATGGCTAACACAAACCTCCCCACAAACCTACACATCGCTTTTTGGAATGCGAACGGACTGGAGAGAGACCGATACGAATTAGCCGACTTCACGAGTCGCTACCGTGTCGATCTCTTTCTAGTCAGTGAAACTCACCTAAAACCGTCACATACAATAAATATCCCAAACTACACCTGTTACAGAAACGACAGACTGACGGGTAGGGGAGGCGGCACAGCGATTTACGTGAAACGTAACATCGCTCACACCGCCAACCCAACCACGTCGTCACTCATTCACACAGAGTCCACCTCGATCACTATTTACACTAAACATTCCGGTCCCCTTCGCATAAACAGTATTTACAACCCGCCAAACCACATACCACCCCAAGATCTTGACCTGCTATTGGCGGGCGACATGCCTGCAATTCTAGCTGGAAACTTCAATTGCAAACACTCAACCTGGAATTGCAGGCGGACGAACGCTAACGGCAGAACTCTCTACAATTACGCAAAATCCCGCAATCTATCAGTCATCGCCCCACAAAAACCGACCCATTTTTCACATGCCGGGCATCGTCCCGACATTCTAGACATAGCACTTTTAAAAAAATTCACATGGTCGCACTCTATTTTCACTGCGAATGAATTAAATTCAGACCACAACCCTGTTTTCCTAGAAATCTTTGATTTTCAAAATACCCCCCCACCCCCCCCCTCAAATAATTTAATAAATTGGCAATCCTACGAAGAAATCATTCGCAACAAATTCTCCACTCCTCCCCAAGCCTTCAGCTCTTCAGAACTAGATCAAAACATCACTAGTTTCGAAAAAATCATAACCACCGCTATGTCTGAAGCATCTAAACCCCCCCCCCCGATACCCCCCCGCACACCTTATCTCCCAAATAACATCAAGTCACTAATTCGAGCCAAAAATCGTGCCAGACGAAACTGGCAGAAATACGGCGACCCCTGCGACAAGAGTCTCGCAAATAAACTCCAACAAAAAATCAGGGCAGCTCTAAAAACGCTAAAAGACGAGAATTGGCAATACAAACTCCAATCTCTGAACACCCAAAATGGCTCACTTTGGAAATTAACCAAAGCACTTCGAGCACCTAAAAATATTAACACCCCCATCCATGCCCCCTCGGGTCTCCTTCACGAAGATGCAGACAAGGCCGTAGCATTCGCAGACAGCCTTGAACTGCAATTCGTAACCAATCAAAACAGAGCTGACCACTCCCACATCGACTTCATAAACAACTATGTCAATAGCATCAAAAAATCCCCACCGTCGGAAAATGCCCTATTCACCTCCCCTGAAGAAATTAAAAAAATCATCAAATCCCGGCACAATAAAAAAGCCCCCGGCCCCGACGGCATCCCCAATAAAGCCCTCAAACTTCTTCCACCAAAAGGTTTCCTATTTCTCACGTATCTTATCAACTCAGCTTTCCGTTTGCAGTACTTTCCAAAAGCGTGGAAGACCGCAAACGTCATCTTAATTCACAAAGCCGGTAAAGACCCCCTTTTCTGTGAAAACTACAGACCAATCAGCCTCCTCTCCAACGTGGGAAAAATCTTCGAAAAAATAGTCATACTTCGTCTAACTAACCAACAAGACCTTATCAATTCTATCCCAGATGAACAGCATGGATTCAGACCCTTTCACTCCACTCTACACCAACTCCTCAGAGTGGTAGAGTTCATCTCTGAAGGCTTCCGGAAAAAATTATCCACCGGCGCTATATTCTTTGATGTAGCAAAGGCGTTCGATAAAGTCTGGCACAACGGCCTACTTTATAAACTGCACATTGCAAACATCCACCCCCAATTATTCGGCATCCTCAAATCCTTCTTGAGGAATCGCGCCTTTAAAGTAAAATTAAAAAACGATACTTTCTCCTCCCTAAGGTATATGCGGGCCGGTGTCCCCCAAGGATCACTACTATCACCCCTCCTCTTCAATGTCTACACAAATGACATGCCCCGGCCGACTGATAGTTACACTATACTTGCACTATACGCCGACGACACCGCCATACTCACTCAATCCACACACTCTCAAACCATCACCAATCGTCTCCAATCACACATGAACATTCTCCAACGTTGGTTTGACAAATGGCGAATAGCCATTAACCCAACCAAAAGTGCAGCCATTTTCTTCTCCAGAAGGAAAAAAACCACTCGAGGCCGCCATCCCAAAGGCGCAGTCTCACTATATAACACAAATATAAAATGGCACGCACACATCAAATACCTCGGACTAACGTTGGACAAAACCCTTAACTGGCGGCAACACATCAAATCAACTCTCAAAAAAGCCCACACGTCAAGAGGCAGTTTACAATGCCTCTTGAACAAACATAGCACACTACAGACCACTACAAAACTCCTCCTTTACAAAGCCCTCATCCGCCCAGTCCTAACATACGCCAGCCCCATCTGGGCCACGGCAAAACACACACAAAAGTTAATAGTTTTTCAAAACAAAATACTCAGAAACATACTCCAAGCCCCGTGGTTTGTGAGAAACACCATCATTCACCGGGACTCCAATACACCACGACTAGACAAACATATCCTTGAGTTAGCCACTAAGTTTTACCAGAACCTCCGAACTAACCCAAATCCCTCGATTTCCAACTTGGGCCATAATGACCATTTAAACGACCCAGATCACATCCTACCAATCTCCCTCATATACCCCCCCCCTCCTGTCCCTTGAAGAATGGGTGAAAAGAGGCAATAGCCCACTTTGCATTTAAAAAAAAAAACTTAAAAATGAAAAAAAAAATATACAAAATAGATTACAAAAAAAAAATAACAAAAAAAAAAAAAAATATACTTAATTAAAAATCAAAAAAAATATATATATATATACACCCAATAGCATGACTGTGCTGTCTAAAGCACCCCATT
>JADDOH010023978.1:0-21834 GCA_016648135.1 Agrypnia vestita
TGTCTTCCTCAAAGTTCTTCCAGTGGTGGTGGGTGGCCCCCGCGGGCAAATAAAAGTGCACGCGCTTCTCGATGAGGGATCGACGGTTACCCTCATCGAGCAAGAAGTGGCCAGTGCCGTCGGGGCCAAGGGACCGGTTCGTAGTCTGCGCATACATGGCGCGAGTGGGATGTGCTCTTCAGACAACCGGTCCCAATCAGTGAGTGTTACCGTGCGCGGTGACGGGCCCGAATTCCCGATGAGGGCGAGCACGGTGCGTAGGCTCGCTCTCCCCTCACAGTGCATGGTGAGCAATAGGCGCGTACCGCGAAGTGAGGGATACGCCAGTGTGAACGAAGTGCAACCGCAGCTTCTGATCGGGCAAGATCACGCGCACCTCATTGTGTCAAGAGAGGTGAAGGAGGTGCGCAACAACGGTATCCAGTCCCGCACGGCCCTAGGATGGGCCACACACGGCGTATTCGGAAGCGATATCCACAATAGTGCCGCAACAGTGTTGGCGATTACGGGTACGGTGTCTCCAGCAACCGACAACTCTCTGGAGGGACTAGTTCGCGAACATTTCGCTGTGGATTCGCTGGGAGTAACCACCGCAGCCCGCATCAACAAGGAGGATGCGCGGGCCGCCGCTATTATGGAAGCGACCACCCGGCAGCTGCCCACTGGCCAGTGGGAAACCGGCCTCCTATGGAAGCATGACGAGAGAGTGCTACCAGAAAGCCGCCAGTGCGCTGCCAACCGCCTGGCCGGCATTGAACGAAAAATGGCGAAGGATGCGGCATACGCGGGGGCATACAGGGCCAAAATAGAAGAATATATAACCAAAGGATATGCCCACCCCCTGTCGCCGGCCGAGGAGGCCGGCATGAATGGAAAATTCTACCTGCCGCACTTCGCCGTTTTTAATGCTAATAAACCAGGCAAGATACGAATTGTTTTTGATGCGGCAAGCAAATGCCGCGGCGTCAGCCTCAATGATGTACTAATAACCGGGCCGGACCTGCTCAGCTCTCTATTGGGCAGTGTATTCCGGTTCCGAGAAGGAAAGGTGGCGCTGGCAGCGGATGTAAAAGAAATGTTTCTGCGAATAAGAATCCGAGAAGCGGACCAGGCAGCACAATTATTTTTGTGGAAAAAACAGGGCGAGCCGGAACCAACCACGTATCAAATGACTTCAATGCTATTCGGCGCCACGTGCTCGCCCAGCAGTGCCCAGTACGTCCGCAACCGGATCGCAGATGCCAGCGCCGCGGAATTTCCGGCTGCCGCCAACGCGGTACGACGAACATTCTACATGGACGACTACCTCGACGCAGTGGATACCTCAGAACAAGCAATAATGATGATGAGGCAAGTGTCCGAAATACTGCGTCGAGGTAACATGCAGCTGGTGAATTGGGCCTCCAACAGCAAGGAGGTCCTGGAAAAGATCGATCCAGCTATAAGGGCCGTAGAGCCAATGAGAATCATTGGTGAAGAAACAACGACCGAGAGGGTGCTCGGGATAGCGTGGGAACCCGCCTCCGACAAATTTGTGTTCAAATTTATCAACTTACCGGAGCTAACGGAGGCGGACCGCCCGACCAAACGGCAACTGTTAAGCGCCGTAATGAGAATCTTCGACCCGATTGGCTTCCTAGCCTGTCTACTGATCCGATCGAAGATACTGCTTCAAGACGTATGGCGATCCAAGGTCGGGTGGGATGAAAGAATACATCCCGAGCACGCAGAAAAGTGGCGCGCATGGTACGGCATTATAAAAAAAAGTGAGTGTCAGATAGCGCGTCCTTGCCTCTCGAGTCGAAGTAGCAAGGTAATGCTGCATGTCTTTTGTGATGCATCGGAAAAAGCGTGCTGTACGGTGGCCTATTTCGTCGAGACAGGAGAGGGCGGCATAAACGTAGCCTTCATCTCGGCGAAGTGTAAGGTCGCACCGTTAAAGCCGCTTTCAATTCCCAGAATGGAGCTACAGGCGGCGCTACTGGCCGCACGGTTGGCCGCCACCATCAAAAGGGAGCACCGATGCAGCATCAACGATACCGTGTTTTGGACCGACTCCACGACAGTCTTGTGTTGGCTGCGGACCGACCCCAGGTCCTATTCGGCGTTCGTCGCGAACAGACTTGGAGAGATAGACGAACTCACGCACGCCGAATCTTGGAGGTGGGTGCCAACACAGCACAATCCAGCCGACATTGGGACCAGGGATGGCGAACCCCCGGACCTTGCTGCGGATAGCATGTGGTTCGGT
This sequence comes from Agrypnia vestita, assembly GCA_016648135.1. NCBI lineage: Eukaryota > Metazoa > Arthropoda > Insecta > Trichoptera > Phryganeidae > Agrypnia > Agrypnia vestita. The sequence goes on from JADDOH010023978.1 coordinate 2,252, forward strand.
GGACCAGAGTTTCTCAGGCCGGGCGAGTCGGCCTGGCCAAAAGAAAAAGCACGACCGCAGCCTGACGAGAGTTCAATGGAACGAAGACCGGACACGGTGCTGGCGGTCCGGCAGGCCAACACGGGGGGAGCACTTCCCGACGTAGTGCGCTTCTCGTCATGGACTAGACTGCTTCGCTCGACCGCGTGGGTACAGCGCTTTGTGGCAAATTGTCGCGGTCAATCGGGGAAGCAGTCCGCCCGAGATGTCACTACTGACGAGAAGACAGCGGCCGAGCGCACCTGGGTTAAGCACGCTCAGGCAGACGTTTTTGGGCCAGAAATACGGGCCCTGCAAGAAGGTAGGGCCATAGAAAGAAATAGCCGATTGTACCCGATGACGCCACGATTGGATGAATACGGCGTCATCAGGATGGGGTCACGGCTAGAGCAGACCACAGTGGAAGGGATTCCGGCAGGATTAAGAGCGCCCGTCATTTTGGACGGCGCGCACCCATATACACGGCTCATGGTACGCCATTACCATGAGCGCGAAAATCACCCGGGCACAGAAAAAACAGTCGCAGATGTGCGCGAAAACTTTTATGTGTTGAGATTGAGACCGACCGTGCGCCGGGTGAAATTAGCATGTCAAGCGTGCCGCAACATGAAGAGTCAGCCGAACCCGCCATTAATGGGGCAATTACCAGACTGTCGGCTGGCTCATCATACGCCGCCCTTCCATCACTGCGGCCTGGACTACTTTGGGCCGATGCAGGTGGCTATCGGCCGACGACGGGAAAAGAGGTACGGCGCGCTATTTACGTGCCTAACGACGCGCGCCGTACATGTGGAACTGGCGGAGTCACTATCAGCAGACTCTGCAATACTCGCCATCAGAAGAAGGGCCGCTAGGCGCGGCCATCCGCGCCTCCTCTATTCAGATAACGGCACGAACTTCCGAGGCGCGGAAAAGGAAATGGCGGCCGCCCTGGCTGATCTATACAATGATCCACGGATGCAGGGACATCTAGCGGAGAGCGGGGTTGAATGGAGTTTCAATCCCCCCCTCGCCCCGCACATGGGGGGCGCCTGGGAGAGCCTCGTGCGTGCTGTCAAACGCGCACTGGAAGCCACACTGAAGGAACGGGCACCGCGGGAGGAGACCCTAAGGACTGTACTGGCCGAGGCCGAGTTTACAGTAAACAGCCGTCCACTGACGCATGTGTCAGTGGACCCACAAGATGACGCGCCGATCACACCCAACCATCTGTTACTGGGAAATACGGGCCGCAACACCCACTTGGCCCTCTATGGGGCGCTGGATGAAAAAGTATGTTTAAAAAAGCAGTGGCAGATGGCGCAACAAATGGCAGATTTATTCTGGAGAAGGTGGATGAGGGAGTACCTGCCAACATTGGCTCGAAGGCAGAAATGGCAGGAGCCCGCACCACCCATCAAAGAGGGAGAGATGGCCGTCATCGCCGATCCCGCGATGCCCCGCAACACATGGCCCAAGGGGAGAGTGATCGAGGTGAAGCTCGCGCCCGACGGGCAGGCGAGGGTGGTTCGATTAAAAACCACAACGGGCGACTACACCAGGCCCGCAACAAAGATCATCACCCTGACAAGGGCGCCGCAGTGAAGGCGTCGCTGAAGGACCCTGTGGAAATCCTGTCCTCCCTAGGAGTGCAGGCGGACTGCACGGGGGGAGTGTAACGGACAGGATGAATGATAGCCCTGAAAAGAGCCTCCTCAAAGAAGATGACATTGCCGAGTTCCATGGCTCGCTGCGGACACCGATCAAGGTGGACCTGTGACGTCATCTTATTCACGGGCGACCGGGCAGGACGCCGGTGCGTCATCACCACCCTGAGGACCGTAAAGACGGGTCCTATGCTTTGATAAATTTGTGAACAAATTTATGTATGAAAATTTATGAAAATAAAATAGCTGTGACATGTTTTAAATTATTACAAATTATTGTAAGAACCTAAATATTGACATATATGAATGTACTTTGTCACATGTTTATTTTCAATAAACGAGAAAATCGCTGTTGCGATAGACCGGGGTGGTGAGTGTAGCCAACTGTATGGCATAAAGACAGATATAAGAAATATTATTGAATATTTCCGAGTGACGGCCAACTGTATGGCGGAAAGACAGATACAGGAAATATTATTTCCTACGGCTAACTGTATGGCCTGACAGACAGAATTACGAAATATTGTTTAATATTTCTACATATGTATCCGAGGACAGAGAGTTGGTATGCGAAGGAAAAACGGGCTGCAGACCGATTGTTTCCGACAAGTCGCGAAGCCATATCTTGTCAGATCTCGGAGAAATCTACATATAACTAACAGTGTTTTATAGGCCTAGCGACGGGGCTCATCACTAATAAGGTCCCGGGCGCGACAGCCACCGAAAAACGGTATTTGTACCAACAAATACGAGAATTTTCGACCCAAAATTGATTTTCTTATATTTACGAAAAACGAGGGTATTTTCAATAAAATTGGTATCAAACCATAATATTTTTGCTAAACAAAGCCATTTAGACTAAAATCTGAAAGATAATCATGTAAATAAAAAAGTAAAATTTTTCACATTTTTTACGTAACCACTATCAGCAGTGGTCCAATGTCGATAAGGGTCATTTTTCAGTCAAAACTTTGAAACTGTCTTAGGGCTGGTTGTTTCAAGTTGGATTAAAGTAAGCGTTCTCTTAAAGCATAGATTTTTACGTTCTCCACCAATCAAACGATCCGTTTTCGTAAAAATCTATGCTTTTATCGACCGCTTACTTTGATCGAACTTGATACAACCGGGCCTTACAGACGCTACAACAGCCGGATCAACTTAAAATATTTTTTGTTGAATTCCTTGCATAAGAATCAACCCATTTTACATGTTTTTACATACCTACCTTGTCAGGGGCGCACCTGAAAAATAAATGAAAATTAATTTTTTTGCGACCCACTTTGAAATATTTTTAAATGACTGAAATTTTATTGTACATAACTAAAACTGATATCAAAAGTTACACCCATGTGGGCTCTTTATAAACTGCATTAACAAACATGTATAAATCATAGTTAACAAATTTTATAAATTTAATTGTGAAATTTTCCTGAGCAAATACCGCTGCGATCGGTATATATTTTTTAATAAAAAATTAACTTCGGTCTTGCGGGTCCAGGCAATCACGTCATGCTATAAGCAAGACATAGCACCATGTAAATGACGTGATGAAAACCCCGGGGGGGTGGCGTAAAAATTCTAAATAATTTTTGAATTCTGTAAATAAAACTTTCCGAGCTATTTTTTAGACAATTTCGCGTGCGCGAACGCGCGATAAAAACTCTCTTTGATTGGCTCCCGGAAATAAGCCGGGAGGTATTAAATTTGTGTATAAATTAAACTTCCGTCGGCGTACAGATTCATTCCGTTCTGTGCTTTATACGTCGTCTGGACCACTTCTTCTGACTTTTACTCAACACCTCTGACCTCTGCTCTACCTACTGTTTTTGGATTTTGGAACTTCAACTGGACTACCTGCAACCGGATAATTCACTTTTGTGAATATTTAGAACAACCACTGTCAGCGGGTTTACGATTACCGCTGTACAGTCTTGGTCTGTTCTACGAGTCAAGTACGGGAGACCTGCGCATCATATCTTCGCGTATTCTGTACGGAACAAGCATGCTTAAGCAGATGTACTTTTAAATTTGTCTTACTATTGCAAGAATAATTGCACTGCGAACATAAAAACAGTTTTTTACCAGAGTGTGTAAGAGAATGTGTTTTTAAGTGAGATTTTGTATAACATGAATAATTGCACTGATAACATGAAAAAAGTTTTTTTCAGTGTGCTTAAGAACATGTACTTTTAAACTTGACAAGCGACTGCAAGAATAATTGCTCTGCGAACATGAAAACTTCTTCTTTTCAGCTATACTAAGCGATTCCGGCTGCTGTCCAGAGGCGGGCGAAGGTGCAGTTGAATTTTCCTTAAAATAATCTTGCATTCTAAAGGGATCTGCAAAGATAATATTTATTATTCAACGCCAATTTAGGTGCGGCCCCTGTCAACATTTCATTCTCGAAAGTGAACAAGTTTGTTTTAGTATAAAATGATATTTCAAAAACCATTATAACATAATATACATGAGTGGCTAGTTAGAAGTATTAATTGTTAACCACCTTAGTTTAGACTATTTTGCTTTCATCCATCTTTATCGCCAATTTAGGTGCGGCCCCTGTCATTTCATTTCATTCTTGAAAGTGGATAAGTTTGTGTTAATTTGTAACAATGGAAAAATTTAGTTCGGATTCCTGCGGTAAGTATAAAATGATATTACAAAAACCATTATGACAGAATATACTTACTAGTAAGAAGCATTTATTATTATTTTTTACTTTATGGCCCACCACACAATTGTTGAAGTGTCGTTAGTGAAAGTGAACCAAACAGTTATTCGTAACGGTTAACAGTTCAAAAAGAACACATTATTTATGAACGAATCATCTCTAATGAGATAAGCATATCTATGACATCTGTCACGAAATGTTGATTGATTTTTTTCTGACACAAACCACACAGTTTTCTTTCTGGATAACATATATTTTACCCTTACTACGGTATCAAATTTAATTAGCCTCCTTTCAAACCCCATCCAAAATGAAATAAGTAAAATACTTGAGAAGAAATATAAACATGCCTAGATAGGGCTATAGAAATCGAGCTTTTTCTTTTCGAGCAGGTTCTTAGAATTGAAACATTAAAATCGTAAGCCGAAGTGCACTATGACAACAAATTCAGCACAAATAGACCAGGACGGTGCAATAATATGAAATATATAAGTGTCGTGTAATTTATTTAAGCTCAGCACACTGAAATAAATTTATAATGCCAAGTTATTATTAAATTGTATTTTGACCTTGTGACGCACACACTAAGAGCTTTCCCCAAAACATTCCACACATAAGTTAAACCTTGATGTAATTTGAATTAATATATTTTTTCTAACTCTTCCGTAGTGACTAACACTGAAATTGTAAAACGTTGTCTCGCGAGCCGCCCGAGCAGTCAAGGTACTGTAGGTTTTAATAGAACCTAATATAGGAAGATTAAAAACTGCTTTTTGTTTTCGAAATCCGATAACCACTGTTTAGACTTCATTCCAACTTTAAGGTCGCTTCATGTGTGCGCTTTTCATATCTCTGAGAATGAATCAATAATGAAGCAACTTCTCACCGGCGCGCTGGTCGGCCCTCCTGGAGTAGGATACGATATGTCTACCGTGTAGGGCTCGATACAATTGATGGCGCGCCTCTCTCCTTCGTCGCCACTCTCGGCTGCAGACCCTGGCTCGGACTTGACGGCGGGAAAATCTTTCTCAGCACGGCTCATGGTTCTATTTCTTCCAACTAGCGAAATGACTAAGGCCCGGTTGTTTCAAGTTCGATCAAAGTAAGCGGTCGAACAGAGCATAGATTTTTACGAAAACGGATCGTCTGATTGGTGGAGAACGTAAAAATCTATGCTTTAAAAGAACGCTTACTTTGATCCAACTTGAAACAACCGCGCCTAATTTGCAAATGTCGATTGTCAAATGGCTGACGACCATAGACACTAGTGATGGGTCCGCTATGTACTAAGTACTACAATATAGTACTTAGTACACGAGCACTCCTGCTTGATGTTAGGATACGATATGTCTATATCAGTCCAAAACGCTTCATCGCCGCTCTCGGCGGCAGACCCTGGCTCGGGCTTGACGTCAGGAACATCTTGGAGAGCACGGCTCATGGTCCTGGTACCGCCTATCTTGGGTGATATGAAATTAGCAAATGGCGTCTGTCAAACGACCGCCGACTCCATTGTGTGCAAAGGGTAATTGCGCGAAATGGCAGATAATTGTCGATCGTGGCGCGCAATGCCGATGTTGCCGGTTTTTAGAGCACACTTCAAATGAATCATGGCGTAGCGTGGCCGGTGGTGCTCACACAGTGGCCCATTGCTCGGCTTGTCACCGTCCGCTGACGGGGTGATACGTTTATCGTGTTTCGTGCTTTTAATAATAAATGTATATATTTTCGTTCTACACAGGTACATATAAATAAATTACAATACCAGCTGATGTACCGGAATATGACGCGAACCGAGTTATTAATTTTGTCCTAGGGCAACACCGAGATCGAATCGCCCATGACTTCAAAAATTACGCGCCATGTGGTCACGGTCAGAAGAGCCCCGGCATGTTCGATCTTTTGTCCGAGGACGAAATATGTGACCTATTGTTTAAAGGGAAAATAACATTGCGACAAGTAATTCCTCCGAGGTCGCAAGCTAAGGGTCAAACAATGGAGTTTGAAGAAAATATCGGAGGTTTTGTTTAGGGGATATCACTGCCGGACGTTAAAAAACGCACATCCTGTCGTTAGTGGGGGAACAATAAGCCTACGTCTTTTGTTCTGGGGAAACATCGCAGGATTGGTTTTTACGACACGGGTTGGGCGTTCGACCGTCTCAATGGACTAGGAAGGCCATTAACGCGTAAGACAATGGGTTTTAGAAATGCTACGTCCTACGAAAAGGCCGACATATGTTTTAAAAGAAATAAATATTCTAGGCAAAACAATATTTTCGAAAGTCAGCGCAGTAAACGAGCTATTGTCCCCGATGGACAATACAGACGTCTTCTAAAGCGCGGGACATGGCGGCACCACACGTGGGTCCTTCTGCAATAGAGACTTTCCGCGAGATGATATACCAATTCGTACAAATTATATATAAAAAAAAGAAAGAAAAGAAGAATGATGTGCGTCAATCAATTGAGAAGGTAGACATATCTACCACTAAAATAAGCGCTAATTACGGTTAATTACGGCTGTATTCGGCGCCAAGGGATAGGGATCGCCGACTCACGTACCGACTATATTATACTATATTATAGCAAAGTGGTAGTTAACCATATTAATGTATTTCACCCGATGTCTGTCCGGTGTAATGTGTATCCATTTAATGCTAGCCACCGATAAGTTTAATTTAGTAAGGTGACAATAATTTGAATAGCCCATGTCATCTCTACAGGTGGATGCTACTCGTTTTATATATTATTTTCGCATTCATTTTGTATTCTATAATTAATTGAGTACAATATAATGTTTCTAACAAATGAAAAATTTGACCCTCTAGTATGTCAAAATAATTGTACTTTAGGATTTCAAAGTAATTATTGTTTGCAAAGTTCTCTAGATTTTTTTGTATCCATGTGGAGGCGTCATGATTTTGATAAATAATTGTAATAAAGACTTTATTGTATTGTATTTTATGCGCCCAATAGTTTTTTAGAAAAACTTTTCTTATACAAGTTCGTAAGTTGTAAGAAAATAATCTATTTCCGTGATAAATATGTCAATCTATATTAAGGTATATGTATCACTTTGTAAAACTATGTTATTATAAATGAACAATTGACATAGTGCGAGGAAATGCATGAAAACTAAGTATGATTTTATTCTTATTTAGAATTCACCTTTTGGTTGTGTAGTCCTACGACATAACATGACTGTTAATTGGGTTTCATTGTGTGCTGAATTTTTACTAGTATTATTCGGCAAATTAGGAGAAGAAATGTAATCTGTGAGATGATTCATCCATTTTGTAACTTTGCATTTTTTTTTGTACATTGCGGTAATATAATTTGTACATTAACTCCTGTGTGTCGGTGATGTAACGTAGGTCTACCTGTCATACAAAATATGAAATATCTACCTTATTTACGAAAACTAAAACGTCACATTTTTTGTAATCATCGAATAGACATTTTCACACCAAAATTACTAAATTAAACTGTTACGAATATACGGATTTTTTAATTAAAAAATATTTATTCATTACTCTCGTATTTTCGGCCAGTGTGTAAGAGAGAGCAGTATATTGTGCATCGCAGTTAAATCGAGCAAGAAAGAGCACGACAATACCATACATTTCATGTAGGACAGAGATGGCGGTTGCTTGGGTTTCGGCGAAAGAAAAAACAATATAGAAAGAGTATTTGTACGTGGTATATCCACTGTTTGATAATGGCCTTACAAGCCGAAACAGCTGTAACACACAAAAATACTTAACCCGTAGAACTTAATAATAATATTTATTAAAATTTAATTTATTTTAAATTTCGCTAAAAATAGAAAGAGTACGATAGAGTCGGGTAACACGTGCTAGACAAAGACGGAGTGCAAGCGACTGAAGCGAGCAGGCGACCGCGTCGTTGTATTCAGTTGCTATTGAAACGTCGGCGGAAGCGTACGCAAATTCGATTTGCCATGATTTTATATTAATTTACTAAAATAATGCAAATATGTATATTTACCTTACATAATTATATAAAGGGACCTTTAAAAAATTTATTTTATTTTTTATATATATGTTTTATCACATATTAAAAACTATGCCGATTTTTAATCAGGTAACGCTGTGTTACTCCACCGTCCCCGAAGTTTTTTTTAGCACAGTCTTTTAAGAGTTAATGTCTTAACGTATTTATTTTGGGTTTGTACAAATTATTCCGTGTCATAGTAATCACTACTGTTATGTTAAGGATATTTTATATACCTACCACCCAGCGAGATCATGTAGGCTATTATACTGTTTCTGTGAATCAAATGAAATACCAATTGTGATTTTTTTGTTTATTGTTTATAATGTTTATTAGTTGTTCCCAGAATATGCGTCGCTCGAATAGACCTTGTTTAATATCAAGCGACCGCTTATGGTTTTTGTAATCGTACGAATTCCTTTCAAGACATAAATCTGATAGGAAAGGAAAGACGAAAAACGTGCATACGGGATTAAGACAAAATAGTTTAATTAATTGCAAATAAGTAAATGCCGTGTTTGAATAAGTGTAAGTACCGATACATTAGGTTATAAGTACATATGAGATTGTATCCAAAGGATGCAAACATGTTGGGACGTGAATTTTTGCATTGCCTATTTTGTATAATTTTAGTTCACGCCCACCTCTCTTTCACTACCTGGACAATTATAATTTATATGTATCCTTTTTTTATACACTAGGGGCATTTGGTATAAATTTTATATTTCTAGTAATAGGTATACATCGGTGTTCCGGACGGGAACGCGCAAAAATATGGGGTGATTCCACCGCCTTACGGTCAGGTCAACCTGATGGCACCGATATCGCAGATTCTCAGACGAAAGCGAGATCGTATAAAAATTCGCTGAGAATCTTAGAGCGGTCCAAAGGCTGAAGCAGGAGTCGAGTAGAGAAGAAGAGAAAGTCGCAAGTAGATCTGGAGGTGAACGCAGGAGCAGAACTGAATTCTGGGTTCCTGCGCCACGTAATTTATTTCATCAAAAAATCAGGGCCCGCACGCCCAGGCGCATTTTCAACGACCAGTCAGAGGTCGGCATTTCGGAAACCGACGACACCGACCTCTGTCTGACGGCGGGATCACTACTCATAATTCGAGTCGCAGCTCTATGAGCAGTGGTCCCGTATTCAAAATATTAATAAACATGTAACTAAACATTCTACTATAGTTATAACATACTATTTTTACACATTTATATTTTATCTTTCTTTTGTTTCAATAACAAATGTCTCTCAGGTTCATCCTTCATGGAGATAATCGGTAAAAAGGGGGCCAGACTCGCCAAGCTGGGTGCAATAATTTCGTATATTTGGTCTCTCTGGCGAGCCTGGCTACACAAATTCAATATTTTTTCTACATAAAATTATGTAAAGCCATATACAAGTGATTGCGAACAAAATCATATTAATTTTTACATTTTATAATTTTTGTATAAAAATGGCGACTTCGGCACGGTACCGATGTCGCAAGAGGGTACTGAATTGTGTTTGATAAAAATGGCGACTTTGGCACGGTACCGATAAAATGGCGACTTCGGCACGGTACTGATGTCGCTAGAGGGTAAAACCGATGCCCCCGGACTGTGGCGATACCGTACTGCAGTCGCCCAATATTACGATTTGGGAAGATTAAAATCTTTTTCAAGAATCAAATCATGCCGCCGCGATTTCTTCTTACATCGCTTACAACATACACAAAAACATTTTTAACAACAAAATTAATCCGATAACGACCTCCCAGTGATGTCAAAAATAAACTTTAAAAAACATACATACAAAAATTACAATAAATAACTTCGGTTATTTTTAATAAAAAATGCGTCGAGCGCGCTAGGCATACCCAAAGGGTTTTATTTATTCTTGCCCATCTGCGCGCTCGCGCTCACAATTCATGTGATAAAAAATGCAATAATTAATTCTAAAAAATCAAAATACAAAAAAATCACTTTTTTCTTTAATAAAATGTTCATCAGTGCCAACATATGGAGATTGGTAAAAAAGGCCCGATTAAGGGCCACCGGTTTTTTCTTGTCCGACACACTCCCCTCGTGCAGCTTGCCTGTGCTACCGGGAGGACAAGATATCTCGTCGTAACTTTACTCTGTCGCAATCTTGGACAATGTCACGATCCTGGTGGCGGGCCGGGTGTAGTCACCGGCGGCGGTCCGTACACGAACAACCCGGACTTGACCGTCCGGTGCCGGCTTCGCCTCCATTATTATTCCTCTGGGCCACGTGTTTCGGGGAAGTGCGGGATCAACGATCACCGCTATTTCGCCTTCCTTGATGGCGGGAGCAGATTCCTGCCATTTATGCCTTCGGGCAAGCGTGGGCAGATACTCGCGCATCCATCTGCGCCAAAATAGGTCGGCCAGCTGTTGGGTCACCCGCCACTGCCTTTTCAGGCACACGTTCTCGTCAAGGGCGCCGTAGATGGCCAAATGCGAGTTGTGGCCTGCCATCCCCAATAAAAGATGGTTGGGGGTGAGGGGGGCATCATCTTTCGGGTCCACTGACACATGGGTCAGTGGACGGCTGTTCACGGTGTGCTCAGCTTCGGCCAGCACCGTTCTCAACATTTCTTCTCGTGGCGCTCTTTCTTTCATTGTGGCTTCCAATGCCCTTTTTACGGCGCGTACTAAACTTTCCCACGCGCCGCCCATGTGCGGGGCGAGGGGAGGGTTGAAGTGCCACTCCACCCCGCTTCCCGCTAGATGCTCCTGCATTCTTTTATCTTCGGCCAATTCGGCCAATGCCTTGGCCATTTCTTTTTCGGCTCCTCTAAAATTTGTTCCATTATCCGAGTAGATGAAACGAGGATGACCGCGGCGTGCTGCCATTCTTCTAATGGCGAGTATGGCTGAGTCAGTTGTCAGCGACTCAGCCAGCTCCAGGTGTACGGCGCGTGTTGTTAGGCACGTGAACAACGCGCCGTACCGTTTTTCTTTTCGTCGGCCGATGGTAATCATCATCGGCCCAAAATAATCCAATCCACATCGGTGGAAGGCCGGCGTGTGATGCTCCAGCCGGCAGACCGGGATTTGCCCCATCAACGGAGGGCGCGGCTGGCTTCTCTGGACTCGGCACGCTTGGCACTCAAACTTGATACGTCGCACTGTCGGTCTTAGTCGTAGTATGAAAAAGTTTTCACGTAAATCAGACACGGTTCGTTCGGTGCCCGGGTGATTTCCTTTTTCGTGATAATGTTTTACCATTATTCTTGTGTATGGGTGGGCGCCGTCCAAAATGACGGGCGCCCTCAATCCTGGTGGTATATCTGTCACCGTGGTTTCTGCCAGCCGTGATCCCATCAGAATGACGCCGAAATCATCTAGCAGTGGCGTCAAGTGGTGGATTCGGCTATTTTTGGCCAGGAGTCCTCCTTTCTGGAGAGTCCTGATTTCGGGCCCAAAGGCGTCTGCCTGGGCTTGTAAGACCCAGGCACGCTCGGCTTCAATTCTTTCAGCCGAGGTTATATCTCGACCGGGCTGGTCTCCTGTGTGGCGACGACAATTCGCCACAAAACGCCTCACCCAAGCGGTGGCGCGGACCAGCCGGGTCCACGACGAGAAGCGCGTTATGTCAGGCAGCGCTCCCCCCGTATTTGCATGCCGGACCGCCAGTACGGTCGCGGGTTTCATCTCCAACATGCTTTCTGATGGTTGTAGTCGGCAGGCCTCTCGTGGCCAAGCCGATTCTCCTCTTCGGAGGAAGTCAGGACCGCCAAACCACATACCGTCCGCTGACAGGTTTTGAGGATCGCCATCCCTGGTGCCGATATCCGCCGGGTTATGACGCGTAGGGACCCATTTCCAGTCCGTGACTTCGGTCAGCTCGTCAATCTCCCCCAGACGGTTCGCTACGAACGCTGAATATGATCGAGGATCGGTTCGTATCCAGCACAGGACCGTTGTAGAGTCGGTCCAATACTGAGTTTTGACAATTTCACATCGGTGTTCTCTTTTTATGGTGGCCGCTAATCGTGCGGCCAGAAGTGCCGCTTGAAGTTCCATACGTGGAATGGACAAGGGTTTCAAAGGCGCCACCTTGCATTTTGCCGATATGAAGGCTACGTCCGAGCCGCCCTCTCCTTGCTCGGCAAAATACGCAATGGCACAGCATGCTTTTTCCGAAGCATCACTAAAAACATGTAAAACAACTTTGCTGTCTCGACGCGAAAGACATGGTCGAGCGATCACACACACTGTTTCTTTTATTAATTGGTACCACGCGCGCCATTTTTTCGCGTGCTCGGGGCGGATTTCTTCGTCCCACCCGACCTTGGAGCGCCACACTTCCTGAAGTAGTATCTTCGATCGTATCATCTGACAAGCAAGGAAGCCCACCGGATCGAAGATTCTCATCACTGCACTTAATAACTGACGTTTGGTCGGGTGGGCCACCTCCGACAGTTCTGGTAAATTCACAGACTTGAAAATGAATTTATCGGAGGCGGGCTCCCACGCTATCCCGAGCACTCTTTCAGTCATGGTATCTTCTCCAATGATGCGCATTGGCTCTACAGCCCGTAGAGCGGGATCGATATGCGCTAGCACCTGTGGGTCATTTGACGCCCAGTTCGTTAGGAGCATGCTACCTCGCCGCAGCACCTCGGACACTTCTTCCATCATTCTGATAGCTTCTTCGGTTGTGTCCAAGGCGTCGAGGTAGTCATCCATATAAAAGGTCCGTTTGACCGCGTTTGCGGCGGCCGGAAATTCCGCGGCGCTGGCATCTGCGATTTTATTGCGAACATACTGCGCGCTGCTGGGCGAGCACGTCAATCCGAACACCATCGACGACATTTGGTAGGTCGTCGGTTCCGTCTCGCCCAGTTTTGTCCACAAAAACAGCTGCGCAGCTTGGTCCACTTCTCTAATTTTTATTCGTAAAAACATTTCACGCACGTCGGCTGCCAGCGCCACTTTCCCTTCCCGGAACCGGAACACATTCCCCAGTAATGAACTCAACATGTCCGGTCCCGTCAATAATGCATCGTTCAGAGACACTCCTCGGCACTTGCTGGCACCGTCAAACACTATTCTGATTTTGTCAGGTTTATTTGCATTAAACACTGCAAAATGTGGCAAGTAGTTTTTTCTTTCCAGTCGTGCCTCTTCAATGGGCGAAAGGGAGTGGGCATACCCTTTCGCCAAATAATCTGCCATTTTGGCTCTGTACGCTTCGGCGAACACTGGATTTTTCTTCATTTTCTTTTCAATACCGGCCAGGCGGTTGGCGGCGCACTGGCGGGTTTCGGGCAGCTGACTGCCCTCATTCTTCCAAAGTAGGCCTGTCTCCCACCGGCCAGTGGGCAGCTGACGGGTGGTGGCTTCCATAATCGTCGTGGCTTTCGCATCTTCTTTATTTACACGGGCCACGGCGGTGACTCCCAATGAGTCCACTGCGAAGTGCTCACGGACGAGAGCCTCCAAAGTATTATTTTTTTCTTTTTCAAAAGTGCCGGTAATGCTCATTACTATCGCGGAACCGGCGTGCGACTGGTCTCCGAGTACTCCATGGGTGGCCCATCCGAGGGCCGTGCGAGAGCGGATACCGCCGCCGCGAACTTCTTCGACCTCACGTGTTACAATGAGGTGAGCGTGGTCCTGACCGATAAGTAATTGCGGCCGAACTTCACTGGCCCCGGCATGGCCCACACGCGATTTTTCGTTTCGATTGTTCATCACCAGCTGGGGTGGTAGAGCGAGTCGTCGCACGGTGCTCGCTCGCAACGGGTGGTCGGCCCCGTTGCCCCGAACTGTCACATTCACAAGTTGAGACCGGTCGTCCGACGAACACATCCCGTTGGCGCCGTGGATACGTAATCCACGGACCGGTCCTTGGGCCTCGACAGCGCTGACCACACCGGCCTCGATGAGGGTAACCGTCGACCTCTCATCGAGTAACGCGTGCACTTTGACTTGCCCTAGGGGGCCACTCACGATCACCGGAAGCACTTTTAAAAACACTGTTTGCTGGTACTCCCGGCCTCCCGTGAGGCCCACTGTGTCCCCATTCGGAGGGACCGCGTTAGATGCCCCGCGCGATGGCATATTCGATGGAGCACCCGAGTCTCTCGCGCGCGGCGCACTATGAGCGTGCGGTGGTGTAGCGCGCGACAACCGCTTACACCACACCGCTTGCTTCTACACTGTTGGGACCGGTGTCCCATCACCAAACAATTGAAGCAAATGGCCATTTCTTTCACTACGGCCCATCGGTCGGCCACTGGTTTTCGCGAATACACTCCGCACTCAGACACGGGGTGTTCCGCCACTTTGCAGATACTGCACAAAATTTCTGGTGACTTCCGATTCACTGTTTCACTGTCGCTTGTCATATTCACATGTCCGCTTCGGCGAACTGCAATTTTCTTTGATCGACATCCGGCATAAGGGGCCATCTCCATCAAGCCCACCAGCCATTCTGAAAGATCTTGGATGGTAATGTTGGTTGATCCGCCCTTCCTCGAGTTCAGCCACATGAGTCTCGCCGACATAGGTAACTTTCCGACCATTTCGGTCAGCAACTGTGGTGATGTCAGGTACTTGGCATCAAATCCGCGCACAGTTGCTACCACATTCCTGATGCTGATGGCGTAGTCCGTCAGAGCGTCGGTCGGCGAATCTTCAGTGATGCGAGGGTGGCGGCGCACTCGTTCCAGCATGCGATCCACAATATCTTCCGAATTTCCGAATCGATGTTTCAACGTCCGAATTATCTCCGGCACGTTATACGGATCGACCAGCAGTGGAGCCACGGCTTCTCGTGCTCTCCCTTTCAGGGCCATCTGTAGTCTGATGATGTTCTCAGCAGTTGATAGGCCACACAGCGCCGTGGACTGCTCATATTGAGCGTAGAAAGTTGGCCACTCGAAGGGCTCCCCAGTAAAGTGTGGAAGCTCCTTGGCTCCCGATTGTCGTGCCAAAATCGCTGACACTTGAGCTTCTCCATTGGCAGTGTGCGATCGGGGGCTTTCGGTTTGGCGGTTTCTTCGGATGGCTTCTTCAATCCAAGAAGTCACCATTTCTTCAGGGTCGGGTTGGTTCAAAACCCAATCTCGGGTGAACGCACTCGCTCCTGGGCACCGCTCCGGCAGTGCTGATGGGTTGGAAGAGGTGTGTAGGGCCTCGTTCCTTGCGGTTTCAGCCACATCTCGGATGGTACGCCTGGCCGCGGCGTCCACAGAAGGTGCCTTGTTCGGGGCACCAGGTGGTTGCTGCTCAATACTCACCAGGCCCTTTTCAGGGCTACCAGATGTGTCGATTCTCGTCGCAGCTCCGGCTGCGCTCGTCCTGGGAATCGTCGTCTGGCTGGCAGTACACACGCGGATTAGCGCATCCGCGTGCTCCCGTTGGAGATCTCTTGCGTGTTGTTGCTGTCGACGGAGCTCCGCCCTCAAATGGCGGATGGTGTCCTCCGTCGTCACGGAATCCCGTGTCTCCCTCGTGGAGTCACGGTCTCCGTCGGAACCGGCCTGTTCCGACTCATCTCGATGAAGGTCTTCCTCCTCTCGGTCACGGGAGTGACCCGATCGTAGTCCTGATCGTGACATTGTCGCTGGTGACGTGTAGCTGACGCGTAGAACGGAGATCCGGTTCGAAGGACCAGCTGTTCCGGACGGGAACGCGCAAAAATGTGGGGTGATTCCACCGCCTTACGGTCAGGTCAACCTGATGGCACCGATATCGCAGATTCTCAGACGAAAGCGAGATCGTATAAAAATTCGCTGAGAATCTTAGAGCGGTCCAAAGGCTGATGCAGGAGTCGAGTAGAGAAGAAGAGAAAGTCGCAAGTAGATCTGGAGGTGAACGCAGGAGCAGAACTGAATTCTGGGTTCCTGCGCCACGTAATTTATTTCATCAAAAATTCAGGGCCCGCACGCCCAGGCGCATTTTCAACGACCAGTCAGAGGTCGGCATTTCGGAAACCGACGACACCGACCTCTGTCTGACGGCGGGATCACTACTCATAATTCGAGTCGCAGCTCTATGAGCAGTGGTCCCGTATTCAAAATATTAATAAACATGTAACTAAACATTCCACTATAGTTATAACATACTATTTTTACACATTTATATTATATCTTTCTTTTGTTTCAATAACAAATGTCTCTCAGGTTCATCCTTCATGGAGATAATCGGTAAAAAGGGGGCCAGACTCGCCAAGCTGGGTGCAATAATTTCGTATATTTTGTCTCTCTGGCGAGCCTGGCTACACAAATTCAATATTTTTTCTACATAAAATTATGTAAAGCCATATACAAGTGATTGCGAACAAAATCATATTAATTTTTACATTTTATAATTTTTGTATAAAAATGGCGACTTCGGCACGGTACCGATGTCGCAAGAGGGTACTGAATTGTGTTTGATAAAAATGGCGACTTTGGCACGGTACCGATAAAATGGCGACTTCGGCACGGTACTGATGTCGCTAGAGGGTAAAACCGATGCCCCCGGACTGTGGCGATACCGTACTGCAGTCGCCCAATATTACGATTTGGGAAGATTAAAATCTTTTTCAAGAATCAAATCATGCCGCCGCGATTTCTTCTTACATCGCTTACAACATACACAAAAACATTTTTAACAACAAAATTAATCGGATAACGACCTCCCAGTGATGTCAAAAATAAACTTTAAAAAACATACATACAAAAATTACAATAAATAACTTCGGTTATTTTTAATAAAAAAAGCGTCGAGCGCGCTAGGCATACCCAAAGGGTTTTATTTATTCTTGCCCATCTGCGCGCTCGCGCGCACAATTCATGTGATAAAAAATGCAATAATTAATTCTAAAAAATCAAAATACAAAAAAATCACTTTTTTCTTTAATAAAATGTTCATCAGTTCCAACATATGGAGATTGGTAAAAAAGGCCCGATTAAGGGCCACTGGTTTTTTCTTGTCCGACACAATACTCATTAATTCGCTTTATTTCGCATTTATATGCACTTTTTCGCTTTTTTACGCTTTTACACGGCAATTATTCGCATTTTTAGGCATTTTAACTATTTTTCGCGCAATTATAAGCTTTTTTACGCATTTGTTTGCATAATTACGCATTTATACGCCTTTATTATCTTTTCTATACAATTTTACGTATAACTGCGCATTTATACGCAATTTTTCGCTTTTGTACGGCATTTTTACATATTTATACGCATTTGTACGCAATTATACGCTTTTAATTGCATTCATAAACATTTTTACGCATAAGTACGCATTGATACGGTTTTAAAACCCATTTGTACGCATTAACACGCATTTATTCGCTTTAATACAGCATACATACGCATATGTACGTATTTAAACGATTTTACGGGCATTTATATGCTTTTATACGCACTTCTACCCAATCATATGCAATGATACGCATTTATAAGCTTTTATACTGCATTTCTACGCATTTATTCGCAATAATATGCTTTTATACGGCATTTGTATGCATTTATACGCATTAATACGTTTTTATTCGCATTAATATGTATTTGATGGTTTTTGTACGCTTTTATACGGCATTTATTCGCATTTGTATGCGTTTTAACTATTTAGCGCGCATAATACGCTTTTTTACGCATTTTTACGCAACTTTACGCATTTATACGCATTTATGAGCTGTTATACTGCATGTCTTTGCATTTATACGCATTTATACGCACTTATATGCATTTGCAAGCAATAATATGCATTTAAACGCCTTTATACGCATTTATACTCAATTTTATGCATTTATTCGCAACTATACGCTTTTATTTGGCTATTCTTCGCCTTTATATGCATTTTTACGCACATTTTCTCATTTATTCGCAATTTTACCCTTTTATACCGCATTTAGTCGCATTTATACGCTTTAATTCGGCATTTGTACGCTTTTCCACGCATTATGACACTTTTATTCGACTTTATATGCAATTAAACGCACATATTCGCATTGATTAGCAATTATACGCTTTTATACGCATTTTTATGCATTTATTCGCATTTATTTGCTTTTATTCAGCATTTATACGCCTTTTATACGCATTAGTAGCCATTTATACGCCTATTTACGCAATTATACGAATTTTTACGGCTTTTTTACGCATATAGACGCATTTATTCGCATTGATACGCTTAAATATGGCATTTATACGCATTTCCACGCATTTATTCGCCTTTATATGCATTTATACGCCCATATTTGCATTTATTCGCAATTATACGCTTTTATACCGCATTTATTCTCATTTATACGGTTTTATACGACATTTGTACGCATTTAAACGCATTTTTTCGCATTTTTCGCATTTTTACGCATTTATTTTCATTTATACTCATTTATTCACAATTAAACGCAATTAAACGCATTTATATGCATTTATACGCATTTATTCGCAATTATACCCTTTTATACCACATTTATTCGCATTTATACGCATTTCCACGCATTATGACACATTTATTCGTCTTTATATGCACATAAACGCACATATACGCATTGATTAGCGATTTTACGCTTTTATTCGCATTTCTATGCATTTATTCGCATTTATACGCTTTAATTCAGCATTTATACGCCTTTTATACGCATTTGTAGGCATATATACGCTTATTTACGCAATTATACGCATTTTTACGGCATTTATACGCATTTAGACGCATTGATTCGCATTGATACGCTTTAATATGGCATTTATACGCATGTCCACGCATTTATACACATTTATTCGCCTTTATATGCATTTATACGCCCATATTCGCATTTTTTCGCAATTATACGCTTTTATACCGCATTTATTCTGATTTATACGGTTTTATACGTCATTTATACGCATTTAAACGCATTTTTATGCATTTTTACGCATTTATACGCATTTATACGCAATTAAACGCATTTATACGCAATTAAACGCATTTAAATGCATTTATACGGATTAATACGCATTTATACTCAATTTTATGCATTTATTCGCAGCTATACGCTTTTATTTGGCATTTATTCGCCTTTATATGCATTTTTACGCACATATACTTATTTATTCGCAAATATACCCTTTTATACCGCATTTATTCGCATTTATACGCTTTTATTCGGCATTTATACGCATTTCCACGCATTATGACACATTTTTTCGGCATTCATTCGCATTAATTAATTTATTTATTTATTTATTTATTTATTTATTTATTTATTGTTTATTTA
>JADDOH010023980.1:0-29781 GCA_016648135.1 Agrypnia vestita
TAAGGTAGATATTTCATATTTTGTATGACAGGTAGACCTACGTTACATCACCGACACACAGGAGTTATGAAGCTTTAGTTATTCACCTACAAAATCTACATTAATTATTTTACGAGATCAATCAACAACTAGGTATATATTTTTAATCAAAAACAAAACCTTGTCTGTCCGTAATTACCCGTAGCCCTTATGGTAAATACGGACGGGTGTTGGGTTAATTACGGACAGCATGGGGTATTTACGGATGAGGTCCCACATCATTCACACAAGTCACAAATAAAGCCTCTGGAAGAAGTCCCAGCAGCGCACTTCTCAAGAGCCTAATTCTAACATTTTAAACACACAATCCAGCCTTCGCTGGGGGGGTCACGATACTTTTCCTGACAAAAAATGCAAAAATATTCATCATTCTCTTGTACAGTTTCAACAATTTTAAAATTTCTCAACTTTTGATCGTTTTTCTTTAGTATTTTTTTGGTTTCTTTTGTAGTTTTTTCTCTTCTCGTTTCAGATTCTTCCTTTTTTTTTCTAGTTTCTTTTGTTCTTTTTCTTCTAGGTAAACTTTTTCCCGTGTGCTGGTAAAAATGAATATGTTTTTTTTTAACCCGCCGTTTGTTACGATTAGGTTATAGAATTGGTGCCTTTACTATGTCAATAAATGGTACTGAGGAAGACTGGCTAGTTTGACTTGTCATATTTTGGCTTAAATCAGCATCATTGATAACATCACCTGCGCGTACTAATTCATTCGCATGTTTTGTTTATTTTGAATATTCCATGTTAGGAACATTTCTAAAGAGTTGAGATGCCTCTAAAGATCCTCTTTGACTTGAAATACTATCATTGACTGCATCACAGATGACTTGAGATTTATTTTGAGCTCTCTTTGGCTTAAATTATCAAAGTTGATGTTTCTGGTATTAAGTGGAGTTTCTGGTTCAATAAAATAACCATAACTTGCAAAAGTGCCTTTGAATTTATCTTGATCCACTAGGTAAATTACAGCACGCCTGAAGCCATTAATAGTTTTTTCTATACTTGTTGTTCGGTTAAAGGTTGTTTTGAATAAGGACCTACAGTATCATATGCTGTAATTTTGGCTCCCGGATTGTTGACCGTAAGCTTTCAGACTTACGTGGCTCTCGTGATTGTCCAGTACTAACAAAACGGGATTATCAGCTGAAGGTTTTGCTAATTCTTTGAAATGCTGGAGCTATTCAAATTCGTTCAGTTAACCAACCAGAGTCGGAAAAACTAGCTATCATACTACTATCACTGGCTCATAAGCAGTGCATTCATTCTCTTTCTTTTGAATGTGAAAAATGGTGGAATATAAGTGCCTCTAGCGTTAAAACAATTTACAACTGTAGTTAAGGTACCGCGCTTTGCACGGTAAATTTACCAACTTGTTTTAATCCCTTTGGTGCAAGAATCCTAGAATTCTGTTATACAGTACTAATCCTAGTTTCATATACATTGTTGATTGAATCTGATTTAAATTGCTATTTGATTGTAAGTGTTTTCAAATTTTCAAAAAATATACCTATTTTTTCAGGGTTAAATACTATGATAAAATGTGCAATAAATTGGCTTAGGTTTTGATATATAATCGAGTCATTATGTGTGTAGGCCACATTACGGACGTCCGTATTTACCCTAGGGAGCTTGTCCGCAATAAACCCAACGAGTTTAAAAAATAACAATGACAATTATTTGTTGGTTAAAAAAATTTATCATTGAAAGTTATTGTGTAATTTATTCTCCATTATCGAGGTAATCAATAGAAAATATTACTTTTTATTGTCACTTATTTCATAGACACAGCACTCAAAATAGTAAACACTAAAAATTAGATCAAAATTGTTTGATTTTATTTATCTTGAAAATTTTGCACAGCTTTCTTTCGTGAATGTTTGCTCGGCACTAAAAATGGCGGAAAGTAACACGTGATCGTGGCGGCCGGGCGCGGAAGTAAGGGATCGAGTAGATATCTGCTAGTCCGTATTTACCCCGCGTCCGCAATCACCCCATCGTCCCCTACTTTATTGTTCTCATAAAGTATAGAGTACAATTACCCGAAATAACCCTTTATAATAAAGTGCGGGTGGCAACCCTGTGTGACGGTCAGAGGCTCGACGTGACCGGAAGCCCTCCCGGTCCAGTCGCGGGGCTCATTGTTACCGCCCACAACCCTCTATCAAGTGTGTCAGATTGTTAGAATGGGACGGCTGCTGGTGGATGTTTTCCTTTATCTTTCTAGAGAGGTTTTCATATTCATTTGATGGGAATTATTTGGTCTATTCATTGATTTGATAAAAATTATTGAAAAGAAAATTAAAAAATAAATATGTTTTTATTAAAAAAAATACTAACACACACTTGTTTGACGATCTCTTTAATGATAAAATCTTATTATTACAGGTCGACCACGATCAAAAGACCATTCCCTAGCTTTGTTCGGTAAGAAGAACGCTGGGGAAAGTCGGCTGGCAAGCCCGTATTACAAGCCTCAATATGATATTCCAAATACAGGGTTATTTGGAAAACATTAATAACCTTGCAGGAATATATTCCTGCCTTGATAATGAGTCAAAAATGTTCAAGCCATTATGACCTAATATCAATAGTTAAGGAGATATGCGACATCAAAGTTTGCATTTTTTTCCAATATTTCTGACTTATATTTTTTAAAACGTTGGACCATCATTGCAGTTACTTATATCGAGTATGAAAAATTCATTCCCTTTAACACAAGTCAAATAAAAAAATAAAAATATTCGAATTCCAATTGAAAAACATTCCAATTGGAATTTTTTCAGTGTTTTTATCATTTTATTTAACTTGTATTAAAACAAATGAATTTTTCGTAATCGATATGAGTTACTGTAATGATTATTATATTTATTTTAATCTATAATTTATTTTCTGTAAAACATAAACAAAAAACGGCCACATCTACAATAAAAAAATTAAATTGAATGTTTTTGAAAACCTTGCCACTAGGCCTTATTTTAGTGTGGTATCGTGATAAGGCCTACGGCATTAGCATAGTCAAATTATCTGTTATTCATTTAGTACTTGAGATCAATAATCACATGATTGCAGTCATTATACTTAAAATTCTTAAAAACCTATAAATTAGCTCGCTTAACAGCCATAAGGAGACTCAAAATCTTCAGCAGAAAAATATATCTACCGACATAAATCGGGAGCATCCTATTGTTTTGCCAAATAAGCTACAATACCATTAAGAAAATAGTAAACTTGCAAGCGAGACAAATATTTTTCTCAGTTTGAGGATACCATTTATTCTATACACTTTTCTTTTTTTCTTCTTTAATTCTCTTCTTCTTATTCTTTAACTTTTCTCAAAAAGCTTTGAGAATAAACTGCTAGATGGTATCATTAGATACGTTAGTAGTGAACGTATGTGTAGATTAAATGTGATGGTAAAGCTGTTGAAATAGAAAGTTCCGTGTTCGATTGTCGGTAATGACTACATTTTTATGTGCATCTTGGTAAATGATTTATCTAAATTCGTGTCAAAATTAATCAAATGCGATTTTATTAGAATTAATATTATATTTCCCAATCAGAAGTGCTTCTGCAACAATCACAAGAAAACTGTAATGAGTTAAACAATATGTTCCTGTTTAATTAATTTTATTTAATACATGACAGGAATGGAATCCATAAATGAACCATTATTTATATTATTTATGAGATATTTAAAATCATAATATGTAATCTATGTTTTCATATCCATTGAATATAAAAATTATGAACCTCTTGTTGTTTAGATTAGGTAGTGCCATTAACATGGAAAACAACATGTAATTAAAAATGTCCTTAGGTTTTCACGGCCGTTCAGAATCTTCTGTGTATAGTTTTCTGGGATATTCTGCCGTGTATATGTGACCTCTCTGGCCAACGTTTCGAATCCCATTGCAGGGTCCATCATCAGGGCTGATGTGATGAGTGAGTGTTGAAGTACAGATGCAGACCGGGAAGACATCTTCGTGGGTGAAGGACTCGGCACATTTTGTTAAAATGCTGAAAAACGTGACGATAGAAAGTGATGGTATATTAGTCAGTTTTGACGTTATATCTCTCTTCACAAATGTGCCTGTGGACGATGCTATGAGTCTTTTGGAAGAAGTCTATGAGGAAGACATGTGCACACTTTTTCGACACTGCCTAACAAGTGGATACTTTTCATTTCAAGGTGAACTTTTTCAACAATGGAAGGTGTAGAGATGGGAAACCCACTTACCCCAGTAATTGCAAACTTCGTAATGGAGAAATTCAAAGAAACGGCTCTAGACACAGCAACTTTGATCCCCAAGGTTTGGTGAAGGTATGTTGATGACGTGTTTGCAATCTGGCCTTACGGGAAAGAAAAACTACAGGACTTTCTCGAACACCTCAACACGCTGCACAAGAAATTAAAATTCACCATGGAGATAGAAAAAGAAAATAAACTACCATTTCTGGATGTAGAAATGAAAAGAAACACAGATGGTAGTCTCGGGCACAGAGTCTACAGGAAGCCGACCCATACGAACCGCTACTGCATGCAGATTCCCACCACCACCCAGCGCAGAAGAGAGGTTTAATTAATACCTTAGCTACGAGAGCTAAACGAATATGCCAAGAAGATCATCTGCAAGAGGAGATTCGTACACTGAGCGACGCGCTAGAAAGCAATGGATACCAAAGACGGCAGATACGGCATATCATAAGAGCCAAATCTAACAGCTCCGAGAAAAACACAGAAGCTGAGATCAAAGGGATTGCTTTCCTGCCTTATATCCATAATGTAACAGACAGGATTGCCAAAGCGCTCAAGAAACAGAAGATTAAGACAGTGTTTGGCACAAACAACAAGGTTAAGGACCTCTTAAGACCAGCGAAGGATCGGGATCCCCTTGAGACCGACGGTGTTTATAGGCTCGACTGTCAAAATTGCGACAAAGTGTATGTGGGACAAACAGCACGCACGATTTCAAAGAGGGTTGATGAGCATAAAAGAGCATGCAAACTCGTTCACCCGGAAAAATCGGCATTGGCTGAGCACTTTCTAGATACGGGCCACCATTTTTCATTTGAGCCGAAAATCTTAGGAAAGCCCAAAAGTCACCACACGCGCCTGGTCAAAGAAGCAATTGAAATATACAAGCACCCGGTAAACATTAATAGGGATGACGGTCTTAAGTTAAAAACATCGTGGTATCCAGCGCTGCAGGATAAATCAAATCGACGATCCGCACAGTCCGACATCCGTTAGTAGTTACATAACACAGTATATCAAGACACACACCTTGCTTTCGACACGATACTGCAATCCAGTATTTAACATAACACGAACTTAGAGACACCCTGACTTCGGTACGGTATTGCAAGGCAATACTTAACCTACACTTCAACACTCACTCATCACATCAGCCCTGATGATGGACCCTGCAATGGGATCCGAAACGTTGGCCAGAGAGGTCACATATACACGGCAGAAAATCCCAGAAAACTATACACAGAAGAACATGTAATTATTCAATAACGTAATCTCAATCATGCTACTAAATTTTTGAAAAAGATAAATAAAAGAGTTTTTTAACAATATTTTTATGAAAGTATGTTCTTAGATTACTGGATTTTGTCTCACAGAGACGAAGTTATTTATATATGAGAAAATTGCATGGAAGTCTCTCAAGTCTCTCTCAAGCACAAGAATTACTTAGTCTCTTTATGGTGAGGTTCAGCGAATAAAACTTATGTATTAATTATAGAATAAATTATTTTAGAATAAAATATGTGAAATATCCTTTCAAATAAATGATTATAAATCTTTGCCATCCATGCATAAATGCATGGATGGCAAAAATTACACCTAACCAATTCGGATTTACCTCGGCAAAATCAACTACTGGTGAAATCCACACAATAAGAGTCTGATTGGCTGATGCGCGCTGGGCCTAATAATGCTAAACAATAAATTCACTGGAACTGACGCACAGAAGAAGTATTTTCGCACTATTTGGATGGGCGCACGGACAGCGTGTAAATAGCTGTTTCGCCCTTGCGTGATTTTAATATTCCCTTATAGTAATGCCTCTCAAGATGACAATGC
Organism: Agrypnia vestita; assembly: GCA_016648135.1. NCBI lineage: Eukaryota > Metazoa > Arthropoda > Insecta > Trichoptera > Phryganeidae > Agrypnia > Agrypnia vestita. The sequence continues at coordinate 6,128 of JADDOH010023980.1, forward strand.
AAAATATCAGATTACGTTTTCTCCCTGAAGAACACATACGAGTCAACTAAAATCAAGTCAAAATAACCACTAACCTGTGTTAGTTTTTATCCTCGAGGCAGTTGGTCGGTCTTTGTTTTTTGCAGGTATCTTGAAGGTCTTCTTATTCCCCACGTCACAAACAACACGCGGAGATAAATCTGGACTGCTGAAACTCTCGCGGATAATAATACAAACAATATGATTCCAAAAAAAATTACGAATCTATTATATTATGTGTTTGTCCGTTCGCAATCAAACCAGAGCAATGTTATTGTAACAGAGTTTAAAAGGATTATATTTCTCCCGCGCCGGCGCGCGAAAGTGTCGCCGTGCATGACTAACGCCATCTAGCCTCGGTGTATAATTTCACAGAGGCAGCGGCATTTACGAAATGACAAGGGAAACCCAAATATGTCGTCAGGAAAGATATTAAATATAGTAATAGACATTAATCAATCGTCATCCCGAGGGGCATACATTTCTTTATTATGTCACCTAACCACTATTCTTCACTTCTCGTGCTTCGAACCAGTATCCGATTACTAAGAGGCTGACATGTAATCACAGGTTGACAACGAAAATTGAACCTGCGCTCATACAGGATGAAATCCGGATTATAAATAAAAGAATGGAAATTATTGGACACACTTGCAAATGAAAGACTCCATACATTTTAGATCCACAGATTTTAGACACAAGACCAACAAGCTACTCCAGACGTCCATAGAGTAGCTTGTTGGTCTTGTGGTTAGGACACTCGCCTCGCGATACAAAGGTCGCGGGTTCGAACCTCACTCCAGAATAGCAAGTTAGTCTTATTTTCATAGCACAAGCGATTATCTTAGTTTGAAAATATTAAGAATATTGATGGGACACGTATTCCGTGTTCGCATCTCTATTTAAAAAAAAATCGTGTTTAATTCTAGAATGATTTCTTCTGTCAATTCAATTTCAATTCAATTCAATTCAATTTTTATTTAATACATAATATGTACATTACAAACTTTATGTTTAATGCATACATATTATGAATTTATATCTAAAAATATACATAAACACATATGCGTACACACCCATATACACACATACATACAATACATATACACATATATATATACATAAATACACATATACATACATATATACACACACATATAAAAATTGTATATTAAAATAATAATTTAATATGTATTATACAATTAAAAGTGACCTGTACAATCTGGTCAAAGGTATAGGAGAATCCTGCTTCGGAAAATCCCCTCAGACACATGGAATATATCAATATCCAAAGCGACCTTGTTCAGCATAGCTGTAGCTTTTCCAACAGGCATAACCATCGGCAGATTGGTCCTGTATATTGGAATGTGAAACAATCTATGACTGACGATGTCTAAGGTAATTATCAGGAACATACAAACCAATGCTCTGCATAATTTCAGTATTGTCGATCATACCGCGCAACAATCAATAAAAATGTGTAATCAAATACACATTCCTTCTAGTCTCTAAACTATTGCAGCCATGCATACCCTGGAGAAACTCGGTTGGGTAAAGCCAAGGATAATGCCCGTACTCTCTCATGTAGAGATATCTCAGAAACTTCTTTTGGACTTTCTCCACCATAAGAGAGTACTTGCTCTCATGTGGCCCCCAGATCATCGAGCCACTCTCGAGTCTACTCCGCACCAAGGAGTTGTAAAGAGTTCTTAGTACGCGGGTATTTTCGAAAACCCTGACAGTACGCAAAACAAATCCTAACATTCTCAGAGCATTACCACTGATCGTCTCTATGTGATCGTGAAATGTCAGGTTGCTTACAAATCTAACACCTAGATCTTAAACATTTGATGTTCTTGTCAGATTTTGGTCGTTCATTTTGTAGCGAAAAAATAGAGTTTTTTGGGCCCTAGTGAAGGATGTAACCGAACACTTGGAAACATTAAACAAAAGTTTATTTCGTCTTCCCCATTCACATATATTTGATATATCTGTTTGTAGAAGATGAAAATCGTCCAAAGTTGACACCTTTAAGAAAAGCTTTAAGTCATCCGCATACATATAAACCACATCATATTCTATTATTCTTGCAAATGTTTGTCATGTTTCCAGTATGGTTTAAGTCGGGGACTTGTCATCGCTAATGAGGATTTTTAAAAGAAAGCGTGGACCCCTTTAGAAGAAACTGACGGAAGTCTGAAGCTCCGCTCTCTTACTACATTATACACATCCATTGTAAGAAGTACATTGGAATACAACTCAACTTTGTGGTCTCCTTACTATGACACACACTCTAGGAAAATAGAAACTAAACAAAACATTGTATGCACGAGAACGTCCTTTCATCCAGAATGTCTGAGCAGCTGCATGTTTATTGGCAGAGTGCCTTCTCTCGTAGATTTTCAATGAATATTTCTGAGAACAAGTGTAATTACATTGAGAGCAAGAGAAGGGTTTTTCTCCACTAAGTGAAAGAAGATGTCTCTTTAAGTGTTTTTTTCGGGAGCAAGTGTAATAAAACTGGGAGCACGAGAAAGGTTTATAACCTGAGTGCATCAGATCGTGACTTTTTAAATTCGATTTAGACTTACAAGTATAAATACATTGAGGGCATCAAATCTTTAATTTAAATTTTAAATGTATAAATCTCAATAATTAGAATACAACACTAATTATTGAGATTCATAAATTTTTAAATACGTATTCCTAAGAAAGCATAAATTATGAAAATTTAATGAATGTACATACCTACATGAAATTTACTTACAAATGAGTAAATAATAAGTGTGTATACATTTTTATAAAATCCACTAAATTACAAATTCATAATTTAAGATAAATTTATTGTAATTTAAATGTGCAAAAAAACACTACACAAAGGAGCACCAATCGAATATATTGAAAAGTGTAAAAATTAAAATCATGAAGCTTTTTGTCGGAGTTGTCCAGTATGCGTTAAAAGAAATATAAGAGAACGTACTTGTGCAGCAATGTAAATGAACAGTAAAAAATAGAATATATTGTATGCAAATCTAAATATAGACGTATCACTATAACGTGGCGTGCAAGGGAGGGTGTCCCTGTCACGTAACAGAAGTTGTCAGGGTGTAAATTTATTACACAATACATAATGTACAGAATGTCCGGTGATCGGTGTCGTATTAAATACAGAAATTTTGTTGCAGCACTAAAGAAACCATGCAGTGATGGCGGCCGTTCTATTTGTCAAACTATCAGATGGTAATATCGGTCCATGATTCGCTTTTTCAGCTTCGCAAAACTTTAATACTTCATTGGGAATTGTTCTTGCACCATCCCGGGATGTTTGGATGTTTTGGACATAATAATTCAGTGTATATTGGTAATCAAGATGTCACAGCTCCCGACCAAATACAAAATTGTACTGAATGATAGGGCGAGGGGTTACCGCCGGGTGCGGGCGGGGCGGGCTTTTGTTCAAAATTCGCCACACGCCAAGTTACGTTGGGCAAGCAATAGTATTAGATACAAGCATCATGTGATTGAGATCATGGTAGATCAAGAGGTGGTGGTACAGTTATCTACATAAAGGCATATTAACTAATATGTATATGAATCTGAAAAATATAATTTACTATCTGTTGACATTCTTGTAAATAGCAAACATCAAACTCTCTGTGCGTTCTTTAGATCACCTACTTATGATCAGATGAAGAAACTTGTTGAAGATTTTGATAACATATTAGTAAAATACAGTGTCGTAGGAGACGCTAATATTCATCTTTTGGATGATGACTATATCAGCGTTTTCTTACAAAAGTGTAGTAGAGTCTGTTCCACACAAAATGGCGAACGGCAACGATTTAGTAGATTTGTAAATAGGGAAGTTGCACGATCCGACGCCTTGCCGCGGACACGCGAGTTTTGTGAGATTTTAATCAATAATTAATTAATTAAAAATTAAAAAATTAAAAAATTTAAAAAAAATTTAAAAATTTAGAATATTTAGAAAATTTGAAAAATTACAAAATTTATATTACTACACTTTTTATCACATTTTACTAAATAGAAAGGAGATTTTAAATAAAAACACAGGTTCAGACTATACAAAAGCGGTGCACTGAACCGGCAGAGTGACGGACATTACGACCGATAAAAGCACAAGAAAAGCGAAGATTTCACACTGCCTGGTCCATTTCACCTTCCTTTATTTATACCAAAAAACAAACATAACGGGATTTTAACGGTCAAAATGGGATTAGTCTTGGAGGGGAGATAAATCTTGAGATGGCGCAGTAGCGGAGAGTGATGGACCACTCGCATCCGCACGGAAAAGAGTCGCAGGCGCGTGGAATACCGTGCCGCTGTAGTGCTTAGACGGTGCGTTTGGCCCGTCTATCTAAGATTTCTCTCGATCGGAGAGACGTACATATGTACAAATTATATCAATTTGGGCGCTTGACACATCCGCATATGAATTTGATTATGATTAATGTGTCCGGATGTGTCAGCTACCGTAATTCGCCTCAAAAGGGCCGAATCTTGTCTCTCGATATATCTCCCTCAAAACCAATCCGATTGTTTATTTTTTAGTGAATCCTGACAGGAAATGACATGCCGAATCCAACGGTATACGACACGCCAGGTTTTGTGCATTTTTTAAAAAATTTATCTCGCGAATTTTTTCGCATTACGGCCCGGACGCCCTCCACGGGACGCCGGCGTGTGGTCCATAAACCCAGTTTCACCGTATTGGATGCCGCGTGAGGGGTGCGCACGCTGTTTCGGGCCCCCTTTCAGACGGCTACCTGCCAATCTATTGCGCAGTTAGTAAAAGAAATATAAAAAATGTATTTTTTAATGTTATTTTTAATCCGCGAGATCGTCGTCATCTTCCAAAAATGAGATGCGCGTCTCGCGGTTTTTCTATATGCACAATCCCTGTTATCTCCCGTCAGCATTCAGAATTAATAAGACCGCCAAAACCCAGTCAGTTTATTTTCCAAAAACACAAATTATAAAAATATAAGAAATACTTAAATCTAACAAAAACATATAAATTATACAAAAAGTACTTAATCTAACAAAGAAATACAAGTTCGCAAATGATTTGGGGCCCCAAAGAAAAAATATATTATTATTCACAAAATTATCAGATGTAAACATTGTCCTTTCAAGCTACAATTTACGCGCATCGGTGACTCATTCCCATTAATGGGCTGGCTCGTCCGTCCCAATCTATGATGGCCGCCGTCTTAATGAGCTTTTCGGGCCGCACCTCTCCACCACCCATTAGGGATTGTGAGTTCATTCAAGTAATTAGTCATTGTCTTTGACACACAAATATACACATTTTTATTTATTGTTTTTATGTTATCATCGCCGTCTACTGGGGGCCGCCTGTTGCGTTCCCATGCGCAACAGAGTCCAAAAACTACAAAATAATAAATAAACTTGATCATTTTCATGCTGCGAGTGATGGATCGGACGAGTACTTTAATTGGTCATGTCCTGGATCCTCTCCTAGAAACTATTGTTTTGAAATTGATTTAAGTGATTGGCCAGGTTTAGATTATAAATTATTAAATGAATGTGTTATTTTTATACCAAAACAGAAAAAACATTTAAATTTTTTGTGAAAAGAATTGTAAACCGGGACTTATTTAAAAAAATTATTTTATAGTTACAAAGAGTATAAGTACAAGTAATGATAATTTTGAAAGACTAATGACAATTAAAACTACATCTAAATTTACATCAACTTTTATAAAACATTATCCAGATAGAATTGATAATGAATGGATTACTCTGGACATAATAGAAATAATAGATTACCTTCAGAAATAAACTGCATATTTTTTTTTAAATCTAGATGCATCTGTAAGCCTAAAAATAAATATAAGCATTAAAAGATTAAAGTATGAAATGAAATAAGAAAGTCCAAAAAAAATTACATTGAAACTAAAATAAAACTTGCCAAAGGGGATGGTAAGAAATTTTGGAAATTAATAAATAAGATGAATTGCATTCAGGAGCTGACCGTGTCTGAAAGAGCTGTTAGTTATAGTTAAACGATAGTAAATACAATTGAAAAAAAAGCAAAATTTCAGATTTCCTTTTCAAATGGATTCATGCCATGTGCCGAAAAAACTTCCCGCCATCCAACTGTTCGTATTTGTACAATGAACATTTCAGTTTTGGTCCATGAAAACCTGGTATAAATAATTTATATAAAATAATAAAAATATAAAATAACTGTTATGATAATAATCAATATGTAGGTATATACATATAACGTAGTATAATCCATCACTACAGATGTTGATCTTACTTATAGTAAGTATTAAATAGATCTGTTTTTTAGTTACTTCTAAGTTTAATTCTTGTTACATATTTTGTAATTGCTGATATTTCCAGTAATGTCTGTTAATTTGACTATTTTTTAATATTTATCTCTTTCATATTGCATCATAAGTATGTACCTACTTGCAAAAGTATAAAAAAAGTAAAATATAGATATACATAGTTACAGATAGATGGGTATCCCATAAATGTATGCTAAGCCAGAGTGTATTGCTCAAGAGCCAGAGTCGGTTTCGCTTGAATGATACTATCTTCATGTCCATGAGAGTCATTATTTTCTTCTAAGACTTGAGGCTGAGGGGTCGTGTATGCATTTTTCCATTGATCCGGAAAGAGATGTAATAATAATAATAAGCGATGAAGGTTCATTAAGGGATTTAATAAAAACTAAACATAGCGGATGGATAATACAGGAGGAGCATGCATATACAAATGAGTTGGGGATTCCATCAGGCCCTGCGCTTTATTCAAATCTAGTCTATTTATGTGATCTCGTAAAATGGTTGGATTTATCGAAATTTGTTGAATGTCAGTCAGGCCGAAATAGAATACAGAGGGCAGACGCGCCCCTCATGTACTTTGATTAAATACGGACTTGAAATATTGTGAGGCTAAGGCCCGGTTGTTTCAAGTTCGATCAAAGTAAGCGGTCGATTAAAGCATAGATTTTTACGAAAACGGATCGTCTGATTGGTGGAGAACGTAAAAATCTATGCTTTAAAAGAACGCTTACTTTGATCGAACTTGAAACAACCGGGCCTAAGTAGCATATATCTTGGCCATTCTCTGAGGTTTGGTTAAGGTATGGGACTTTATTTGGAATAGTTGAAGATTCATTTTTTAATTTCACATATGACCAAAATTGTTTAGAGTTCGATGTAATTGCATTTTCTATTCTTTGGATATATGTAATCATTATGATGTAAATTTATGAGTTTTTTTAGCCTGGTCCTCAACAAGGAAAAATTTTCATAATCAATCGGTTTTATATGCAATTTGAATTTTTTGTAAATGTTTCATAATCAATCGGGTTTATATGCAATTTGAATTTTTTGTAAATGTTTGTGATTTTCCTTGCATATTTTTTGAATTTTTTTGAAAAAAAAAACACATACATTCAATACTATTATCGAAAAGGCTCTCAAATCATCCATTATTCCAGACTAGTTTTAAATATTTTAATGAAAAAGCAATGGGTAGGTTATATATATCCTAGGACAAAAATCCTACGGTGTGTGCTTCTAGTACTTATATACGAAGCTGATACATAAACAAATAAAGGATGTTCAGAGAGATTAAGTTGAACGATGGTACCATATAACCTGCATCCCCCAGCAGGACTAAATTTGGGAAGAAAGTCCTGGAATAGTTGGCAGTCCTCGAGATCAATAGTACAGCGACTCGGAAGAGTGACAGCCAACAGATGGATAAGGAAGATCTTCGGATAAGACCTGCATCCAGCAGTCAAGAGGCCCAGATTAGGTAGACAATAAAGTGATGAATTGTGAAGGGTTACATATATATTTTGAATCGAAGTGAAACGCAACAAATCTAAAACTGATATTAAATATAAAGGACTTAAAAAATTGTCTTTCTTATCTTTTTCAAAAATTTAGTAACAAGATTGAGATAACATTTTCCCACATGTAAATGATCTAAATGACATGACCGTCATAAATTTCTTATTCAATGAATATGAAAACATAATTATATTTTAGAAAATTAAGATTTGAAATATCTCAATGAGAGATTATTATAAATTCAAGGATTCAATTCCTATCATGGACATGTCTTTAAACAGGAACGTATTGGGTTACACATTACAGTTTTCCGATTGGCTTAAAATGAAGCAGAACCACTTCAGATCGATAAATTTAATATCATTCGGTTTCAGTGCCGATAAATCGGCGATTATTAGCTCAATAACTTTTATAACAGCTTGCATCAAAACATAATTAATGTTAAGAATATTTACAGAGTTTATGAATAAGATAGCAACAAATATAATATGTAATTTTTTGTATTCAGGCATTTATCGTTACCTACCTCGCTAGGTACATAAAAATACCTGTTCTGAGGTAAGTAGCCATTCTATTCATTGAGACTCCAATTAAATATTTAATTTCATGGTTACGTAATTAGAAGAATAAAAGAAAAATAAAGTAAAGTAATTTAGAGTAATAAGTATATAAAGTAAATAAGAAATAAAGTAAATAAGAATAAAAATATAAGTAAAGTAAAGTAAATTAAGTAAAAAGTATATACATATATGAACAAACAAAAGTTTAAATAAGTAAATTTAAGTCAATTAATTCCAAGGTTGATAATATAAGAACAAAGTATAGAGTAAATGTTCAGTAAATTCTGTATATACAGTTACATTAAAGAGTTAAGGTTGTTATTATGGTCATTAGATATATTTAACTGTAAATGGTTGCGGATATTTTATACGAACCATTTGTTTTTCCGAGAAACGATTCTTGATGTTTCGTTGAATGCTTATTCAACGTCATCAGGAGAAAGACCTTTACCCGCGGAGGCAGAGGGCGGACTGATTATATGCACTTTGTTGTGGAGTATTCACTTCTTCTACAATAGAGGTCGCCAGTGTGCAATATGTACTAGTTACGTCGGCGGACTTTACTGCCACATCTCTCAAGGGTTGAGTCAATGTCGTAAGAACAGGGCGCCAAATATATTTACCATGTATTATTTTATCTTATGGAACAAAAGTAAAATTATATTAACATAAATGTTATTGTAATTTTAAAAAAAATTTTGGGTAGAAATTTAAAAAAAAGAAATTAAACTCCAAATTGTCCATGATTTAAATAATTTTAGAATAGTGTCAGAAAGGAGATGCTTGCCGTGATATGGCATAACCATAAAGTTGTCATATTGCTCTGGATCTATCGTTTTTGCAACAGATTATATTAAGACTTTAAAGTAGAAAAATATTTTAGAGGAAATAAAAGCCACGTATTATATGTAGGGTTGAGGGGCCAGCTTTGGCCACTTTAAGATATTTTTTTGCAAACTGTGCATCACTACGAACTCAAAAATAGTCAGAATCGATTTTTTTAAATTTCCCCATATAGCACATTAATTACTTTTGAAAATGTAGAAAAAAAGTATATAAAATTTAATATAATTTCAAAAAGAAACCTCAAATTTTAAATGTGTCGAAATGTGCTAGTTCTGGCCACTTTTATCTAGTTTTGGCCATTTCATTGTACCAGTTGTGGCCACTTCAGTTATATAAGGTTTCTTAATGTTTTGAATAAAAATAAAACAAGATACTTAGGTAAGTATCTATAGGAAAATTTATTATAATTATGATCTTGTTGTGCCTGTAGCTAAATAATGAGGTAACTTTTAATGTCACACAATGCCCGGACAGAGCAAATTGAAAAGACAAGAAAGAATTTTTTGTTTCTAGTTTTCTGGGATATTCTGCCATGTATATCTGACCTCTCTGGCCAACGTTTCGAATCTCATTGCAGGGTCCATCATCAGCCCTGATTCTGAATGGCCATGAAAACCTGAGAACATTTTTAGAAAGAAATTTAGTATCTTTTGTGGATGCGGCTAATGGCACTGTCATTTTCACGGCTGCTCAGAATCTCCTGATTTGTATCTTCTGGGATATTATGCCGTGTTTTTACGACCCGACGTTTCGTCCAATCCTATTGCAGGGTCTATCATCAGGGCTGATATGTTGTGAGACCACAACACCAACACTCACAACAACACATCAGCCCTGATGATGGGCCCTGCAATGGGATCCATAACGTCGGCCAGAAAGGTCTTATAAAAACTTGTTTTTATTCTTCCTTGTCTTCCATTTCTGCTTCTTTAACTGCCATTTAAGAACTTGCGAGAAGAAATGTTCTCTCTTTTAGGCATAGTAGGGTAACAGGGGGAATGGGAACCATTTAAGGATAATGTAGAATAACTTTTGTCTCAATGAACATTTTATTACAATTTTTGGAATTTTGAGCACTATCACTAATCACCCTTAAGTTCTCATCTTCACAAATCCAATCAAAACACAACTTTGGACTTAAAAGTCATTTAAAAAAGAAGTAGCTTTGGCTGCCATTGCCCGAGGGTTGGGTTAATAAGAACTATTGGATGGGGTAATGAGAGCGATTGGGGCAATAGTAGCCAAATCACAAAAATATATAATCAACATATAAAAACGGACTCTAAACCATAACGAAATGAAGGTACATAAAACTAGTGCCATTTATAAAAAAAACCTAATTAAATATCTTAAGGAACATACAAAATCATAGTTAGTTTTGCTTTAGAAAAATAATTAACTACGAGTACAAAAATCACAAACATAGTTGTTCCGCACAGGAACACGCAAAAGATGGTGTGGTTCCACGTGCTCAAACTCGAAGAAACGCACCGAAAGTTTCAGATGGCAAAGTCGTATAAAACCAATCTAGAAACGCCGGTGTAGTAGAGGTCGCCTTAAAAGGGCCAAAGAAGATACAGAGAAAGTCCAAGTGGTCAGCAGGGTCGTTGTAGGTAGAGAGAAATGAAAGACTGGTAAAAGTGGTCCGATAGGCTCTTAGAGCACCTTCAGAAGTACTGAATTTGTACTGAAACCGTTTATATAGCCAAATTACAAAATCCCCTCCTTAACTCCGTCGTAAAACAATCAGCCAATCACAAAGCTCGCTTTGCCGATTTCAGCGCTCGCGCCATCTCTGGGTGAATTTTGGTACTAATCAGTCTGGCGGTCGGCTGCGGAGATCGGCAAAAAGCACTTCGCTCCGACATAAAAAATCGTAAAAATGGTTTCATCGTCTTTTTGAGACGTAAATCATGTTCAAACTAAACCTTTCTGATAATCTAACATAATCTATGGGACCCGCAATCGTGACATCGTGACACACGAAGTGCAATCGGCTAGTTACATTAAATTCAATAAAAAATAGTTCTCAAGTAGACACACGAATCTTTTTATAATAATTACGAAGTATATTTTATTAGGCGTCTTTTGACTATAGTTCGATGTGTGGACAATCCATATTACGTCAGTAATAAATAATTTTATCAAATAAAATTCCCGCTGCGCCTTTTGTGCAATTTATATTTGTGAATATATGTTTTTTTGAATAGGTATTTATCAGAAAAATACAATAAAGAAAGTTTTAATATAATCGGACTGCCATAGCGGTCAGTATTTGATTTTGACTGAAAGTCACCTTTTTCGGCACGGTATCGCTCGGCCGGTGACGCCGCTATCAGCGATTGCGCTCGTGTTGAGCGCAAAAGGCTGGTTTTAGGGCAACTATTTTTTAATCCCCCTTTTTATGTTTTCTATGTGTTTCTCAACTCTTTCTGTGTTTTTAATAAAAAATATTATTTGAAAATGTTTAATTTTTAATTTATATTTTGTGTATACGGTGCTCCACGCACTCTTCAGTAATGATGCTCCTCCGCCAGTCTTCTTCCAGGCCGAAGCACTCGGTCTTGTGCGACAAGACTCTGATTTGTGGGCTGGGTCCCCATAGATCAGATACACGCAATACTGAGGCGGTCGGTCTGCAGCCCGGCCGCCCCACTTTAATTTTCGGAATACCAGCCGGGCGCACCCATATTGCTGGTTCTCAGAATAATACTGACTATATGTCATTCTCAGGAATCAAGATTATCACGCCTCGTTCGCGGGTTAAATCCAGAAATATTCGAAAATATTTCCATAAATGCCGCGAACGGCCATTTATCCGAGATTATCACGCCTCGTACGCGGGTCCCAAGGTCCAGAAATATTTGGAAAATAGTTCGACTTTCATACTGACCATATGTCAGTTTCAAAAAACCGAGAGTATCACGCCTCGTACGCGGGTTCCAAAGTCCGTCAAGTACTATAGCTAATTCCACGTTAGCGCCCGGTGCAGGCGTACTATCATCATCATCATCATCATCATTGCAGCTCAAGTACTATAGCCAACTCCACGCTGGCACCCGGTGCAGGCGTACTATCATTCTCATCACCGCGGGTCGAGTCCGTATGGAATACTGAATTTCTCAGCTACCGTATGGGGAGAAATTCCATCATCAGTGATCCTCTTGATTGCTCGATTAAGGATGTCCAGACTCCATCGAGCTTTTTCCGTAGTTATTGCACGTTTTCGCGGCATATCAAGTTAAATAATAACAATTATTATTATAATTAAATAATAACAACTACTGGGGTAATAGGAGCCAGTTGGTCCCCATTACCCCAAATGACCATTTGCGAATTAAAAAAAATATTCTGAAAACATTGTTGACTATTTACGCAAAATTATCACTTTATCATAAACTTTAACAATCACTTTAGACAATATACAGAATAAAACTTAAAAGCAATGACACAATTACTTACATTTCTTCCTCGAAGATGGATAAAAATTAAACGAATCTACGGAAAACCGACGTGCGTCCGATCTTCGGGCGTGCAGTGAACCGAGGAGCGTGGCGGCGGGCCGCGCGTACCCCTCCCGCGCCCTCTAGCTCTTCGCAGCAACAAGGCGCGTTCAAATGTTCATAATTATGGCAAAACCAGGCTGGTTCCCATTACCCACTGGCTCCCATTCCCCCCTGTTCCCCTATTACTACTTTTTCCTTTGGCCAGACTACACTGTTATTAACTAAATATATGGCCTTAAAATTTTTATAATCGAACTTGTTGTAACCCGTCAAAAATGATCGTACTTTTACATATAGGTTCGGTTCGGTTCGGTTAAAAAACTTTTTTTTTAAAATTAATTATCTACTATAAAAAAGTAACGGGCGTTACACGAAGTAACGCGCATGGACGGACGAACGGACAGATATAATAACAAATATATTTACATTGTCTTATTTATACACCGTTGAATGTCCAAATGGCCAAAACAGGCCCATCAACCCTACCTATATTAAAATATTCTAAAAAATATGTCGCTTTCCTTCCACCAACGACAGAACTTTGTAATCAATATAGTAAGCGCCCACCTTTTATTTGGAGTAAGACAAAATAAAATTTGGGCCGAAAATTATTTTTTCTATTTCAGTACATTTAAATATAGGTACATATAAGCGTGGTTTTAAATATATATTGTTTTTGATGTACCTAGCTGTCATTCCGCCAAAACGCTAATCAACCAATCGATAAATTAATAAGATAATTTGTCTATGCCCCGCTCCTGTCTATTGTCGGCTGTCATTTGACATTTGACAATCGTCTTTGCCAGACTCGTCACGTGCTGCCTGCAACACACTAGTCATGAGCCGTGCTGACCGAGACGATCCTGCAGTCAAGTCCGAGCCAGGGTCCGCGGACGGGAGCGCTGATAAAGGAACGGCCGGTGGAGCGCCCTACACGGAGATTGAGATATGGCTCCCCGACATCAAGCAGGAGTGCTCGGAGTACTCCAAGAAGGCCGACAATCGGGCAGGTGAGGAGTTGCTTCATTGTTGATTAATGAATGGGGGCTCCAAATTCACCTCTTGGTGGATTACTTAGAGATTCATTTGATTTAACTATCTGAGGTCTGTTCTGTGAATGGCTTTTTACCCGTTTGGGGCTGTGTGCTCAATCCCGTTTTCTTTTGGTTCTGATACGAGTTATTCGTGGGAGATACTGTCGAGTACTTCCCTCGAATCGATGAAGATACCCATGCAATTACTTGATTTGTTCAATTTCCTTTGTATGATGGTGGATGTTTTGCGGTTGTGTCTTGTGTGTATATTCCCCCAGTGAACCCGAATTGATTCTCATTTATTGTAGAATTGACTTTTGTGATGAATTTAGTCTCTTTTTGACTGCTTATTCAAAAATTTTCGATATATTAGATAAATAGTATATTACCTAATTCTCAATGTTTATTAAATAAGATTACACAACCTATACGATTGTGAGTGATTATACCTCACCACACACAAGATTCCTAATTCTTTTTGGTGAGGTATCATATACAAAAGAAAATTGAAATATTAATATTTGCTAGCTATCGTTGTAATAAATTATTAAATGTATTATCAATTAAATAATCAAAATAAAAAATCTCATTGATGTGTACGCGCACCTAATGTGATCGTTAAAGATGGATGAAAGGAAAATAGGGCATATTTGTACTTTATGGTTTGGATCCAATTCTTTTCGAGGGCTTTTTTTTAATAGTAATAGTGATTTCAAAAATAAAATATAGAGTTGCTTTAAGTTCAAAAGAGTTATAAGACATGTTAGCTTCGTCTCTGTAGATTTTGACATTTAAATCATAAAAAAATAGACGTAAACCATAGACAACGAAAGAAATGTTGCGTAAAAGTAAAAGTCTGATATTTTTACAAAAGGCGCGTTTCCTGAAAAATAATTTAGTCGCCAGCGAAAAATTCCAAAAACTCATCTTCATCATTCTTATACCTGGGAATCATGGAATTGTACACAGAAATCAAATCCTTTTAATGTTTTCTTCTCTAACCGAGCCTAATAATTCTTACCTTAGATTACCTAAACTAACCCAAAAGTAGTTTTGAATGTATTTTTTTAATCGAACCTGAATAATCTAAACCTAACCTAAAAATACATTTAATTGAAAATTCAATGAGTTACCTTAAAAATTACCTTATACAAGTTATGTAGGTACAGTTACCTTATACAACAATAATGTAAATAAAAAATATTATTTCATCATTGTAGCGTGTATTAAAATACAATACACATTTAAAAATATAATTCAAACTACCGGAATGCAATTGCTAGGGATGCAATTTTGTAGATATACAAAGTTTTTGAATTTTCGCAGAAAACTTCCATGAATAGTCGTAGAGAAAAATTCGCATCCACTTTCACCCATAGAAACTCCTTGCTTCTTCTATCAAAATTCTTTCATAAAGGGGTTGTAACCTGTCTCATACAAAGTTTGCATAGTCGCCGCCATTTTGAAAAAAAGTTGCGGCCAACAATTAAACGTATATAAATCGATAGAAGACTTTTATACAAACATAAAATTATACGGTCATAAACTCCTAAAGCGTCAGGTTTCTGAGATATTCACACATAAATATTTTGTACCTATGAAGTGTCATCCAAATGACACAATTAATTAGTAAGTATTGTTAAAAAGCGGTGCGATTACGTGAATTTACATCATTATTTTTAAATAATTGTAAAGGTGATGAAATGTTACTGTTTTTACTGAATTTTTGAAGATTTGCGTGTAAATATACTTAACGAGAAATAAGGTAAATTATTTAATGATGACGAGTACTTAAGTGAGAATGGGACGAAAATACGACGTTGCATTTTTTCTCTCACTGTAGCTTCGTATATTAGGTACTTTTACTTTGCCACTTTGTAACGCACTGTGCGCAAGCATACCTACAAGTATACGTATTTCATTATTTCCTTTTCACCGTTTTCGCCGTGTTTGTTGTTACCTAATTGTTTTGCTTCACTATTATTTAATTGTAATTGTTTTCGTTGTGTTTGTTGTTACCGAATTGTTTTGTTTGACCATTAATTATCTTATCGTTATGGTTAAAAATGTCAATTTTTCAAACATTTTAGAACAGACTCCAACTTTATCACGAACATTTAAAAACAAACCAAATACAGCATTAGCCACCGTTTTATGTAAATTGCATACTGGGGATTCACATGAAAGACTTTCAGCGTTATTTAGGATTACCAAACAGCATTTCGGACGTGTTATGAAAAAAGTGAGACGTTGTCTGATTATTGATATTGTACCAAAACACTTAGGTTTCGACCACATTTATTCAGCAGGAAGAGCACACACTTACCGTAACTACAGATAGGTATATTATAGAAGCGTTTGGACCAAGTGAGGCAAACAAATCTGATGCCGAAATCATGACTCAATTGACATGGGTGGACGATGACAATCCATTCCATTGGTTTTTCGAAAAAGATGATGTCTTTATTTTTGACCGAGGTTTTAGGGACGTCATGGAAAAGATTCATGAAGTAGGTTACAAAGCTTTTATGCCGGCGACGAAATATGAAACTGAACGATAACTCACTACTCAACAGGCCAACGAGTCACGTAAAGTAACCTTGTTCGCTGGGTGGTTGAGACCATTAATGGTCGTTTAAAAACTCGGTTTCGGCAATTGCAATTCCAATATGCAAACATAGCCGTACTACATTTGTACAAAGAAGTTAAAATCGCATGTGCCCTTATTAACTCATTCGGAGTTAGACTGATAGATAACGAGCTGGTGTACGAATTTATTAATGAGATTTACCTTAAACATGATTCACCAAATAATTTATGTGATTTGTTCACGCAAAATAATTTCAATCAGCACCGAACTATTTTTCAAGCTTTGGAACTGAGTAGTGGCTTTGAACAGTTTCCGGTGCTAAATTATAATGATTTAATCATAATGGCTCTAGGGCCTTATCAAGTTAATCAAGCCAGGAGCTATTACGCCGAACATGCCAAATAAAATGGTGATTTTTTTTATAGAAGTGTGCAGAGATAATATTGACTACAATTTAAGAGTATATAATATTATGGCTTTAGACCCGTGGCTCGTAAGGGTAAAAATTCAATCGAGGCATCATAGTAATCGGATATATTTTGTGTATATTTTGATTGACAATCATTTACAAGGTCGTCAAAAAGTAATCGGCCATTATTCTAACTGTCGGTTGGGAATCGAACACTTGGATGTTGCGCACATGTCATGTGCATTGTGTGGTATATGGCATGGGCAAGACATCAAAATGATCCTCCACAATCACCTGCTGGATGTTTGAAAGGATTATTTCAGGTTCCCGACGAAGAACGATAAAAAACTTAAAAAATGATGTCCACTCACAACTTAAAAAATAGTAGTTTTGTGTTGTATGTATGGTGTGCAACATTAAATGTCGATACCTACTATATTTCTCATTGTTTAATTTATTCACCCAACTCTTATTCAGTAGCGAGTCGAGAGAAGAAATGCAACGTCGACGAAATACTATTCTAAAAATATTTTCAAATTAATGTTTATCGAATGATTTAGATAATACTAAAAATGTCGTATGCGAAACAAAGTATGATGTTTATTAACACCTATCATTATATTTGTAAAGTTGGCAGACCGAAAGTGCGTAATATGCGAAGCAATAAGTGGGAGAAGAAATGCAACGTCCAATGGACATATTTACATATTACCGGATGGGTACTTTACGTTTCGAGTGTTGAAAACTGAATATGTCTTGCTTTGTAAGGTGTCACCTCAGCACGCAGGCATTATTTTTTAGTTCTTAGAATTAAATATTTAGAGGTTTTGAATAACCAATAAGTATCTACTCGTCATCATTAAATAATTTACCTCATTCTCATTAGGTATATTTTTACGCCCAACTTCAAAATTCAGTGAAAACAGTAACATTTCATCACCTTTACAATTATTTAAAGAGAATAACATAAATTCACGTAATGGCACTACTTTTTAACAATACTTACTTATCGATTGTGTCATTTGGATGACACTTCGTAGGTACGAAATAGCAATATGTATGTGTGAATATCTCAGAAACCTGACGCTTTAGAAGTTTACGACTGTAAAATTTTATGTTTGTATAAATGTATTCTATCGATTTATATGAGTTTCATTATTGGCCGCGATTTTTTAAAAAATGGCGGGTGTATGCAAAAATGTTACAACCCCTTTGCCAACCGAGCTCATTAGACTGAATGATATAGTTCCCGCATTCTATTATCGGCCTTTTAACAATATAAACAGGCGTAATAACGGCTCTCCTCTAGTCATAATGGGTGTGACTCTCCTTTGAACATTGATTAAAAAGTTTATGAAGT
Source organism: Agrypnia vestita (assembly GCA_016648135.1). Taxonomy (NCBI): domain Eukaryota; kingdom Metazoa; phylum Arthropoda; class Insecta; order Trichoptera; family Phryganeidae; genus Agrypnia; species Agrypnia vestita. Next base: position 24,313 of record JADDOH010023980.1, read on the forward strand.
CACGAAATCAGTATTGGGCCACCAGCCTTAATGTACTCGGAAACAACTTTATCCATATCCCACAACCAATTTTCATATGCATTTTTATATGCATTATTGCCCAATTTGTTTTTAAAATACTTTTTTTATTTACTTCGTTTTCGTCATTCATTGAATATCTCGCGCTCACACATATACTGAAAATATTTCACTCCTTTGTCTTGTGCTTCGTCCTCAATCTTTAATATTTCTTCGTTCATTGACTTTATTGCATTTATTTAACTGTTTTCCGCGCCACAACAGGTTTTTCCACATCTTGAATACGATCCTTGACGACTTTGAACATTTTAACACTTTATTCTATTTTCTGTCGATCCTTCCTTTCCTTCACACCAAATTTGACTATTCTCTTAAGAACATCGTACAAATCTTTTACTCGCTTATATTCGTCCCCTTTTCACAGTCAAAAGTTTGAGCCTTGCTTTTCTCTTTACTTAATCACAGCTATTTATCATATTTAATTTTTGAAATCAGAACACTCAACTATTGTTATGGACCAAATTCTCGAAAAGATTCGATGTAGTAACCCAACTCAAAAAAATTAATTGCAGATATCTTCAGAATACAAAATTCTTTTTCAGAAAGTCCAACTGTGTCTTCGCCCGCCCATGAAAATCTTCTAACTTTTGAGACCATTTCAAAAGCCAAAAAGTTTTCGAGAGAGTGCACGCTTACTCCCGCTGGTAAGAAGATTTTTTCATATTCGCAGTGCGATTATTCATGTAATCAGAAATCAAACTTAAAATTACATGTGCTTAAGCACACTGATAAGAAATTATTTTCATGTTCGCAGTGCGATTATTCCTGCAATCAGAAATCACAATTAAAACTACATGCTCTTAAGCACACTGGAGAGAAATTATTTTCATGTTCGCAGTGCGATTATTCCTGTAATTGGAAATCAAGCATAAAACAACATATGCTTAGGCACACTGGAGAGAAATTATTTTCATGTTTGCAGTGCGATTATTCATGTAATCAGAAATCACAATTAAAAGAACATGCTCTTAAGCACACTGGAGAGAAATTATTTTCGTGTTCGCAGTGTGATTATTCCTGCAATCAGAAATCAAAATTAAAAGAACATGCTCTTAAGCACACTGGAGAGAAATTATTTTCATGTTCGCAGTGCGATTATTCCTGTAATTGGAAATCAAGCATAAAACAACATATGCTTAGGCACACTGGAGAGAAATTATTTTCATGTTCGCAGTGTGATTATTCCTGCAATCAGAAATCACAATTAAAAGAACATGCTCTTAAGCACACTGGAGAGAAATTATTTTCGTGTTCGCAGTGCGATTATTCCTGCAATCGGAAATCACAATTAAAAATACATGCTCTTAAGCACACTGGAGAGAAATTATTTTCATGTTCGCAGTGCGATTATTCCTGCAATCGGAAATCAGGCTTAAAACAACATACTCTTAAGCATACTGGAGAGAAATTATTTTCATGTTCGCAATGCGATTTTTCCTGCAATTGGAAATCAAGCATAAAACAACATGCTCTTAAGCACACTGGAGAGAAATTATTTTCATGTTCGCAGTGCGATTATTCCTGCAATCAGAAATCACAACTCAAAAAACATGCTCCTAAGCACACTGGAGAGAAATCATTTTCATGTTCCCAGTGCGATTATTCCTGCAATCGGAAATCAGGCTTAAAACAACATACTCTTAAGCACACTGGAGAGAAATTATTTTCATGTTCGCAGTGCGATTATTCCTGCAATCGGAAATCAGCCTTAAAAAGACATGCGCTTAAGCACAGTGGAGAGAAAGTATTTTCTTGTTCGCAGTGCAATTATTCCTGCAATTGGAAATCAAACTTAAAAGTACATGCACTTAAGCACACTGGATAGAAATTATTTTCGTGTTTGCATTCATGTTATTGGAAAAAAAGCTTAAATTTTCATGGCTTACGCACACTGAATAGAAATTATTTTCATGTTCGCAGTACAAATATATCTGCGATTGGAAAATTGGATCTAAAAATTCTTATAGGTAAAAAAAAGTTAAGTTATTCACAATAAATGCAAGTATTGTGAGCATTTATAAGAAACGACATTTCGTTCTCTTTTTTATTTGTTCGGTTGTCCGTAAACTTTAAAAGTACCCACTTTGATCGGTCATGCGGGTGCTAATTAAAATTTATTTGTTTAAAATTATAATAATATCTATTATAATTTTAACTAGACGGCCCTCGTAACCCAGTGAGGGTTCCGGGTTCGATTTCCAGTGTGGTCACAATTAATCCATGTGACTTACTCAAGTCTGGGTGTTTTGTGTCGTGTTCCGCCGAGAGGCCCAATTACAGAAGCGGAGCACAACACTTGGCGATCCAATAATAAACGCTGACGCGACCACATCCTTCAAGGAACTGACTCGCTGGGGAAAACATTGGCAAGTTGTGGACGAGGTTAGGAACCAATTCGCTGAGAAGGCGATTTTCCCAGATGACAAAGTAATCGAGAAGTATGTAAGCTCGGCCCTCTCTATACAAAAGTTCAGTGATCAGTCAATCTCCGATACAATACACAGTAACTCACAGAGTTATACCGACTAACGTCTCGCTGCCGGTGGAGGTCAGCATCTACCTTGAGAACTGACCTCCGCCAACATTATAACAACGTCCCGGTGCACATCAGAATCTACGCCGTGACGTCACCTCTACTCGAATGCCGAGTAACTGACTACGGACAACAGAACGATAAAGCAGAGTTACGCAGCTACCGCGTTTACATCTGCGCTACCGCCTCCTCTACAACATCGTCTACGAACGGATCCTCAAGAACCGTCTCTCTCCATCATCATTATCTACACGTTTTACTCGGTATATTAGGGACAGGGTGAATAACCAAATCAATAATAAATAAATGTGTGGAACATAAAGGATAAATAAATCTTTTTTTTAAATTATTTCAGCAACATTATAGATTGACATTTTTGAAACATATTGATTATATATATTATTTGTATATTATCTACTTCTTTTATATGAGTATTTCCACCAACATGTTTCGGTAAAACCTTATCATCGTCATGATATTTTGACAGTTATATAACATGACGATGGTAAGGTTTTACCGAAACATGTTGCTGGAAATACTCATATAAAAGAAGTAGATAATATACAAATAATATAAATATATATATTTTTTTTGATAAATAAATCAATTATTGGAAACCACACTCCCACTTCAACACCCCACACACATCCCTATATGTGTGTGTCGCAAGGTCAAAATACGAGTTATAATTCTCTTAATATTATAAATGGTCTTCGGTGTGCTGAATTTATATGAATACAGTTACATGTCACTAAAATATTTCGTTTTAAATGTATTATGTGGTCGGTTCTATTGACTTTGAATAATATGCAAAGTGTTTCTCACAATCGCCATATCTCTGAAACATATCGGGTAAGTTGGTAAATGAATTTTTTATGCGTCTGTTGTTCTTCTTTGCTAATATTACTGCTTCTGGAGGTAAAAAAAAGTATTTAACACGTGTAGCGTCTATGACTGCTGAAACACTACTTTAATATTTGAATACACTATTGGTAATTATATGGTCATGGATGTGGACGAGATACGGGACATACGGTTGTTGCTAGACTCAAAATGAATTTCAATTGATGCGATTGTCGGTAAAGCATTCAAAATGTCCGGCTTCATTATGTGTCTTGGCAAACCATTCAGGCAAATAAGTACGTTTAGGAGACTATACATAACCTATATTCGACCTCACCTTGAATTTTGTTCGACAATATGGTCACCCACATATAAATTTAACATAAACAGAATCGAAAACGTTCAAAAATATTTCTTAAGCATATGTATTAACTATAAATTTAATTTGAATTTTAGCTATTAGGACTCAACACAATTACGTAAATTAGACGCACTTAAAAACAGGCGAATATTTTTAGATCAATCCTTCCTTTTCCAAATAATTCATTACCTTATTGATTCTCTCGAAATCACCAGCTTGCTAACTTTCCACGTCCCACTCCGACCTACCAGACAGAAGTACCTATTTTGCCTTCCAACTTATCATACCAACAATAGGAAATTCTCTTGAAATCAATAGATATTTTTAATACTAACTATGAAAAAGTATCGTCATATGGTGAGGCAGATACTAGAAACTCGTGCCCCTCCCTGACCATGTGCATTATATACATTACGAACCCTTTTATGTTTATGATAAAGTTAAATTAGGAACAATCACTTAAATGAAAATTAAAAATTGTTTGATTTGTCATACATATCAAATTGACTTATCTATAATTATGTCTTATCTGTGTCACCCTTTAATTTTGGGAGACATTTAAATATTTTTTCTGTGTTTTTTCTTACCAAGAAATTATGTCTCCCTGGTCAGCGATAATAATAATAATTATCGCTGACCGCGGCGAACATCGGACATTCGAATGATTTCACTCGGCGTTGACATTAGTTACTAATTTTAGTCGAATAGAATTAGTAACTGAGTAAATAATCGAATTAATAATCGACGCCAACGGCGAGTGAATCATTCGAATAATCATTCGGTCATTAGTTACTAATTTTATTCGAATAGAATTAGTAACTGAGTAAATAATCGAATAATCGACGGCAACGGTGAGTGAATCATTCGAATAATCATTCGGTCATTAGTTACTAATTTTATTCGAATAGAATTAGTAACTGAGTAAATAATCGAATTAATAATCGACGTCAACGGCGCGTGAATTATTCGAATAATCATTCGGTCTGAAGTTAGCCGCGGGCTACGGCAAAAGACATATGTTCACCAACATTCACTCACATTGTAAGGAGATTAGACAAAGAAAGACAATAAAAACTCTTTCCTTGTCTATGTTAAGAAGTTTTCGTTTGTCAAATACGTTACGACATTCTGTTATCATCTGTCTTCTTCTTATATATGAAGCCAATGGTTTATCAAATGAGAGAGAAATATATACTTAAGAATCATTTTTATTCATACCTAATTTTCATTCGAATGATTCTACTAACCATCATGAATGATCACTCGTGTTGAAATTATTCGGGATGGTTAGTAGAATCACTCGTTGTTGAATGCTTCGCGGAGTGGGTGGGCGTGATCGGTACTCGGCTCTCGGCTTTGCCTGGCGTCATGTCGCGCAGTGCTAAATTGATATTCGAATGATTTTAATTATGAATTATTTTAATAATCGAATTATTTGAAACATTTCAATAATCGAATAATTCGAGTTATAATAATCGTAATCGCGCATCGCTAAGCTTAAATGTCTGTCTCCTTCATGTTTGATTGTATAGCTTAACAATGCAAGTGGTGTAAAAAACACCCAAAAGGAAATTAAAAAGCCAATCTAGTATATAATACTAGAAGAGGAAATCCTATCAATGTTGGGTACCGACTTCAAGGTTTATCTTACAAA